>OX453057.1:15012536-15594684 GCA_949699795.1 Spicauda simplicius
GATTGAATTTACAGAACCTGTGTTCTATGTGAAGTTCCTTATAGATGTCAGATCAGATGGATACGACGCTCGTTTGCTACTTCGGTTATATTAAAAAAAAACGTGTGGCAGTCGGGGAGTGCCGCAGTAAAGCTATTGCTACATAACTACATTTTTGTATCAACTTATGAAATTATATTTATTTATGCAGTATTTGATATTAATTCAAGGTTTTTTCTTTGATACTAAATACTTTCTGATTTCCAAGCAGCTCGTCTCGATCCATGCGAGCTTCTTACTGTCGTACTATATATACATACACGTTTAGTGAACGCTCGGCCGCACTACATGGTAGGCGGGGTGGGGGGTGTTAGGTTTTTTCGTTACGGAATTTATTGATTCGGTCGTCGCGTTCGAAGTCTGCGATAAAAGCTATGCAATAACTTAAAATGTTACTAATCTCAAGGACTAAGATGGTCTCCTTACAAAAGTAAGTCTGCAATCACACCCTCCCACCCAATCCCACATATCCGACGCCGTGGGAGCGACGCAGTGTTATGCGGGATTTTTACCACACTCAAACTCCCCCGGTGGCCGTCATAGGAGTTATAAAGAGGACACCGGGAATTCGGAACGATCACAACTGGAATCCTCTGAGCGCGCTGCTCCATCGAACTCCGACGACAGTCGACAGTCTTAACGACGGTATGCGACCACATATACCGCCGTCCTTCCCGGGATCGCCTGACCGAAAGGTTCGAGCTTCTACTCTAACGGCCTGCAACCCCGGGAGCCCCTTTTAGTCGCCTCTTACGACAGGCAGGGGATGCCCTATTCTGATCCCGGAACTACAGGGACGACATCCTCCCACCCTGGTGCAAGAACTGTGTCACGTTAGAATTCACTTAGTTTCGGCGGTACAGTGTGTGTAGCGGCGTACCTGTCCGGCGGCGGGCACGTAGCGCAGGCGCAGCGGCGGCGCGCGCGCGTGCGGCGGCGCGGTGGCGCGGCTCGCGCGCAGCGCCGCGTCGCGCCACTCGCCGCCGCACAGCCGCAGCCCCGCCACCGCCACGCTGTCCGCTGACACCTCGCTGCCTGCGGAAACGATTGTGATACTTTTATATCGATGGTGTTAACAATAACCGACGTTTAACTCATGTTGAAAGGGAAAGCTTTCAGGGTTTTACGTTTTTTTTTGTTAAAATTAAAATATTCGAAATTGAAATATTATGAACCAGAGGCACATCATACCACACATCGCGATCCATGGGGGTACACTCTGAATCCCTATACAAATAAAATAAACTTTTTGATTGTCAAATATTTTTGTACTATCTGAAGATATTTGAAGCGGAGATGAGAAAAGATATTTATCGCTGTAATATATCCACCTCCTCCGAAACTATACGGTGATGTGTGTCGACTTCACTGGAGTAGAGTCTAGAGAGGTATGCTTGATAAGGCGAAAACAGCTCCACGATTATGGATCACTGCACGCCGTTTATAGCTTGTCAAGTTGCATGGCATACTTCACATTTCTGCTTTGTTCCGCCATGACGCGCCGCCTAATACAATCTTAACGAGGTAAAGTTCACATCTCCGCTTCCATCGCGCCATAGAAATACATCTCCGGTCTGTGATATTCGCTGAATCTGTAGATATCAATGAGTGTAGACGACATGTGTAAATACCAACATTTTATTGGACATTTAAAGTTTTGAACACATTTTTTTGAAGTGAAACTTCTTTATCGGGGTTGGAAAAAAATTTAGTGTAACATTTTTTCGTTACGCGCCATCTTTTTTTTTCGTTACGCGCTATCTTTTTCTGTTACGCGCCATCTTTTTCTTATCCCTACCACGCGTGATATTAGATAGATTATTATAGATTAGATTATTAGATAAAGTTTAATAAAAGCCTTGTATTAAACTTTATCTAATTTAACTTTATTTAACCAATTTCTGTAAAGTTGCATATAGTAAATTATTTTTTGAAAAATAACGTCATAAAGAAGTTTCACTTCTTACGAGTGTACGCTAGTACACGCATACTTTTTTTTCTTTATCTAAATGAAGTAGCAAACAAGCATGCAGTCCTGATGGTAAGTGGCCACTGCCGCCCATGGACATCTGTAATCAACTTTATACAGAACATGGGTTCCATCTGAAGTCAACCACAGATGCGTTGCTACTCCCGAGGACTATGATGGTCGCCTCATGTGAAAGTGTCATTTCTGCTCCGCTCATCTCGTCTCCACCTTGACCAAGTCCGGGGTTTATTCTGCCAATGAGTGTCGTAAAACGTACCGGGTGAGGCGGCCCAGTCGGCGGCGAGGCGCAGCGCGTGCGGCGGGCGGGCGAGGCGCGCCGCGGCCCGCGCTCGCAGCGCGCCCGCCACGCGACACGGGGACACCCACTCGCGTAGGTCCACCTCTGCAATCATACACAATTATTTATTTATTTGGAAAACTTACAGCTTCTTAATAATATGGGTATGTGCTAATTATTACAAAAGCCGATTACATTATTATACATCGGTTACAACCCATTATTGTGCCACGGCTGGGCACGGGTCTTCTCTCACTGAGAATTGGTGGGCATTTGTATTATTGCATAAATATGTATAATTCCACCAATTCGTACTTGGCCAGCTCAGTGGACTATGGCCTAAAACTCATTCTGAGAGAAGACCCGTGCCCAGCAGTGGGACAATAATGGATTGACCATGAATAATAAAAATAAATGCACTTGTGAAAATGCATTAAGTAATATAGCACAACGTAATGTACAGTGTGTTATATTAATCATAGAAGTTCCGTACATCAAGTTTAATAAATACACATAATCACAAATCACATAGTTATAAAACAAAGTGACTTCTCGCTGTCTATGCTTTTGTATGCTTAGGTTTTTAAAAGTGGCTACGGATTTTAATGCAGTTATTTATTTAGGTAATAGCTAGAGTGATTCAAGAGAAAGGTTCTTTGTAATTAACACATGTATAACATAGTGGAGAACCATTCATAATTTTAGATTATTGACTTTTAGGCGAAATGAAGATCGCCAGGTCAACTAGTTTATTTAGAAATTATTAGTTTACTATGCTTCCAGCCGCATGAAAATACAAATTGAAATTATTACAATAAGTCTTCAAGTACCCATTTCCAATTAAAGTTGCAATTGAATTACCGCTTAAAAACCTCAAAAAGGACTGAATTAAAATTAAATTATAAGCAAATCCAATTATTACAACTATTACTATTATTATTACAACACATTAAATGATGAATCGTTAAATTATTTAAGTTCAACATTGTCAATAATATTTTTACTTTACTTTTTTTACAAATTATTTTTTTAAAATGTAGAACGATAATTTACCAGCCGGCATAAAATCGGGATTATTGGCATCGAGCGTTTCAAGTCGTCGTAAGGCGGCGCGTGCACGATGACAGAATTCCTTTAAGTAGACGTTTGGCTGGGTAGGACCCGCCCATAATAGTTGCCACTCATCTGGGACCTATAATAAAATATAAATCATAATGTTACGATTCTGTCTAAATGCGACGCATTCTTACAAGTTTACTTTAAATTTTTGGGTAAGGAAAATGTGTGTAATAATTGTATGTGCGTCTGTCAAAGTAGATGAGCAAAATTACTAATTTGAACTTAGCCAGCATGCAACTGTACGGTTGCGTGTCATTATGTGAGGAGATCTGCGTACAATAGTGAGACAGTATTTGGAATTGTGGAGTAAATTGTTGATGGCACAGTATTTGGAATTGTGGATAACGGATATATAGCGGGTTAATGACCTAATTAGCTTTATGTTTGCGTAAAAAATATATTGTTTGAAAGTTATTTTAATAAAAATGCAAACAAACTACAATTATCAGAAACAAATCGATGCAGAAAAGCTTGTCGTATCTCGAAAATAATAGGTCATATACTTAAAATCACTTGCACCTTTACAATGATTTATAGGTTAGATATATTAGTTTTCATTTTAGTTTAAATTAAATATTTACATATAAAATAATATACCAGCATCTAATTTAAAAGTTTGTCCACTAAATCGCACTTGGCCAGCGTGGCGACCTATGGCCTATAACTCTCTCATTCCGAGAGAAGACCCCTGCCTAGCAGTGGGAAAAAATGGGTTGAAGAAATCTAATTTAAAAGACATATTTTTCAAATCCATTTTTCAAAGTATTACAAGGTTGTTTCTGGCGTTGTAATGTACTAACCACGTGCAGCGGCAGCGGCGCGTGCGCAGTGCGCGCGCGCGTCGCCAGCGCACAGAGCGCGGCGTGCAGCGCGCGCGCCGCCCGCGCCGCGTCGCGCGCCTCCGCGCCGCACGCGCAGCCCCACCACCCGCGACACGCGCGCTGGTGGTAACGTTACTGTTATTTATTGATTATACCTTTTTCGATACAGCAGTGATAGCCCAATGGTTGAAACTCGCCCTCTCAATCGGGAGGTCCGAGGCGTTCAATCTCAGGCAACCAGTGATGTATGTGCGTATTAGAAATTAATTATCACTGCTTTTCGGTGAAGGAAAACATCGTGAGGTAACCTACACGCCCGAGAGTTCCTAAGAAAAAAAAACGGACTCGGAGATGTGCGACTTGGCCAGAGCGATGGACTATGGCCTAAAACTCTCTCATTCCGAGAGATGACCCGTGCCCAGCAGTGGGACAATAATGGGTTGACGAGGTACCTTTTTCACCGACATTATCATTTTACATATTTGAAGTTTTACTTCTTATATGCGCGTTACGGAAAAATGATGAGAGTAACTTTTTACGATGTACGCGCACACCGTCACGAAAAACCGACACCCTGAAGTTACATGTAATCGTCATTTATTTTTATTATTAGTGTCGTTTTGTCTTTAAAACAAAAGTAAACTTAACCAATATTCTTTCAGCTTTTTAAAAGCTAAGATGCAACAAATAAATATACATAGATAATATAGATACGACCAATAACATCTATCTTTTGAATATTTTAGTATATATATATGTATAATTATAATCGACAATACATTAAATTACGAGGAAGTTGGTTAATTTTCAAATCTTACATAATATTTTAAATTTTTAATTCACTTACATCATCAATTTGATAATCTGCCTTAATAAGTGGGCTTCCGGACATGAGCTTCTTCCAAAGAGCCAAAAGCGTTTTCAATGGTGCAGATTCATCACACTTCTTCAAACTTGCCGTAGTATTGAGTTCTAAAAAAAGATTAGCATAGACAATGTCTATTTCACAAGATTGAATTGAATGGAACATCCAGTTAATTTGAGGGCAAGGGGTTATTGACACCCATAGAGTAAACAATCATCATCATACTTCATACTATACTAACATTATAAAGGCGAAAGTTTGTGAATGTGTATGTTTGTTACTTCTTAATGTCGAAATGGCTGGAGCGAATTTCATAAAATTTGGTAGGGAGTTAGCTGACGCTCTGGATTAACATATTGGCTACTTTTTACGGTGAGAAAATATGTTATTCCACCGGGACAATCGATACATCGATTTTTTAACGCGGGCGTAGCTACGGGATCCATCTAGTATTATATAAAACAGCAGACGAGATGGTCGTTTCATATAAAAGTGAGTCGGCAGCCACACTCCTGAACTAAAACGCAAGAACTGTTTTAGCAAGAAATACTTGTGTAATTAATCATGTTAAATGTAATATATATATTAGGGAATTTAGGCAGATTATAGTGTTAGCAGAATGACGCCATCTTGGAGCAAAAACTTACAAAAGGAACTTCGAGCAAAACCGGTGATCGGTCATTATTCTCCGGAACATAGAGTAGATCGGACGCATTGTTCTAACTACCCTCAGTAAATTTTAGTATCAAGTCAATGTTGAAACCTTTTAATTGTTGCTTCTGACAGATATTTTAATTTACCTCTTAATCCTAATGTGATGTCATTAGCGGCATTTGCCTCCCAGGCAACGCGACAGTTCGCCGGCAGACACAGAAGTTGCGGTGAGTCTATCTCGGGAAGAGCGTCGAACGCTGTTATGTAAGCCTGAGTAACAAATTAAATACCGAATAAAATAACGTTAATGTGAGAAAATATAAAAAATAAATTTAATAACAGTAACGATTTTAAAGGAAAGACACATGAATACACGAGTCGGACTACTATCCCTGGGATATGTAGCGGCGATAAATATATAAATTAGAACAAATTATAAACATGTCTATCTCCAAGCTTTACACAAGGCTTCAAGCTTTTTCATCGAGATATTTTTGAGATTGTAAATGTAAGTATTAAAGGCAGTATTCACGCTTTGCTACTGCAAGAGAACTGCCGGCATGATAATGGCTCCTCGCTGCATGGCGGCGACTACGCGTATATCAAACAACCGTCGAGTGCCAATGCGTACTGATGTGGAGGGGCTAGTACGCGGGGGTTAGGCGCAGTTGGACGGCGCGCGGAGTACAGGGTGCCGCAGAGCTCACGCTCGTGTATTTTACGACATCCATGTGTACGTAACGCTCTTTTTTAGCAGTCATAAATTTTGGTATGTATAAATCAACGGGTGCTACAAAGTGATACCTGCAAGTCGGTAGCATCCGGCAGCGGTTCAACACAGCCGGGCGGTTTCCATGCATGCGCTAAGCTAGCGTCGCTTAGCAACGCGCGTCGTAACGCGGCCAGCACGCTGCGGTCGGGCGCGCTGCACAGCTCACGCTAATCCTACCTCCAGGCGTGCGGAACGTTCTACTAACCTATATTTACGCGAAATATATATTGGGAGGGAATATTCCACAAGTTACCTGTAAGTCAGTAGCGTATGGCAGCGGTTCAGTGCATCCTGGCGGTTTCCACGCATGCGATAAGCTAGCGTCGCTCAGAAACGCGTGTCGCAACGCAACCAGCACGCGGCGGTTGGGGGCGCCGCACAGTTGACGCTATTACCTCCATCTCCAGGCGTGTGCAACGTTCTAACCGATCTTTACGCGAACTATATTGGGACGGAATATTCCACAAGTGGCAGCGTTACCAGTAAGTCAGTAGCGTATGGCAGCGGTTCAGTGCACCCCGGCGGTTTCCACGCATGCGCTAAGCTGGCGTCGCTCAGCAGCGCGCGTCGCAACGCGGCCAGCACGCGGCGGTCGGGCGCGGCGGGCACGCGCGCGGCGTACAGCGCGCCGCACAGCTCGCGCGCCGCCCGCCCCGCGCCCGCCGCGCGCGCCGCCGCGCAGCTCGCGCTCGCCTCGCCCCAGCCCCACGCGTGGGCGATGCTCCAACCTGATAGGTAACAACGATTGTATGATTTATTTTATTTGAGATCCACTTAGCTTGCAACATTCAAGCTACGTGGGACATGCCCCACTTAGTTTGAATGTTGGCGACATCAGTGTGAATTGATGCAATTCAGATTTATGATTTTAGACTAGTATTATCGCGGATTTGATACATTTTAATAATTAACGTTATAAATAAATTATCAATAGTAATCCCTACTAATATTATAAATGTGAAAGTAACTCTGTCTGTCTGTCTGTCTGTCTGTCTGTCTGCTACTTATTCACGCCTAAACAACTGAACTGATCTTTATGAAATTGGGTACACAGACAATGTTGACATCGAGAAAGGACATAGGCTGCTTTTTATCGAAAAAAATGGGTTGAAAGCGTTAAAATCGGGCATTAATGTTTGTATGGGAGTTCGTTTTCGACAAAGTCTCATATTGACAAGTCCGTCAAGGGGTACGATAGACTTACTTGAAACCTTATCTAAATAATAGAACATAAAAAAACATTGATTTCGAGTCGACAACATATATCCGTAAAATTCGGATTGTCGTGGATTTTGATAAATTCTAATACAAATGACATGACAGTAGCCATAATGGCCGCCCGGACGCCAACATGTCATGTCACCAATATGGCTACGGATGAATTCTGAATTCATTAAAAAAAAATACGTATAAATTTGTAACTATCAAATAACTTAAAAATAGATATAAATTGATAATAATGATATAATAGATTTAAATTGATTTTAATTTACCCATAGTTTATGAATTTATAAAACAAAAATGTATTTATAATACGAAAGATACAATTACGAAGAATTTCCGATAATTTACATAAATAAGTATGCAACGGCGGTATGATGGCGCTTCATACTATTATAGTAAAAAAGATAATCGAAACCATTATTTCAAAGACGATAAAATGTTTTAACATTGTTTTAAAATAAAATTATCGACTTTATTTGTCACTCCATGTTCAACTGTTTATTTTACTTAATTGCCAACAGCAAATAAAAAATAGATATACTAAGAACTTTATTGTTCCAATCATCGCAATTTTCGATCTCTTCCTTTTATTATTTTACAACATTACACCCTATCCAAACAAGAAAGGAAGTGGACTGTCTAACTATAATGTTAGTCAACAATATGTTTCATGTAATAAAATACAGTAAGTTCGAAAAACCCACGTAATTAAATTATGTTTCAAAAATAAACTACTACAATATTTAAAACATTTGCACATTGTTACTTAAATAGTTTCCTAACTATTATTGCTTAAATAAAGTTATGACCATACCCGTACATGTTTAGCGAAAATAAATATTATGGACAAAATACAATTGATAGTCTTTTAAGCAAAATACTAACATTAATAAGTCGATCAGTATCTAAATAATATATAACAATTATATCATGAATTATTATTATTATAAAGAAGCTTTTGCAACTTTTGTGATAAATAATTGCATTTATGAATATTGAAGCATGGTTGATGAACACTTGGCTCTAATAACAAACGAGCAAGGTCAACATTATTGTTCTTTTTATATTTATGATATGTTCATTATAAATAATGTTATAGAAAACATGCACTTAATCAACATATTTTAAATTAATTTTAGAATAACAAAGTGTGTCAAAATAAGCCAAAATAGATGATGTTCTTAACTCATAAGTATGTGAAATTAGCATCTGTTAATAAAATCGTGATAGCCGTGTGGTGCCAAGTCGGGCGGATTAGAAATGCGAGGTCTGGGGTTCGAATCCAGTTGTCATAAGTACATTATTATTATTATTATCTGTAGTTTTCATAAATACTAATTTTAGTATTATTTTTTTTATAACCAGCTCATTTTTATACTAATTTTAATACTAATTTTAGTATTATTTTTTTTATAACCAGCAGCCCACTCACACTCAACGCGCGGCGCTGCAGTCGCAGTAAACATAAGCACCGTATATTAAAAATGTTTTAAAAATTGCGCATGTAACCTAGCAATACAAAAACAGTATAACTAATTGTGTAGTGGTCTAAACAGTGTGTGACAGTGTTATCTCATATTAAAAATTACTGAAAATAGTTAAATTGGAAAAAAATACTACGAGGTGAAGGACTCGATCTACAGGTGCAACCAGATAAGATAAGTAAACTTATATTTAATAGTGAGCTTATTTACTGATTATCTGATAGTGTGTGTTTTTATTAACAAATAAATATTCAAAAATTTAACACAACCCATTAAAATATTACGTATAAAACGAATGTAAAATATTCTTTAAACCAGTGAATTGAAAAATAGTGAAGGTAGAACTAAAAAGTTTCATAATGAATATACGACAAATGTTAACAATTACTTGGGAATCAGCTGCTTAATAGAAAATAATTGAACGCATACTGATCACAATTTTAATCGCATCGCCCAAGTAGTACTGTGGTGTGAACTGTCTAATACGCGACTGAACTGCAATACTGCACGACGAGGCGAGGGTTCGAGACTCGTAGTTGTTAAAAATAAAGTAAAAAACTGCAAACATTTTTTTCTACATTTAATATATTTCGTTTAATATTTGTGCAATTTAAGAAATATGGATAACATTACAAGGCGCAAAAAGATTCAACGCTCTAATTCAGAAGTTAATATTTCAACGTTAAATTATAGCAATGATGATTTAAATTCATGTCTCAACTCAACCATAATAAGTCTTCACAGTGAAACTCAGAGTAGCCCTCAATCTTGCATATACAACGATTTAACAAAAGAGTTGGAAATTACACGACAGAAACTAATTAGCGCAGACTTAGAAATTGATAATCTTAGTTGCGAAAATAATCAACTCAAACACACTATCCAAGAACAATCGAAACAAATAGACCTTTTAAAAAAACTCACAAAAGAATTCTCACCAGCGACTAATAATTCGACAACTCCAGTTAGTAGGCGATTACTTAATATTAAAATCAGAACTCCAAGGGTATCACCTATTCACTTAGCAAAAAGCGACATGACTAAACTGTATACCACTCCAACTGTAACCCCAGAAATACCGATTTCCCCACAAGTTACAGAAACGTATCACACACCAAATGAAATAATTCAGAATAAATCTGAGGTAACCAACAACAATAACAACATAATATGTAACACAAATAAACCTCTTCTAAAATCAACCACAAAAGTAGTAAAATACCGTGTTATTATATTAGGTGACAATCAAGGACGCAATTTAAGACCACATTTACAGCAACTGTTAGGCCCAGAATACAAAGTTACAAGCTTTATAAAACCGAATGCAACGTTAGGAGAAGTTGTTTCATCAATGAAAGAAGAGATAGAGTGTTTAACGATGAACGACTGTGTTATATTGCTAGCAGGTAGTAATGATAAAAACCCATTCGAATTTTCCTCAAAACTCGACAGTTGGCTATCATCAGTTACTAACACGAATATAATTGTAGGAGAAGTTCCGAAAAATTACTATTTACATGAAAATAAACTTAATTATAATCTAAAATTTTACTGTAGCAAATATAACAATGTTGTATATACAGATCTAAACTATAGCAGAGTAAGACCTAAGTATAATATGTTCACTGTTCACTTAGCTAGATCTATGTTAAAGGAAATTCTTTGTATTTCTTATAAACAAAACATGAAAAAATATTTATTACTATGTAAACGAGACAAACAAGGTAAAACTTATAAAAATGCTAGCTCACAAACAGAAATCAATAATAATTTAATATGTAAATTATGCAATAATAATACAATTAATGTGGATAAGCGTAATGGTAATACTGACACAAAGATAACACCATTACGGACAACTGATAATCCTGTCGACAGTAACAATTTATTTCGTGTTTAATTATATCAATGTACTACATCAAAACATAAATGGACTTGTCAACAAGTCAGAAATGCTCACTGTGGCTCTTGAAGAATTAAGTAATGACGGTTTAGATATTGATATATTATGTATAACTGAACACAATATGATTAATGGTGATGAATACTGTTTAACAATACCGAATTACAATTTAGCGTCCTCTTGCATGCGTAATAATAGACATGGAGGTTGTTGCATATTAATCAAGAATCTTATAAGACATAAAGAATTAAAAGCTATCAATATTAGGTGTACTGGAATGTGCTGCCATAGAGCTTCTACAACATCAGATGTGCATTATTTGCGTATACAGGCCCCCAACAAACAATAAAAGGACGAACGAAATCTTTTTAAATGGGCTTGATGACATTTTATCTAAACTTAATTTAAGAAATAAGTCACTAGTATTGTGTGGAGATTTTAATATTGATATGTTGAAAAACGATAATATATCTACCGAATTTAAGAAATTAATATTAAGCCACAATTTGAGAACAGAATTTAACCAACCGACACGTGTAATTAGTAATTCTTGTATTGATAACATTATACACAACATGAAAGGATGTAAAAGCGAAATAAGAGATTTTGCGTTATCTGACCACACTACACAACTAATTAGCTGCCCTACTAAGAAAAAATGTAAAATAAATTTTTGGTATATAAATAAACGTGATTATTCATTAGAAAACGTAGAAAAGTTTAGTAAATACATCACACAATTAACATTTAGAGAAATATATGAGACAGAAGATCCCAATATGGCATTCGACAAGTTCCATGATTTATTTCAGATGATATATGACTTATGTTTCCCAAATAAAAAAATTAAAGTATTTGCAAAAATTAAACCAAAATGGATATCACGTGGTATTAAAGTATGCAGTAAACGGAAACGCGAATTGCTTTGGAAGTATAGACGTTGTTGTAGTGAAGCAAACTACCAAAACTTAAAAACATATGCAAAACGTTTTAAATCTATCATTAAACAAACCCAAAAATCACAAAACAATTTTTACATCAATTCCGCATGCAATACGTCAAAAGCGACGTGGGAAGTTATCAATAGTGCCAAAATAAAATACCCAAAAAACGAAATAACAAAATTACATGTAAATGGAAAAACAATTACTGATGGTAAAGAAATAGCTACAGTTTTTAATAATCACTTCATTGATGTTATTCAAAATCCAAGACATAATATAGATAAGGCATCTTCAATTGGGTATACTAATGTTAAATCAATGTTTATGCCTCCAGCACATCATAAAGACATTCTATCAATAATTAACTCCTTAAGAAATACAAAGAGCTCAGGTTATGATGGTATCCTCACAAAAATTATTAAAAAAGTATCGGAACCTATAGCACCAGTCTTATGCTATATTATTAATATATGCATCGAAAAGGGTACCTTCCCAAATAAACTTAAAAAAGCGATAATAAAACCTTTGTTAAAGAGAGAAGACCCGTCGAACATCAATAATTATAGACCTGTGGCATTACTATTGTCGTTCTCGAAAATCTTTGAAAAATATATTTATAATAACATTTATAATTTTCTTGAAAATAATGCCATTTTGTGCCATCAACAATATGGTTTCAGAAAAAACAAAAGCATTAACATGGCAATTTACAATTTCCTGCTATCAATAATGACAAATATTGATAAGAAGCGATCAACAGTTGCTCTCTTTATGGATATCACCAAGGCCTTTGATCATGTAAATCATACAATATTATTAAACAAAATGTATAGTTACGGTTTAAGGGGACAAGTATATGATCTCATGAAATCTTACCTAACGGAAAGAGAACAGACTACAACTATATCGAATTTATGTATTAAGACTAAAAGTATACAGTATTATGAATCAGATTGCAGAACGGTAACACATGGGGTACCCCAAGGTAGTATTCTAGGTCCTTTATTATTTCTGATTTATATTAATGATTTGCCAAATACAATTAATCAGGAAATGACTTTATTTGCCGATGATAGCACAGTTCTATTTACCAATAATGATGAAAATGAACTGGAAAATGAAATAAACAGCTCACTAGTCCAAGTAATACAATGGTTTGAACAAAATAATCTAACAATTAATTTGAAAAAGACTAAAACTATGAAATTTAAGACTAAAAACAAGTTAAATATAAATTATAACGGAAATGTAATTGAAGACACAGAAGGAATAAAATTCTTAGGATTATACATTGATAATAAAGTAAATTGGAAATCTCACATTGACGCTGTATGTAAGAAATTAAGTAAATTTTCATATATGTTACGGAAATTACGAAATGTAGTTCATGAAGCAACGATGTTAACTGCATATCATGGTTTCGTTGCTACAACACTAAGATACGGATTAATATTCTGGGGTAATTCTACCAACAGAGAGTTTGCGTTCAAATCCCAAAAAAGATGTATAAGAGCAATATGCAACTTAAGTCAAAGAGAGTCATGCAGACCTCATTTTAAACGACTACAAATTCTTACCCTGCCATCTCTTTACATATTTGAATGCGCTGTTTTTGTCAAAACAAATATTAATAAGTTTCAGTTTCGACAAGGACCACGTCTTAAAAATAAACTAGCACTGATTCCAACTCGGACACATCAATTAAACCAAAGCTTTTACGGAAGAGCGCCAATTATATATAACAGAATACCAGAGTCCATACGATGCCACAAGAACATCAATATATTCAAAAATAAATTAAAAACATATTTATTAGATAAATGTTACTATAGTGTAAACTCTTTTTTAAGTGATAACAGTGATCGGTTAAATTTGTGAACTTGTGTATAAGTTTAAGTGCTGTTTAATAATCTGTGGACACAATATCTAGTGACATTTATTATTACTATTACTTATAATCCATTACTTTTTTCATTAATTTATACTTGTAAGATTTACTTTAATTTATATTTGTAAGCCACTTAGTGGCAGAATAAGCGAACAAAAATGTTTGAATACCAACTGTACATAATTAGGTTACCTTATTCACAAATAAATTGATTTGATTTGATTTGATTTGATTTTTAAATATTATTTAGTATCGGAAATGCAAAGCTTTCGCCCGCCTGGGAATCAATGTATCACAAAGTTTATATGAAATTAATAGAGGTTTAACCTCTGTCAGGTAAAAGTACAAAATAATTTGGATTGCCTTGCCGACAAATTCAAATTTTAATGTAATGAACCACAAACAAGGCTTAACAAAGATAAACTAAAAACATACCTGAGCGCCGCATATATGTTAGTAGAACCAAAATTAGTTTACGTATCATTGATACTGTCATTAGATTTTTAGTTTTAGTTAGAGGCATTAGGAGGCACGGGTAAAACGTTTTTAATAAATTTACTATTAGCGAAAAATATAAGATCTGATAGAAAAATAGCTATTGCCGTGGCGTCGTCCAGCGTTGCGCTCACACTTTTAAAAAGCGGTCATAATGCCTGCCTATTCGCCTTTGAGCGTCCACTCAAGATTTGTAGCAACGATTTCTCTAACATTTTTAATATTTCAAATCAAAGGAATACTGGAAATTCAATGCGGGATTGTTATTTGACTACTTATTTGGGATGAAGATTCTGTAGATACAGCCATCGAGATCGAAGACATTATCCAACAAAATTTTTGGATTCCTTCGACCCGCCTCCCGGTACTCCTCCACACAAACTTTTTTTAATAAAAGTACGCTTTCTACACTCAATAAAATGGAAAATTTCTACAATTTCAATTTCTACAATAGCCCCACACTAGGATTTTTTCCAGTGTCGTGGGTACCATGGACACACAAGGCATATATAGAAACACCCAGACCCGGAACATTAATCTATTCAGATTCCTGTCTGGCCGGGAATCGAACCGGGTGTGGTAGCTGCTCCGCAACGCGGGTCGTCAAGGTTGTCAAATTAATGTTAAAAGTAGGTTCACCTATATGTAATCTTACTCAGAAATTTAAAAGGACCAAAATTACTTAAAATAGTATTTTTCAATTCATAAAAGTTAAAATCCATCTTTAAAATCGATGCGCTTTGGTTTAAATGTGGAGGCGTTATTTGAAAAGATGTATTCCGATATTGTTAATGTGACCACTAAGACTGTAAATTGGTTCAAAAAAGGGGTTTACGATATTCTGATTCGTCTTATTTTCATAACATTTTACATAACAATATGCACCTACCCACAAATACACACTTAAAATTCGTTTTTTTCACTCTGTGTTTGTCCGGGTAATCCTTGGCCGGCTAAACCGATTTTTACGGGTTTTTACTATAGAAAATGTTATGGAACAACATGTAGACTACTTTTATCGTAGAATTCCCACTGAGTGGAGATTTGCGCGGGAAAAACTTTGCGATACATTGATTTGCACGCGGGCGTAGCCGCGGGTACAGCTAGTTATTAATATTTAGTAAGAGAAGCAATAGAGATAAAAAAAACATCCTTAAACTTGGGAAGATGATTTTAAGTTTATGTAAATCACAAAAAGTGCAAAGTGTCGTGCGTAAAGATACAGTTAGTGTAGTGTGTCGTGATATGGAACCTAAAAAATAAAAACGAACTAGACGTAAGGTAAGATAGGTTAATCTACAACTATTGCTTGTCAACGGTTTCTCCCCGCCACCGCAGTTTCGCCGTGACCAAGATCCAAGTAACTGGGTCAAAATATCGGCAAAGAAAATTCTTAAAGAATTCAAAAACCGCATATCGTGAGTACCCGTTAATTATTACAATGCAATTCAGATAAACGCTGCTGTCTATAAAAAGTTACGTTTTTTGACTTGACCGGTCGTACTCAATGGTTCTACAACTGCTAATAGTCACTAGTGTTACTCGTACACTATAATTAAAATTGTCAATATAATAATAACTACTCACCGAGCGGCACGTACGCGCAGCGCTCCTGCGCCAGCGCGTGGAAGAGCGCGAGGCAGGCGAGGTGGCGCGCCAGCCGCGCGTCCGGCCGCGCGCCGCGCCACGCGCCCAGCGTGCTCGCCGCGTTGTGCTTCACGCCCGCCGGCGCCTGGCCAACGCACAATGCTTTTAAACTTAGTAAAATAGAAGTATGCTAACGACTATGCAGTCTATTGGTAAGTGCGGTAAATGGTCAATGCCGCTCAAACACAACTCTTAGCAAAAAAGCTTTTGACCAACGCACAACGCTTTAAAACTTAGTAAAATAGAAGTATGCTAACGACTATGCAGTCTATCAGTAAGTGCGGTAAATAGTCAATTACGCCCATATACGACTCTTAGCACAAAAAGCTTTTGACCAACGCACAACGCTTTAAAACGTAGTAAAATAGAAGCATGCAAACGAGTATGCAGTCCATCGGTAAGTGCAGTAAATAGTCAATGCCGCACATACAAAACTGTCAGCTATTTCATATAGATCAGAGGTTCTAGCTGAAGTCATTCACAAATGTATTGCTGCTCTCGAGGGCCAAGATAGTCTGCTTATATATAAGTGAGCCTGCAACCGTACCCTTACGGTTCATATAAGTGTGGTAATTTCCCATTCGTACCATACTCGTTGTTCTATCTTAAAAAGCCCAGTGTCCACAAACCAAATAAACGATCATTGAACCATGTCGTCGACCAATTGGTATTACACCTATCTTATTCGACGATACAGGTGATAAAATAGATCCATCGTCGGCCGATAATAAAGTTATGCTTTATTACAAACGATGCTCTAAATTGGCGTCAATCTATCTTTTCTATTATACCGATAAAGGGCGATAAAACGGCGATTGATAGATAATTGAACTAATCCGATCACCACTATATAAAACAGTATTGTATTAAAATGTCTTTACTGGACATCGTTTTATTGATACTCACAAATCAAACAATCCACTATGAATAACGTACGATCCAGCGATTGGTGGTGGACACTCTTACATACAGTATCCTGATTAAAAACTGTATACTTAAAACATGCAAAAACTACTGGTCGAATTTCACTGAAAATGCAGTCATATAGTTTCTAACCTAGACTAATACATAGGATACCCGTTACCGCAGTAAACGTGAACATAGCGGGCAGAGCCGTGGGCACTGCCGTCTATACCGTGAGGGTACTCGGGGCCAGTGCCCATGGCCGCCATCCTCAGAGTGCCCCGAAGGGCCGACAACTTTTCTCACATTTAATATCAAACTACGATGGTCTACTATGTACACTTTTCTCGTTACACGAAAGTCTTCGGGGCTCTTTTGAATGTAAAGAAAGTACATCATACTTTCTTTTCATTCCAAAAGGGCCCCGAATTCTTGTGTGCCCAAGGGCTCCAGCATAGTCTAAGACTGCCCTGGCTGTGGGTATAATCTAGTATGCTTTTCAAAACTTTGTTTAATTTCCTGAAATATTAGGTAACTACGGCTACGCTATTATTCGTAACATCCGATACATGTATAATTTAAAATCACTTACTTCAAGAATAACATTGACGCAAAGATTGGAAATCATTGTCGGAATCTCTCTGTCTTCAGATACTATCCACAACCGAAACTCTTCGCTGAAATCATGGCCCTGAAAACAAATTGCATTATATAATTTATATATTTAACATATTTTTTATGTTCAATCAATGTCAGTAATTCGATTTCTGGAGATCATTTTTACATGTGTATTTAAAAATCGAAACAAAGCGAAAGTGGAGCTGTCAGTAGACACATTTTGTGAACAGACACCACGTTGAACAAGTGTAGCCAGCCTGCGTCCGACTCCGCCGCGTTCCGAGTCGCGTGTGCCTATTGTAATTGTTAAGAGAATTAATTTGTTTGATTATAACAAGTATTATTTCCTGTGTCCATAATGGATGAAGAGCTGAGAGACTATGAACGCCCATATTCTCCCACGTTCCATGTCAAATTTCGTGAGGATGTATGTGTGTTTCTTACTTTTTAAAAGTTTTCGCATAGACTACTGGTCTGATATTTTAATCCATTCACACATTGTTTATGGCAGGGACATGGGATATTTAAAGCGGGTGGAACTGTGGTATTAAAGCTAGTATAATTAAATAAAAGACATAATATCTTATATTTACTGGACGTTGTGCGATCTCGGTCAAGAAGTCCCGTAACTCCCGGGGGAAGGGCGAAGCGCCCACGGCGAGCGCCAGCCAGCCACCGCTCCGGGTCTTCTCCACTCCCGCTTCCCAGGCACTCTTACCTTCTTCTATCCCCACCTGAAAGATAAATAGATAAATGTATATTTAAAAGAAGTTCAAGAAAACCAATTTTTCAACATGCGAACAATAACACACCCATGCACTTGCTCGCACGCACGCCCACACACACATAAAGAGGGAGAGAATAACACACAAGCACGCACTCACACATATGCGCTCGAATATCATTACCCCACTTCAGATTACAGCAAACCCACCGTGCCGTAACTATTTTTATCTGATTGAAGTAGCAGACGAGCATGCAGTCCACCTGATGGTAAGTGGTCACTGCCGCCCATGGACATCTGTATATGCTACTTTAAATAGAGACAGAGATGTGTTGCTACTCCCGAAGACTGTGATGGTCGCCTCACATAAAAGTGTGCCGGCAACCACATTCTTCCATCGAAACGCAAGAAATGCTTCGTGCTATAAATAGGTGTGGCGGTGGTACTTCCCCGGGCGAACTATACTGGTTCCACCACCTGGTAAACCTGGTTACATTGTTAACGCGCCGTGTGAGATATTATCGTGGTCACCTGCGCGAGAGGCAGCCCGTGCGCCGCAGCGAGCGCGGCCAGCTGGTCGCACGCGTGCGCGGCCAGCAGCAGGCCCGCCCGCGACGCGCGCGTCCACACCAGCGCGCCGTGCAGCCCCGCGCTCGTCGACACTACTCCGCTACCTGCAATGTTAGCGGTTGTTTTGGGAGGTAGAATTAGTACGCTTAGCATCGACATACCAATTTTTATTAGCGGTCGTTTTGGGAGGTAGTTCAATTAGTAGGGTTAGACCGACTAGCATCGACATAGCAATTTTTAATGTGTAAATGTTCGTGTGTTTTTGTGAAGTTACGGTCACTAAAGGCGCCTTCACATTAGGTCGCAAGTGGCGCGCCAGCCGCGCGACTGCAACGGATGCTTTCTTATTATCAAAATCATTATCGATTTTTATTATTATTTCCATTATATAAGTACAGCGCGCTACCCTATTCTAAAAAATACCCGCGGATATACTCGTAATAAGAAAGCTTTCGCTACAGTTGCGCTGCTGCCTCACTGCATGCGACCTGATGTGGAAGCGCCATAATAATGAGTCGACATACATTGTCCTCGAGAGTAGCAACACATCTAAGATTGACTTCATATAGAACCACTTTTCTTGTGAAGTTGTATATTTATGGCCATGGGCCACAGTTAACACGTACCACTTGGTGAATAGCAGGCTCGTCTGCCTCTCAATGTAAAGAAAATCATTAATTGTGAAATGACTTAAAAATCCCTTAACTTTACCTAATATTTCATCCACAAACGCCACAATAGCTCGGTACAAGCTATTGGGACGCAACACTGATACGGCAGCTAATACTTCAAATGAATTTAAACTCAGTTTGCTTAGGATATGCAAATTTCCTGATTGAACAAATTCCTTCCACATGTCCGATTTCTCAAGTGATAACCTATTGAATAAGTCTTCATTTGTCATCTGTAACACAAAAATATATCGCAACTGTAATTACAATATAATAAACTAGTAATACGGCATCGCCGACTTCGGTCACGTCTACCACCAAAATATACTTGTGTGCTAAGTTTTACCGAAATCTTACCGGTTGGTTTTGCGTGAACCAACAAACACATACATCATCACAATTTTTTGTATTTATATGTAAAGAAGCTTTACTTTCTTTTAAATTTTGAATTTCTGTCACTGTCAGGTCGATACCTGACAGTGACAGAAATTGTATGAAATATGTGAAATATGTGAAAAAGATGGCTTCTGATATAATTTATTCGTAAAGAAGAATAATTAAATAATTTGCATTGAGATTAATAGCTGGAAATAATTAACATATATTGTTGTTTCTCTATTTTTCGGAGCTTTTTGTTTAATTTCAACTATTTATCTTAAACGACATTTTTTATAAAAAACTACAATACTTATAAATAATAAAAAATATTATTAATTAGAGAATATATGCAAATATTATATCGTCTTATTTAACAAGCAGTTTGTAAACAATTAGACGGCACAATGTAAATAAAATTAATCTGACCTTTAGTTGCAATACTTTCTTGACCGATTCAGCTTCAATCCAAGGGTATGTTTTAGTTAATTTATTTATAGTTTCTTGATCTTCCATAATTGTAAACGATCCCATTAATATCTGCCAGAGCTAGAACGAGAACCATGGTGAACCATTATATATTACAATGCACAGAAAAATATTATTATTCTTATCTTCATCTTATTCTAGGTTTCCATTTAGTCCTCATTGGTGGCAACGTGTTTACGGCTAACCTCGGGTAAGACTGATCTTTTCTGGCGTTGATCACAGCTATCAAGGTAGTGGCTACTCATCATCAGGTGGACTCCGTGTTTGTTTGCTACTTCCATAATATATAAAATATATAATATTTAGGCAATCCTTATAGCGGAATGGTCACTGAACTAGGTTAAAACGCAGTGGATTTCTGATTCGATCTCTGGCTAGACAGACATGTGAATGATTTTTGTTCTAGGTCTAAGTATTTTGTCCCTGTAGTTCCGGGACCAGAATAGGGCTACGGCCTGCCTGTCGTAAGAGGCGACTAAAAGGGGCGTCCGGGGTTGCGGGCGGCAAGAGTGGGAGCTCAAACCATCCGGCCAAGCGACCTTGGGATGGACGGCGGCACGTGTGGTCGCATGCCGTAAAGACCAGAAGGTGCGGTGAGCGTTTTACGACCACCAGGAAAGGGCCCGAAAGGGGCATCGCGCTCAGAGGATTCTGGCAGTGTTGCGTTGGAGATCACGGACCAGTGTTGAGGACGGTCACCGGGGGGGTTTCAGTGCGGTAAGAATCCCACATAACCCGCGTCGCTCCCACGATGTCGGGTACCTTTGGAAGGTTTCCCCCTTGTAAAGGTAGGACAAAATTCTAGTATGAGGGTTATTGGTGTAGAAATCGTTATTTTTATTATGTGTGTTACCTCGTCCGTTATTAATTCGTCGTATACATGCTTCAGTAGATACAATACGACAATGTATTTATCCTTTTTGTGTAAACTCAATAGAACTCTTTCTATAATCTTCTTCGTGAAATATTGGATAACCCGCTCGTTGTCTATGTTTACAGGATCCTGGAATAAGATCGTTTACACAATCATTATTTGATAGGTTAGAACGTTTAATGTATGTTACATTTATTATTAAGTAAATTATTTTGCAAAAAATAACTTAGTTGTTTTTTCTATTCTTGATCACATCGAAACATTTTCGCATGCATATGAAATGTGACAAAAAGCTCTCAATGGTCTGTCAAGTTATAAGTCTGCACTTTGACAGCGTGGTAGACAACTGACGATTTTAACCTCATGTAGCAATCTCAGTATAGCAATAATAGGTTTGTAATGATAAAAATAATTATTTTTCTTAATTGTGACAGTGTCAACGAAAGCATTAAGTCCTGTAATAGCGGAAGACGCGCAGCAACGTTCCGAACCGTGACCGTACGTACAGTACGTACTAACAGTACTAATAGCAGTAGTACTATTGTATGAAATCATTTCTCCACCAACCTGTGACGTAGCCAAGGCGTCGACGAACACATCCAGGACAGTATCAGTAGGCAACGCTAGCAACGGTCGTCGTACCGCGACGCTACGCAACGCGAGCGCTAAGCGCGCACACGCGGTCGCACTGTTCCCAAACGCCTCACGGGCTACCCGTATTTGTTCCTCCATGATACGCGCCGCTGATAACGCTTTGTTTATAGTCACTCTCATTTCACGCGTTTTGTGAAACTATACTAGTATTGTTATTACACTAGTTTGAAATCAATCTCCACTGACCTGTGACGTAGCCAAGGCGTCGACGAACACATCCAGGACAGTATCAGTAGGCAACGCTAGCAACGGTCGTCGTACCGCGACGCTACGCAACGCGAGCGCTAAGCGCGCACACGCGGTCGCACTGTTCCCAAACGCCTCACGGGCTACCCGTATTTGTTCCTCCATGATACGCGCCGCTGATAACGCTTTGTTTATAGTCACTCTCATTTCACGCGTTTTGTGAAACTATACTAGTATTGTTATTACACTAGTTTGAAATCAATCTCCACTGACCTGTGACGTAGCCAAGGCGTCGACGAACACATCCAGGACAGTATCAGTAGGCAACGCTAGCAACGGTCGTCGTACCGCGACGCTACGCAACGCGAGCGCTAAGCGCGCACACGCGGTCGCACTGTTCCCAAACGCCTCACGGGCTACCCGTATTTGTTCCTCCATGATACGCGCCGCTGATAACGCTTTGTTTATAGTCACTCTCATTTCACGCGTTTTGTGAAACTATACTAGTATTGTTATTACACTAGTTTGAAATCAATCTCCACTGACCTGTGACGTAGCCAAGGCGTCGACGAACACATCCAGGACAGTATCAGTAGGCAACGCTAGCAACGGTCGTCGTACCGCGACGCTACGCAACGCGAGCGCTAACCGCGCACACGCGGTCGCACTGCTCCCGAACGCCTCACGGGCTACCCGTATTTGTTCCTCTACGGTACGCGCCGCTGATAACGCTTCGTTTATTGTAGCACTCGTTTCACGCGTTTTATTCAACGATGCTAACAGGTTCGTGTCGTGCAATATATCGCTGTTCTTCGATAGCTCGCTTAAAAGATTCTCCTGTTTAGAAAGATTTATTCTTTCAAATATGTGTATATTACAATCCGTAAAAATATCCAGTTATTTACTCGTATAAGATAAATAATAATTAAAACATACTAAGGGTATGCGTAACGCCGTCAGCCACAAAAAAAATGGATACAAATAGATTGACAAATTAGTAAAGTTTGTGATTTTAGTTAATTCGTTGCATAGTATGTATAGTAAAAATATAATAAGCAAATATCAATAAAAGTATACCTGTAAATGTAAACGCTGTCTTTGCAACGTAGCTCTGGTCTGCTTAATTTCCTTAGATTTTTCATTCATTTCAGGATTGCGTTTATGTATGGCGTAATTAACCAACTGATCTAAAAATTTTATGCATTATAATTATTTAAAAACTATATATAGTGTAACGCGGCAGACAGCGTGCAGTACGCTACTAGTGCGTCATCTCTCATTAGACCTTCTCTCCCCTTCACGGAGCATTACCACACACGGGACACCATTGCGAAGCAACTTTTACCTCTTGCGAACATTCCACCAAGCAACTCGCTAAATTATGACGAGTTTGTCTAATTATCACAAGCTAATAAACGAATTATTTGAGCAAAAAAATCCATAACCCTTGGAATATGGACGATTTTATTAGTGAGGAACGAGTCAGTTATTTGCATACTCGCAATCGGTATATGCGCGTTATTTGTGCTCGGGCGTGCGGTTAAATGCAGCGTCATAATACGTATAGCACTTCGCAGCGTGTAAGGCCACGCTGCGAAGTGCAACGTCGCAGCACGCGGCAATGTGTGGTGACACGGACGTCGCGTCTCCACCTCGCTCATTATCAAAACGCAGGACGACCATGTTACACTGGTATGTGTAAATTAAATTATGAACGTGCGAGCTGCGTACGAATGGGACGCGTACGTGCGAGATGCGTACGTGTCATGTACTTACGTGTAAGCTACTTTCATGTGAGTTACACACGTGATAGATATGTACGTCGTAGCTACGTATATGAGTTACGTACCTGTGAGCGTGTGGGGTCGCGCGGCGAAGTGCAGCGTCGCTACACGCGCGGCGATGTGCGGTGGAAGGGACGTAACGCGGCGGGCGGCCAGCAACACCCGTGCGTCACGCCACCAAACGTTTTGTAGCGTCTCCACCTCGGTCACCACCAACAATCGGTTTAACCTTACACGACATAATAATAAGTGAGTTAACAATTCATACAATTTAACAGTCGATATTAAATAATTATTTAATAATTTATACACCGAAATAGCGTTGATTTGCCGTTTGTGAAAGTACAATAATCTTTTTTACAAAAGACAATTCTAACTGTCTATTCAACACTGTGAGTAAAACAAGTTTGAAATTCAAACTTGTTTTATTACTGTATTCAAACTTTGAATACCTTTTATCTAAATGATTGTAATGATTTAATGTGACTTTCATAAAAAAATAATTTAGCGTGTGAGAATATAGTCATATACAATTAAAGTTACATAATTATATAATATTAACCGGTGTACTCAATCACGTTTACAAAATTAAGGCATCTTTAAAAAAAATAGTTAAATCTTATGTGCATAATTAAAAGCAAACATACAATTAACAATATTAAAATCAAATACTAACCTTACTGCATACTGAAGAGTAGTTTGTAATTTATCGCTGTCTTGAGATACAAAGTCGCACTGTTGGCCAGACAGTGACTTCCTTAACCACTCAATGGCCTCCCCATCGGGATCAATAAGTAACGGCGTTAAGCCGCATTTAGGATTTTGAAGTGCCTGAAAAAATATCATCGTAAATAATCTTACTAATTGTTACAGAAGTAGAATTGGATGGCCAAAGTAAACGACACATTATGTACAACATTGTTATATTCTCACGATTTTACACGTATACAATTTCAGAATACATTCGGACAGAGTAACGTCTTACACTTGCGAATTATTAGAATGATCCATATTACGATAATACCCTCCCTTTTATACTAAAAATGGCAGGCGTTAAGGAAACCGTCACAGAGACAAAAACATTACTATTAATCTATTACATTATATAAAATTAAATATATGCATTTATAATATTTATTTATATAACCATTTATTTATGATGCGACTTCTATTGATTTATGATATTTATAATAACATAGCACGATCAATTTAAATACAATCATTATATAGATTCTTATTGATGTTTATAACTAATGTAGTCACGAGTTTAACAGTAGTGTCCCCAGACAAGCTACTTGTTGGTTTGTAACATAATATTGGCAAAAGTTTGTGAGGATGTTTGTATGTTTGTTAAACTGTTAATAGATACTATTGGTCGGAATTCCGTGAAATCCATACCAATATTATAAATGTAAAAGTGTGTTTGCTCCTCTTTCACGTCGCTACATAGCTATTATATATGGTTTATATGCTGGTAGAAAGGTAGGTTCTTTTTACCGCGCTCTCTCATTCCTATGAGAATATCGATGTTTTATTAGTTGATACATATTTAGAAGTTCCAGACGTTGTTAATAGATGGCGTTGGTATAATTCATTTTTAAGTTCTGAATCACGCTATTAAATGCTAATGTTAATTCCCTTTGACCGTGCGGGCGGAGCCGTGGGTAAGAGCTAGTTTGGAATATTAATGGCATAGAATGTTTATGATCTAGATAAATAGTCAGGATTGTCATAACCGTGGTAAGCATAACCAATGCTGGCGAAGCGGCGGGAACAAGCTACTATAATCAAGATTTCTTTGTACGTTCATCATTCAATGTATCTTACTTGATCAATCAACACGGCGTTTTTGAGAGCAGATTCGTCGACAGATAGGCCTTCGCTTTCCCATTGCAATTGCTTTTCAGTCGACGATAGGAAATTTATAATTGATATGGAGGGATCTTCAAAGCCTATGAGGGAGCTCCACTTTGTTATATATTGCCTGAAATTACGATTATAAATAATAGTCTAATCAAGGAGTAGGAAATAGTATAAATAAATTATCTTGCATACAAATTAAATTACCTGGCTTGTGGTTCAGTTAAATCGGGCAAATAAACGATATATCCAGCGGCCAATAAAGATCTCTGACTCAATTCCAATATTTCTTTAGATATGTTTTGTAGCTGAAACCAAATAAGAGTCTATCAGATTAATGATATACATTAAATGATTGGAATTTATTAAAATATCCTCTTGAATTATATAAGGTGAAAGATCATTTTAAAGAAATTCAACTAATCTCCTTATTTTGAACGGGTACAGAAAACATATTGAAAGAATAATATTATTCACTACCAACACGTAATACATTAAAGGTTTTTCGCTTATGAGGAGCCATTGTCTTGCCTCTTATAATGATATATTCTATCATGGATTTGTGAGTATCATCGTATATATGGATTTGTCATTCTTAAAGTTTAATTGAGCGTGGAATATGAATATAAGGGAGCATGAACAATGGTACACTTGAGTTTTGTTACTAATGCTAAGGTGAGCATGAAAGTTCAAATGTATTGCGCCTTCCACGCCTTGTACTCAACGCTTAGTTGTTCCAGCTGCGCGTGTGCCTTGCTTTCGCTGTTCTAGGGTAGCCACACCGGCATCAACTAATGTATAAGTGAGCAATAGGGAAGCAGAAGTTATCAAGAGCACCCTCGAGCGTCGATCTCATAAACTCTGCCCTTTTAAGCGTCAGTCACGCCCTCGTGCTTTTCCAATGCATTTACACGTCTATCTACTGATACAAAATTGAGTATCAAAGTTCATCTGTACTTACATCAGCCTCCTACGTATCGTACTCATCACCCAATGTTTCCAGCACCGCGTGCGCCGTGTCCAGCGTGGCAGCGGTTCCCGTAAGGCTACACGTATTGATACGAAGGTGAGCATCGAAGTTTGTCTGTACTTACATCAGGCTCCCACATCCGCCTCATGGAGATGCGTTTGCAGACTAACATTAAGTGAGTATATCCATCCACCGATACTAAAGCGATCATTACAGTTAAGTTGTACTCACATCAACGTCCCACGCCTCGTATTCGTCACACAGCTGTTCGAGCAGTGCATGCGCCACGATCAGCGTGGCGGCGGTTCCTGTGAAGCTAGACATTCTAAAGGTCTCTAAAGATGCTTTGGTGAGCATAAAAGATATATTGTACTCACATCAGCCTCCCACGCCTCGTACTCGTCCCCCAGTCTCTCCAACAGCGCGTGCGCAGCGTCCAGCGTGGCGGCGGTGGCGGCGAGGCGCACTTCCAGTTCGGCCGCCTCGCGCGTGTGCCGCTCCAGCTGCTGCTGCAGCTCGCTCACGCGCTCGTCCACGTCGGCCAGCCCGCTCGACAGCGCGGATAGCTCGTCCTCCGCCTCTTGCAGACTCCTGGGTGAATGATCGAGAACCAATCAATAACGTTTATTATTGGTGTATAAGAAGTTTATAAGTACTTTATTAGTTGTTTATTGGAAGTATTGTGTATGTTGTATGATGGATCGAGGACCAATCAATAAGGTTTATTAGTAGTTTGTTAATAAATGATCGATCACCAACCAGTCAATAACGTTAATTAGTAGTTTATTACGCGATTCTTGGTTCAATCGGGTCTCCTTCTTTTTAGATTGCCTCTCCAACTAGTGAAGGTTGACAATCAGCTTATTAAAGTTGTCCTTAATGTTTCCTCGGCGGAAAATCTCAGCTGCATCAGCTATTCCGGTCCACTCCCCGATGTTACGCATGTCCTTCCAACTTTCCTCTTTCCAGCAACTTTGCCAATCATAATAAGTTGCAGCAACTCGTATCGCTCATGTCGAATTACATGGCCCAGCTAGCGAATTACATGGCCTAGGAAAACACCGTGAGGAAACCTAAACACCCGAGAATAAAAAAAAAGAAAGTTCTCGGAGGTGTGTGAAGTCCACCAATTCGTAGCTGCGATTTGGTGGACTTCATACACCTCCCAGGACTCCGTGGACTATGGCCTAAAACTCTCATTCTGAGAGAAGACTTGTGCTCAACATTGGGACATTAATAGGTTGACGAGTGTGAGTATACGAGTTTACCTCACGAGCCGCATTATCTACAAGCCACTTACCTCATGAGCCGCAGTATCCACAAGGCACTTACTTCATGAGCCGTTTCTGATGGTCCTGCAGCGGCTTCACGCGCTTCGCGGCGGCCGCGTGCGCGAGCTGCGCGCGCACCCACGCGGCGAGCGGCGCGCACGCGGCGGACGCGCGCCGAGCCGCCGCCGCCTCGAACGACGCGCCGCGCGACGCGACCAGCCGCTCCACCGCGGTCACCGCGTCGGAGCTCACTTGGCTCGCGTCCAGGCATCTGTGTATACCAAGATGAATTACTAGTTTGTACAGTCATCAGCAAATTGTTAGTGACATTCAAACTGTCCACATTGTTAGATACAACCAAAGTGTTCAATAATATCGGCACAACCTACGTGTTCTAATTGTTGACAACATCTCATATCATATTTGTGACACTTTGACTGGTATCATCAATGGGTTTATGAACGTACTGTTATTTGGAAGTTTAAGATATTGTCAACAATTAGAACACGTAGGTTGTGCCGATATTATTGAAGACTTTGGTTGTATCTAACAATGTGGACAGTTTGAACGTCACCAACTATTTGCTGCTGACTGTAGAATGAGTGTGATAAGTTTGAAGTACTATCGTTTGTTTTTAGCGTGAAGCAATTTTGCAATTGATCTCAAATATAATCTTCTAAAACCAAAATGTTTTATATGAAGTTTCTTACAGATAAGTTACGTTCGTAAGCGGCCGTAACCACTTGTCATCAAACTGGCATTTGTTTACTACTTTCATCCTTAAAAATAATTGACATTTTTTCTTTGCATCGATGATATGTTATTAGCCATAAAGGATGCTGTAGTAGTCTGAGCTGCTCCTAACGGAGGATAAGCTGGCCACCTCTAGTAGGTCGATCAAAAGAGCAAATATTTTAATCTCTTTTGCATCTTTTCTTTTTACCACTTTTGCTAAATATGGTCCTCAATATAGTTCAATAATACAGTTAACAATTTACATATGGCAATATTAACTTTACTCAACAACAAGAACATACAACCGCACATAAACGTACAGCTGCAGACTATGTTTCTGAAAATAGATTTGATATCAAAACATTATAAGAAAAACATAGCACGTATTATAAATTACATTTAGTTACATAGTTAAATAAAAAAATTAAATCCTTAATACTTTAGTCAAATTAATGCACCAATAAATTTGACATTTTATACATGGAAGATATTTTAAAAATCATATTTGATGTTGGGAGATAATAACCTTATATCCTCTTTTACACCACGTTTCGACAAAAAGTTCTTCATTGAATGCCAGGAAGTGTCAGCAATTCCCATAAGACGTAAAACTCCTTCGAGTATATCACGAACTATCTCAGGCGGTGCTCTTAAAGAACGTACCTGTAATGTTAAAACAAATGAACTGTTATAAAAATAAACACACGATTGCATAACAAAAATAAAAAGAACTCATTTTCATATAAGGCTCATCTGTGTTTGACTTCAGGTATAATGTCTGTTATACATCTGAGCAGTGATAGCCTAATGGTTAAAACTTGCCCTCTTAATCGGGAGGTTCGAGGTTCAAACCAAGGCACACACCACTGATTTATGTGCGTATTATACATTAATTATCACTGCTTTTCGGTGAAGGAAAACATCGTGAGGAAACCTACACACCCGAGAGTTCTTTTAAAAAAAGTTTTCAGAGGTGTGTGAAGTCCACCAATTCACACTAGGCCAGCGCGGTGGACTATGGCCTAAACTCTCTCATTTCAAAAGAAGATCCATGACCAGCAGTGGGACAATAATGGGTTGACGATATAATCTCTGTTCTATGTGAAGTTGCTTATATATCCATAGGCGACATAGGCACATGCAAGATATTCATTTGTGGCAGTAACCACTTAGCATCTGCCGCGCTTAGGTGGACTGCATGCTTGTTTGCCACTTGAATCGGATATATTTTTGAGTGAATTTCAGTTGCAACCGCACTGTTCATAAATTATATAACCTATATTCATATATCACTCTCACATTAAAAACCCAACCCTTACATGCCGAAATCCGTCAAGCCGTTTGGCCTATAGAGCCAAATGAATAGATATATAGTTACTTACTTACATACATACGAGTACATACACACATACGCTCGAAATCATTACCGTTTTTCTGTCACAGGCCTGTAAAATCAAATGATAGAACATCCAGAAATTCATTAAGAGCTCGGTACCTTGTGGAAACAAAAGCGTACCTCACTGAGAGCTTCGGGGCGTATATCTCCAACGGCAGCTCGCGCCGCCGCTATTATAGGTTCCACCGATGCTAGTTCAGCTTCTATTTCACTTTTTCTGCAGAACATATACTGTATATAGGTAAACTGAATTAAAATTTTACTCTTATAGGTTTCATGATATGCAAGTTTGTAAGCAAAACCTTTTAAGTCTTACGTCAATACTGCGTTCTACTTCAATATTCCCTTGGTTACTGGGCCCATAACCTGATAAATAATACGCAGAGTGACGTTTCAGAACAGACTGACAATTTAATGGTAAATTATATAAGCGGTTACACAAATTCCGCTAGTAGTGGCAATATTGCTAATGTACAAATATTTTGTTATAATAATAACAGTGTCATGGACACATATAAAGACGTATACACAAACACCCACAATACAATAGAGCACGCACCTGGCCTGCAGCGCATCGTTCTCCCTGCGCATGTCGTCGCGCAGCGCGTGCATGTCCCGCTTGCGGTCGGTGGCGGCGCGCACGGCGGCGGCCAGCTGCTGCAGCGCGCGCGCCGCGTCCGCGTCACAATACAACACAGCACGCACCTGGCCTGCAGCGCATCGTTCTCCCTGCGCATGTCGTCGCGCAGCGCGTGCATGTCCCGCTTGCGGTCGGTGGCGGCGCGCACGGCGGCGGCCAGCTGCTGCAGCGCGCGCGCCGCGTCCGCGTCACAATACAACACAGCACGCACCTGGCCTGCAGCGCATCGTTCTCCCTGCGCATGTCGTCGCGCAGCGCGTGCATGTCCCGCTTGCGGTCGGTGGCGGCGCGCACGGCGGCGGCCAGCTGCTGCAGCGCGCGCGCCGCGTCCGCGTCACAATACAACACAGCACGCACCTGGCCTGCAGCGCATCGTTCTCCCTGCGCATGTCGTCGCGCAGCGCGTGCATGTCCCGCTTGCGGTCGGTGGCGGCGCGCACGGCGGCGGCCAGCTGCTGCAGCGCGCGCGCCGCGTCCGCGTCACAATACAACACAGCACGCACCTGGCCTGCAGCGCATCGTTCTCCCTGCGCATGTCGTCGCGCAGCGCGTGCATGTCCCGCTTGCGGTCGGTGGCGGCGCGCACGGCGGCGGCCAGCTGCTGCAGCGCGCGCGCCGCGTCCGCGTCACAATACAACACAGCACGCACCTGGCCTGCAGCGCATCGTTCTCCCTGCGCATGTCGTCGCGCAGCGCGTGCATGTCCCGCTTGCGGTCGGTGGCGGCGCGCACGGCGGCGGCCAGCTGCTGCAGCGCGCGCGCCGCGTCCGCGTCACAATACAACACAGCACGCACCTGGCCTGCAGCGCATCGTTCTCCCTGCGCATGTCGTCGCGCAGCGCGTGCATGTCCCGCTTGCGGTCGGTGGCGGCGCGCACGGCGGCGGCCAGCTGCTGCAGCGCGCGCGCCGCGTCCGCGTCACAATACAACACAGCACGCACCTGGCCTGCAGCGCATCGTTCTCCCTGCGCATGTCGTCGCGCAGCGCGTGCATGTCCCGCTTGCGGTCGGTGGCGGCGCGCACGGCGGCGGCCAGCTGCTGCAGCGCGCGCGCCGCGTCCGCGTCACAATACAACACAGCACGCACCTGGCCTGCAGCGCATCGTTCTCCCTGCGCATGTCGTCGCGCAGCGCGTGCATGTCCCGCTTGCGGTCGGTGGCGGCGCGCACGGCGGCGGCCAGCTGCTGCAGCGCGCGCGCCGCGTCCGCGTCACAATACAACACAGCACGCACCTGGCCTGCAGCGCATCGTTCTCCCTGCGCATGTCGTCGCGCAGCGCGTGCATGTCCCGCTTGCGGTCGGTGGCGGCGCGCACGGCGGCGGCCAGCTGCTGCAGCGCGCGCGCCGCGTCCGCGTCACAATACAACACAGCACGCACCTGGCCTGCAGCGCATCGTTCTCCCTGCGCATGTCGTCGCGCAGCGCGTGCATGTCCCGCTTGCGGTCGGTGGCGGCGCGCACGGCGGCGGCCAGCTGCTGCAGCGCGCGCGCCGCGTCCGCGTCACAATACAACACAGCACGCACCTGGCCTGCAGCGCATCGTTCTCCCTGCGCATGTCGTCGCGCAGCGCGTGCATGTCCCGCTTGCGGTCGGTGGCGGCGCGCACGGCGGCGGCCAGCTGCTGCAGCGCGCGCGCCGCGTCCGCGTCACAATACAACACAGCACGCACCTGGCCTGCAGCGCATCGTTCTCCCTGCGCATGTCGTCGCGCAGCGCGTGCATGTCCCGCTTGCGGTCGGTGGCGGCGCGCACGGCGGCGGCCAGCTGCTGCAGCGCGCGCGCCGCGTCCGCGTCACAATACAACACAGCACGCACCTGGCCTGCAGCGCATCGTTCTCCCTGCGCATGTCGTCGCGCAGCGCGTGCATGTCCCGCTTGCGGTCGGTGGCGGCGCGCACGGCGGCGGCCAGCTGCTGCAGCGCGCGCGCCGCGTCCGCGTCACAATACAACACAGCACGCACCTGGCCTGCAGCGCATCGTTCTCCCTGCGCATGTCGTCGCGCAGCGCGTGCATGTCCCGCTTGCGGTCGGTGGCGGCGCGCACGGCGGCGGCCAGCTGCTGCAGCGCGCGCGCCGCGTCCGCGTCACAATACAACACAGCACGCACCTGGCCTGCAGCGCATCGTTCTCCCTGCGCATGTCGTCGCGCAGCGCGTGCATGTCCCGCTTGCGGTCGGTGGCGGCGCGCACGGCGGCGGCCAGCTGCTGCAGCGCGCGCGCCGCGTCCGCGTCACAATACAACACAGCACGCACCTGGCCTGCAGCGCATCGTTCTCCCTGCGCATGTCGTCGCGCAGCGCGTGCATGTCCCGCTTGCGGTCGGTGGCGGCGCGCACGGCGGCGGCCAGCTGCTGCAGCGCGCGCGCCGCGTCCGCGTCACAATACAACACAGCACGCACCTGGCCTGCAGCGCATCGTTCTCCCTGCGCATGTCGTCGCGCAGCGCGTGCATGTCCCGCTTGCGGTCGGTGGCGGCGCGCACGGCGGCGGCCAGCTGCTGCAGCGCGCGCGCCGCGTCCGCGTCACAATACAACACAGCACGCACCTGGCCTGCAGCGCATCGTTCTCCCTGCGCATGTCGTCGCGCAGCGCGTGCATGTCCCGCTTGCGGTCGGTGGCGGCGCGCACGGCGGCGGCCAGCTGCTGCAGCGCGCGCGCCGCGTCCGCGTCACAATACAACACAGCACGCACCTGGCCTGCAGCGCATCGTTCTCCCTGCGCATGTCGTCGCGCAGCGCGTGCATGTCCCGCTTGCGGTCGGTGGCGGCGCGCACGGCGGCGGCCAGCTGCTGCAGCGCGCGCGCCGCGTCCGCGTCACAATACAACACAGCACGCACCTGGCCTGCAGCGCATCGTTCTCCCTGCGCATGTCGTCGCGCAGCGCGTGCATGTCCCGCTTGCGGTCGGTGGCGGCGCGCACGGCGGCGGCCAGCTGCTGCAGCGCGCGCGCCGCGTCCGCGTCACAATACAACACAGCACGCACCTGGCCTGCAGCGCATCGTTCTCCCTGCGCATGTCGTCGCGCAGCGCGTGCATGTCCCGCTTGCGGTCGGTGGCGGCGCGCACGGCGGCGGCCAGCTGCTGCAGCGCGCGCGCCGCGTCCGCGTCACAATACAACACAGCACGCACCTGGCCTGCAGCGCATCGTTCTCCCTGCGCATGTCGTCGCGCAGCGCGTGCATGTCCCGCTTGCGGTCGGTGGCGGCGCGCACGGCGGCGGCCAGCTGCTGCAGCGCGCGCGCCGCGTCCGCGTCACAATACAACACAGCACGCACCTGGCCTGCAGCGCATCGTTCTCCCTGCGCATGTCGTCGCGCAGCGCGTGCATGTCCCGCTTGCGGTCGGTGGCGGCGCGCACGGCGGCGGCCAGCTGCTGCAGCGCGCGCGCCGCGTCCGCGTCACAATACAACACAGCACGCACCTGGCCTGCAGCGCATCGTTCTCCCTGCGCATGTCGTCGCGCAGCGCGTGCATGTCCCGCTTGCGGTCGGTGGCGGCGCGCACGGCGGCGGCCAGCTGCTGCAGCGCGCGCGCCGCGTCCGCGTCACAATACAACACAGCACGCACCTGGCCTGCAGCGCATCGTTCTCCCTGCGCATGTCGTCGCGCAGCGCGTGCATGTCCCGCTTGCGGTCGGTGGCGGCGCGCACGGCGGCGGCCAGCTGCTGCAGCGCGCGCGCCGCGTCCGCGTCACAATACAACACAGCACGCACCTGGCCTGCAGCGCATCGTTCTCCCTGCGCATGTCGTCGCGCAGCGCGTGCATGTCCCGCTTGCGGTCGGTGGCGGCGCGCACGGCGGCGGCCAGCTGCTGCAGCGCGCGCGCCGCGTCCGCGTCACAATACAACACAGCACGCACCTGGCCTGCAGCGCATCGTTCTCCCTGCGCATGTCGTCGCGCAGCGCGTGCATGTCCCGCTTGCGGTCGGTGGCGGCGCGCACGGCGGCGGCCAGCTGCTGCAGCGCGCGCGCCGCGTCCGCGTCACAATACAACACAGCACGCACCTGGCCTGCAGCGCATCGTTCTCCCTGCGCATGTCGTCGCGCAGCGCGTGCATGTCCCGCTTGCGGTCGGTGGCGGCGCGCACGGCGGCGGCCAGCTGCTGCAGCGCGCGCGCCGCGTCCGCGTCACAATACAACACAGCACGCACCTGGCCTGCAGCGCATCGTTCTCCCTGCGCATGTCGTCGCGCAGCGCGTGCATGTCCCGCTTGCGGTCGGTGGCGGCGCGCACGGCGGCGGCCAGCTGCTGCAGCGCGCGCGCCGCGTCCGCGTCACAATACAACACAGCACGCACCTGGCCTGCAGCGCATCGTTCTCCCTGCGCATGTCGTCGCGCAGCGCGTGCATGTCCCGCTTGCGGTCGGTGGCGGCGCGCACGGCGGCGGCCAGCTGCTGCAGCGCGCGCGCCGCGTCCGCGTCACAATACAACACAGCACGCACCTGGCCTGCAGCGCATCGTTCTCCCTGCGCATGTCGTCGCGCAGCGCGTGCATGTCCCGCTTGCGGTCGGTGGCGGCGCGCACGGCGGCGGCCAGCTGCTGCAGCGCGCGCGCCGCGTCCGCGTCACAATACAACACAGCACGCACCTGGCCTGCAGCGCATCGTTCTCCCTGCGCATGTCGTCGCGCAGCGCGTGCATGTCCCGCTTGCGGTCGGTGGCGGCGCGCACGGCGGCGGCCAGCTGCTGCAGCGCGCGCGCCGCGTCCGCGTCACAATACAACACAGCACGCACCTGGCCTGCAGCGCATCGTTCTCCCTGCGCATGTCGTCGCGCAGCGCGTGCATGTCCCGCTTGCGGTCGGTGGCGGCGCGCACGGCGGCGGCCAGCTGCTGCAGCGCGCGCGCCGCGTCCGCGTCACAATACAACACAGCACGCACCTGGCCTGCAGCGCATCGTTCTCCCTGCGCATGTCGTCGCGCAGCGCGTGCATGTCCCGCTTGCGGTCGGTGGCGGCGCGCACGGCGGCGGCCAGCTGCTGCAGCGCGCGCGCCGCGTCCGCGTCACAATACAACACAGCACGCACCTGGCCTGCAGCGCATCGTTCTCCCTGCGCATGTCGTCGCGCAGCGCGTGCATGTCCCGCTTGCGGTCGGTGGCGGCGCGCACGGCGGCGGCCAGCTGCTGCAGCGCGCGCGCCGCGTCCGCGTCACAATACAACACAGCACGCACCTGGCCTGCAGCGCATCGTTCTCCCTGCGCATGTCGTCGCGCAGCGCGTGCATGTCCCGCTTGCGGTCGGTGGCGGCGCGCACGGCGGCGGCCAGCTGCTGCAGCGCGCGCGCCGCGTCCGCGTCACAATACAACACAGCACGCACCTGGCCTGCAGCGCATCGTTCTCCCTGCGCATGTCGTCGCGCAGCGCGTGCATGTCCCGCTTGCGGTCGGTGGCGGCGCGCACGGCGGCGGCCAGCTGCTGCAGCGCGCGCGCCGCGTCCGCGTCACAATACAACACAGCACGCACCTGGCCTGCAGCGCATCGTTCTCCCTGCGCATGTCGTCGCGCAGCGCGTGCATGTCCCGCTTGCGGTCGGTGGCGGCGCGCACGGCGGCGGCCAGCTGCTGCAGCGCGCGCGCCGCGTCCGCGTCACAATACAACACAGCACGCACCTGGCCTGCAGCGCATCGTTCTCCCTGCGCATGTCGTCGCGCAGCGCGTGCATGTCCCGCTTGCGGTCGGTGGCGGCGCGCACGGCGGCGGCCAGCTGCTGCAGCGCGCGCGCCGCGTCCGCGTCACAATACAACACAGCACGCACCTGGCCTGCAGCGCATCGTTCTCCCTGCGCATGTCGTCGCGCAGCGCGTGCATGTCCCGCTTGCGGTCGGTGGCGGCGCGCACGGCGGCGGCCAGCTGCTGCAGCGCGCGCGCCGCGTCCGCGTCACAATACAACACAGCACGCACCTGGCCTGCAGCGCATCGTTCTCCCTGCGCATGTCGTCGCGCAGCGCGTGCATGTCCCGCTTGCGGTCGGTGGCGGCGCGCACGGCGGCGGCCAGCTGCTGCAGCGCGCGCGCCGCGTCCGCGTCACAATACAACACAGCACGCACCTGGCCTGCAGCGCGTCGTTCTCCCTGCGCATGTCGTCGCGCAGCGCGTGCATGTCCCGCTTGCGGTCGGTGGCGGCGCGCACGGCGGCGGCCAGCTGCTGCAGCGCGCGCGCCGCGTCCGCGTCACAATACAACACAGCACGCACCTGGCCTGCAGCGCGTCGTTCTCCCTGCGCATGTCGTCGCGCAGCGCGTGCATGTCCCGCTTGCGGTCGGTGGCGGCGCGCACGGCGGCGGCCAGCTGCTGCAGCGCGCGCGCCGCGTCCGCGCGCCTCTCCGCGAGCGCCGCGTCCTGCGAGCGCGCGCCCGCCTGCAGCGACGCCGTCTCCGCGCGCGCGCGACGCAGCGCTTCCACGCCCGCCTGGGAAACCAACGTCTAAGTTTCTTTTGCTTCGTTGCCTTATTCGACATTATAATAATAATAATAGCTTTATTTATTCCTTACAGTTTTACATTCTTATTTACATTGTTAGTATATTTATTTTTTCTTATTTTGTTAGTATTAATTTTATTTGTATTAAAGCGTATAATAATTATTAAAAAATTAGTTTGCTGTAAGGACCACCCTAGCGGTGAAAGCCTCCTCCATTTCCCTCCACTTTACTCTATCTCTTGCCTAGACTGGCAAGAGATAGAGTAAAGTGGAGGTATTTCCAGCCGTGGCAACTATATCGTCACTCCATCTTTTGAACGACATTATCATCGCTAAAGGCCTGTCATCGCTCACTTAATCAGCGAAGAGTAGGACTTAAAGTTTGATTTACAAAAATGTTACTACTTATGCTTTATTACTTTTTACAGGGTGTATAACTACTGTAATTCGAACGGGAAAGTATCTTATTTCTAGCGCGAAGCTTTTCGTGCGTTTTGATGGAAGGGCGTGGTTGCCGATACACAACTATGTGAGGCGACCATCATAGTCCTCGGAAATAACAACGCGTCTGGGATTGACTTCATATAGAACCCATGTTCTATATGAAGTTGCTTATAGATGTTCATAGGCGGCAGCAACCACTTACCAACAGGTAAAAAAATTGTATATTAAGCTACAGGTTCTTCTCACTTAATTTTATTAAATAAAATAAAACAATATCATCATAAATTAATAAATAACATACCGTCAACGTATGCTGCCTCTTATCTAACGTTTCCTTCTTGTTATTCATAATATGATAGTAAGACTTCACGAAGCAAACATAACGGCAAGACGCCCGCAACGTTTCTGAATCAAGGCTATTGTATATTTTAACAAATTCCTCCACTGGCACGACATCACTATTATCATCGGAATTTTCGGACATATTTTCTTTTTTCAACCTAAAAATTAACACAATATTCAAAGTATATTTAATAAAATAGATTTTAAATATTTACTAATTTTAAATATTTAAAAAAATAATTCAATTTTTTTATACTAACAATGAAATAAATATATAATAAAGTCTTAATAATTATAATGTGTATATGTCATATAATTTATGTGATATACGTTCTAATTTCTATATATTTTTATTATTTAATCTGTGCATCTAGTATGCTAAGATTAAATAATATTTTTCTTTGAAATACACACTCTTATCTAAGGACTGCTATGAAAAACCGTTCATATTAATTCTATAATTACATTGTAAACAAAAACTTGTAAAATAAATAGAGAAAAAGCGTTTTATGTTTATAGCGTGTGAAAATACACTACCTTTTTGAACACAAGTGCTAGTGCAACTAATACAAGAGAAACACATGTGCGAGCGTCGCGTAGGATACCTCTGTATTATGAGCTTCGGCAATTGCCTTAGAGTGGCTTCAGAGTATCGCTCTTGCCACACGAGATGACTGTCAGAATAAAGCAGGGGGTACTTTTCCATCAGATCAACCAAGTTGGCTTGGTCCTTGTCCAAACAAATAATAATACCCAAATTTTGTTTCAAATCTGAAAAGAATAATCAGTCTCTTAAAAAACAAAGGTAAAATGAAATGAAATGTCTTTATTTTGTATAGGAGTACGGAGGCACTTACAAATTGTCAGTTATACATTTTTTTCCTTACACTACCATCGGATCGGAACACGACCTCAACTGAGATCCGGCAAGAAACCCAGCAGGTTTGTCTTTTTTATTATTTTTTTAAAGTTTTAATTTTTTCTCAATTCCAAATGTTTGTGACAATGGTAGGAGGGATTTCTGTTACTCTTTCACGCAAAACTTACTAAGGGCGCATTCCAGAAGACGCTCACAAAGCCAAAAACGCCCGAAACGTCGTTCCACAAGACGACCGCGATCGCTGCTTGCATATTCTGCTGCTGGTAAAACCAGTGTAGTTCGACCGACGAGGTACCAACGCCACGCCTATTTCTAGGGTGAAGCATTTTTTTGCGTTTCGATGGAAGAGTGTGTTTGCCGGCACACTTTTATATGAGGCGACCATCATAGTCCTCGGGAGTGGCAACGCATCTGTGATTGACAGATAGAATCCATATTCTATTTGAAGTTTCTTACAGATGTCCATGGTCGGTATGCTCGTTTGCCACTTCAATCAGATAAAAAAAATAACCTGATATTTCGTGTCGATTCTTGCTCTGTTGTTGCGTCGGTGGTCGTAGCTCCGCGGGCAGCGCGTACATGTCACGCGCTGACAGCAACGTCTCTACGTACGCGAGGGCGTCCTCGTTAACTACGGATTCGTTTAGCATTAGTAGGGTTCGGGTGCCTTCGCTTGCTGATGACAGTGCCTGGAAAAGTTGATAATTATAAAATGACGATAAGAAGGTCACTTTGTGGTTCGATTCTGAAGAGAAAAAATTGATATCCGGAAACAAAAATTTAGGTACCTGTCTTTTTTAGTAGAAATATAAAATATATGTATAATTTTTTTAAAAAAATACAGCTTTATTTACAGATACATCTGAATTATATTTTTGATTTTAATTTAAATTTTAAGTTTAGGTTTATATTTAAATCTATACTATAATAAATCTGTAAGAGGTCGCTGTCTGTACATGGAATAAATTTAGGTGAAAACCATTTCTAGAGGTCTTTAATACGATATAGAACCCAAAATAATGGTTTTTAGAAATCTTGTCTGTTTGTCTGTTTGTCTGTTTATCTGTTTGTCTGTTTGTCTGTTTGTCTGTGTGTTTGAAAACGCTAATCTCAGGAACGGCTTATCCAATTTGAAAATAATTTTCATCACTGTGTCGTGGGAAACTTCACTTAACATTTAGTGTTTATTTTATGTAAATCGGTTTATAAATAAAAAAGTTATGTCCATTTTAAACTACGCAGTATTTACTCCGTGTTCAATATGTGTTAATAAGATAAGTAACTGCATAGTTGAATTGGTTGAAACTAAACATGTTATGGTCTGTAAAATGTATTCCTTTGTTATGTATTTTTATTGGTTATGTGTGTACCTAGGTTATTTGATACTATACACATATATATCTCTATATCTATATATTATTATACTTAATATAAAAACGAAAGGATGCTCTCTCACTCATCTATTGAATAAACATCGTAGAGCCTAAACTGCTAAAGATACGAATATAATTTTTACTAGGGGTTCTTTTTATGACGTAGACGTCAATTATGAATGAATTTTCTATCCCCCCCCCCCCCAATTTAACCCAAATAGGAGATGTAAGTTTGTATGAAAGTCAGTCAATTTTGAGGCCACCTCAATAAAATTTAGTATTTCGCTTCGATTTTTATGTTAAAACATCATTTTAAACCGACTTCCAAAAAGGAGGAGGTTATCAATTCGTCTGTATTATTATTATTTTTTTTAATTTTATATTTGTTACTCGATTTCTCCGCACTAGGTGAACGGATTTGGATGATTTTTTTTTCATTTGAAAGGTAGTGCGTGTCATCGCGTCCCATTTATTTTAGTGCACTTTTGACAGTGGCATCCATAAGAAAAGCGCATAAGTCTGATATTTGCATTAACGATGTGCGCGATGAATAGATGAATAACTCAATTTCCCGCCAACCGATTTTGATGATTTTTCTGTTTAACCGCCTTCCAAAAAGGAGGAGGTTATCAATTCGTCTGTAGTATCTACAAGAAAAACGCATAAGTCTTAAATTTGCATTTTCAATGTACGCAATAAATGAACGAATAACTTAATGTCACGCCAACCTATTTTGATGATTCTTTTTTTATTAGAAAGGATGTACTTCAGGGGTAGTCGGATAAGAGTTTGATAAGGTTTTGATCATAGGATCTATAACAATTTAATGGAAATCTTTAACTTTTTGGAGCAAATTAATGAAATTAGCGATAGTCGACAGAAACTAAGCTGCAGAATTGGATAAAATATAGAATGCGATTACTAAGCAGATATTTACTATAAAAAAATTGACCTTCTACTCTTCAATCCTGATGATGTAGGGGTACTGCTAGCTTGAACTATAAAATTTAGTCATTTGATGTTAATGATACAGTACTTAGGACATAGTTCTGAAGTCGGTGCTCATATAGGACATAGTTACCGTCGTCCAGCGAAATATGTCGAGCACCGACTTCAGGACTATGTCCTAAGTACTGAGTATGTTTTAAACTAAAATATATTTAAATTACTTTTTACTTTTTTGTGGCATGGAAGTCAATGGATAATTTTTAGTAATTTTTTTTTATTTGAAAGAATGTGTACTTCAAGGGTACTCTGATGAGTTTGATACGGTTCTGATCATAGGATCCATTTCTTTGAAGCAAATTAACGAAATTAGCGATACTCGGCCAAACCTAAGCTGTAGAAATCCAATTGGGTTTAATGTAGAATGAGATTACTAAGCAGATATTTCCTAAAAAAATTGATCTTCAACTCTTCAATCCTGATGATGCAGGGGTACTGCTAGCCTAAACCGTAGAAGTAAGTCAATTTGTTTTTATGGATATATAATAAGATTACTAAACAAATTCATGGGACAAAAATTTGATCTTCAACTCCTCAACCCTGATGATGTAAGGGTATTTCAAGACTAAACCGTAAGAGTTGGCTATTTGTTACTTACGGTTATGTAATAAAAAAACCAAGCAAAGATACACGGTAAAAATGTTGACCTTCAACTCCTCAGCCCTGATGATGCAGGGTTACTTCAAGCCTAAGCCATAGGAGATGGCCATTTGGTGCTTTCGGGTATGTAATATGATTACTAAGCAAAGGCACAAAATGAAAATTTCGACCTTCAACTCCTCACCCCTGATGATGCAGGATACTGCTAGCCTAAACTATCCGAGATGGGCATTTGGTGCTTTCAGGTATTTAATATAATTACTAAGCAAAGACACATGATGAAAATTTTGACCTTTAACTCCTCAACCCTGATGATGCAGGGGTACTTCAAGCCTAAGCCATAGAAGTTAGCTATTTAGTGCTTTTAGCTATGTAATATAATTACTAAGCAAAGACACATGATGAAATTTTGACCTTTAACTCCTCAACCCTGATGATGCAGGGTACTGCAAGCTTAAGCCATAGGAGTTGGCCATTTAACGCTTTCGGGTATGTAATATAATTACTAAGCAAAGACACATAATGACAATTTCGACCTTAAGCTCCTCAGCCCTGATGATGCAGGGTACTGCAAGCCCAAGCTATAGAAGTTGGCTCGCAAGTGCTTACGTATAAGAATACTAAGCAAAGACATGGGATATATTTTTTTACCTTCAACTCCCTGATGATGCGGGATAATGCAAGCCAAAATTATAAAAGGTAGTCACATAATGCTTACGGTTGTTTTTAGTATATATTATAAGTTTAATGACAGCTCATTAAACTGAAATGTGATTAATAAATTAAACTTCAATTCATCAACCCTTATAATCTAAGTACACAACCTACTTAAGCCGTATGAGATGAAAAGTGTCACTTTGAATACCTAAATCTTGAAAATGCAGGAGTATTGTCATGTTATTGTTAAGAGTTGGACTTAGCTGTGACTTTTTAAACAGGATGGGTTAGGTTAGGTTGGAACATAAAAGAAAACATAAAAAATAAGTGAGCAGGGCGCGGCAGCGCCCTGCGAGCGGGTGCGCCCTGTTCGTATGAATTGTAAAAGTGTTTTGATTATGTCTTCTGCTTTACAAATAACAATGCGGGATTTACGCACACAAATAGCCCGATGGACCTCTTAAAAGATCTTATATTTGGCCACATGAAACAAAATATGAACTTAGAATATATGTCGCTGTTCAGTGATATTCCAATTTTCTAACGATTTACTTCAAGTAGATAATAGTGCTTTGTTATCCGGAAAAGTTAAAATCAATATTTATATCGATACGTCTTCGTTTAAATGTGGAGGAGTTGGTTGAAAAAGTATATCCCGATATTGTCAATACAACCAATAACACTATAAATTGGTTCCAAAAGACAGCTATATACCCACCCACCAATAAACGTGTCGATAAAATAAATGATTTATTTTTTTTCAAAATTTAAAGCAGCGTCACAGATCTACTATTCGATAGACACAGTCATTGAGATGGAGGAAGCAGTACATTATTTAACAGAATTTTTGAATTCCTTAATGCCTTTGGAACTCCTGAACACAAATTAATATTAAAAGTAGGTTTACCTATAATCTTACGTAGAAATTTGAATCCGCCAAAATTACTTCAAATAGTATTTTCCAATTCGGAAAACTTCAAATCAATCTTTATAATCGATACGTTTTGGTTCAAATGTGGAGGAGTTGATTGAAAAAAGTATCCCGATATTGTGAATTAGACCACTAAGAATGTAAATTGGTTCAAAAAAGCGATTTACAATATTAGAATTCGTCTAATTAAAAAAAAATACATAACAATACGTTCCTACCCACAAATACACACTTTAAATTCGTTTTTTCACTCTGTGTTTGACCAGGTAATCCTTGAGCGGCCAAACCGATATTAATGTTACTACTTTTTATCATAGAATTCCCACGGTGTCGAGATTTGCGCGAGAAAAACTTTGTGACACGTTGATTTGCACGCGGGCAAAGCCGCGGGTACAGCTAGTTCTTAATATAGATTCCTTTCCAGGGTGTCGGATGTTTGGGTATGCCATCGTGGGCGATGACAAAATACTAATGTAGTGTAAGAGTCATGAGAACAGAAATTGTTATTACAACGTATAATACGTTGCGTATTATCTTGCAAGACGAGACCGACATAACTTGTACATTAAAAATAAACTGATAATAATTATTGATGCTATTATATATAGCTGTCCGTGCTTGTTTATAGCATAGCTAGTGTTTATAAAATAGCTACACACGTTTCTAAAGTGCGCGCGCAGGTGTCTCGGGTCGTCGGCGACGTGTAGCGCGGCGGGCAGCGCGGCGGCGGCCAGGCGCGCCGCGGCCGCGCGCCCGCCGCCCGCCGCGCCCGCGCACGCCGCCACGCCGCCCGCTGCCTGCGAACATATGAATGTTCATGATTCTCTTTTATTGTTTTAACCTATTGAAGTAAGAATGCATGCCGTCGATCTGATGTTAAGCGGTCACTGCCGTCCGACTTATTTTTTTAACTGACTGAAGTAGCAGACTAGTATGAAGTCCACCTGATGGTAAGTGGTCTCTGCCGTCCATGGACTTTTTTTTTATCTGACTGAAGAAGTAGCAGACGAGTATGAAGTCCACCTGATGGTAAGTGGACTGTTTTTTTATCTGACTGAAGAAGTAGCAGATGAGTATGAAATCCACCTGATGGTAAGTGGTCACTGCCGTCTATGGACTTTTTTTATCTGACATAAGTAGCAAACCAGTATGACGGCCATCTGATGGTAAGTGAATACTGCCGCCCATAGACATCTGTAATCAACTTTATACAGAAATGGGTTCCATCTGAAGTCAATCACAGATGCGTTGCCACTCCCGAGAGCTATGATGGTCGCCTCATGTGAAAGTGTGCCAGACCCTTTCATCGAAACGAAAGAAATGCTTCACGCTAGAAATAGGTGTGGCGATGGTACTTCCCCGGTCGAACTGAACCGGTTAAACCACCTTTAAACCATTTCTACCATCTATAAGCAACTTCAAATAGAACCTGTCTCCTATCTGAAGTCAATCACAGATGCGTTGCTATTGCTAAAGAGTAAGTGCAAGTAACCCGTTGTAAGTAAGAATAGTAATAAAAGTATATTATTATTGTATAGTACAGTGGAACATGAACAATAAAAATAATAATTAGAAACAATAATAATATGTGTACGAGCTACGACATCGTACACGGTGTTATTGATGATGGCGCATTTCATACCGCACGTATGTGCTTACATATGTATAGCGCACACATACTCATAATATATAAAAATTATGAGTATGTGTGTGAAATAAAATGCTTTATTCAATAAAATTTAGTGTTAAAACTGCACTCGTTGGGTTTGGTTATTTCAACGACTTTACCTCACCCCTTTAAAAGTATTACACTATGAATGTAAAAACTTACAGCTCGGCATGCAGCAGTATACAGCACAGCTAATTCTGAACACGCCTCGACTCCAGTTTCTCCAAAAACATTTTCATTTTCAGACACTGAAAATAAAGTTTCAAGCAATTCCACATTATCACATACGGGTATAATTTTTTATCTGATTGAAGCAGCAAACGAGCATACAGTGCACTTGATACTAAGTGGACCCTGGCGCTCATAGACATATGTAAGCAATTTCATATAGCATAGGGCTTCTATCTACTCCGGTTGCGTTCCTTTGGAGATTCCGGAGTCCTCTGTGCAGCGCCGAGGACGGCCCCTAGGGGGTTTTAGTGCGGTAAAAATCTCACATAACCCTGCGTCGCTTCCCACGGCGTAGGGTACCTATTGAAGGTTTCCCCCTAGAGAGAAAAAAAGGGGTTCTTTCTGACGTCAATCACAGATGCATTGTCAATCCCGAGACGGTCGGGTCATACAATAGTAAGTAAACTACACCTTTCCACCGAAACGCAAGAATTGCTTCTCACTATACATAATTTTGGCGGAGGTACCTCCCCGGTCGAACTGCGCTGGTTGTACAACCTAGTAAAATAATAATAGTTATAGCAATACTTACAACATTGATTGATAAGTTTCTGTGTATTCAAAAACCACTCATTATAATCAACAGGTTGAAAATAGACGCCATCGTTACGTGCTTGTATCTTAAAGTACACTTCACTGTTATAATTTGTCAAAAATCTTTTCGCTATTTCATTGTATTGAGCCCTTTCCTCGTCTTTAACAAGCCTGTCTTTAAATATTATATTGGCTTCCGCATTCAAGGCCTAAAATACGATAAAATGGTAGGAAAACGATGTTAATACATTGATTATTGGGAAATCGTAGTGTTGTTGGCAAATGATATTTAATGTTTTTTTTCTAATACTAATGGATTTAATCTTATTTTATCTTATAAATATTACAAATACAAAAGTCTCCGATGTAGATGTTTGTCACTATTTCACGTAAAAACAACCAGTTGGATATATTTCAATTATTTCACATTACAAGTTTATAAAGTGTTATTATTGTCACGACGCTAAGCAAGTGAAAAATGTCACTGTTGAAAAACGCATCGCGGCTTAGTAGTGATGTTAGAGTGCAATAAGATTACAATTGATTGCTCTTAAGATCTGTGAGACTGCTACAAACAGTCTCACAGTGTGCTTGTTGCCAATTGCGAAGATAGTTCCAGTCAAGTCTAGGCTGGTCTAGAGTAAAGGTGAGTCAGATGTTCGATATTTACCTAAAATTGTTATCAGTGACTTATTGACTTGTCTTACCGTCATAACATCTGCAGCGGTTACAACATTATACCATCTCAGATTTTCACACCACTGTTTCAGATGAGAGGGAGTCCATTTGTAATGCGGTTTAGAGTAGAATGTATTCACCACCTAAATTTAATAATTTCCAAAATTAGAACATAAAGTAAATACACTATTTACTCACAATATATTTGTTCAAAAATTATTCTATTACCTCTTTATACATGGACAGAAGTGATTGCGCCAAGTCCGTGATGTTTATATCAGATATATTTTTCGGTACAGTTTCTTTTAAATAACTATTTGATAGTTGTAATAATTCATCATCGTCAGGTTCTCTGTAATTATTCAACGTTTTTTTTTACGGGTAATGTTGTGAAAAATTGCATATAGTATTTAGGTTTCATTTTAAAATTATGCATGTTAATTTGCTAGATTGAAAAGTGTTGGCGTGAAATTTATACTCCAGCAACTGAGTTTTAAAGTTTACTCCTAAGAGCAGTGATATTATAAAATTAAAGGTCATATTAAAGCGATTTAACAATTCAGAAAGTCATTTTCAAGGCTGTCTATAATCGCTCATCGACGGAGTATTGGTTTATAGGCTATGCTTTATTTTACATCCACAACACGATTCTCGCAGCGCTCATCGCGTTTTCGCGAATACTTATTGTTGTAGCGGCTACAAACTACATCATTTGCGACATTTATCATTAATTCAATCGTATCGTAATCCACACAGTTAACATAAATAAATTTATACATTTTTGTTCCATGCATTTATAATAGTCCCTTTTAAATTATCATAAATACCTATATTTAGTTTTTATTTTGTTTTATGTTTATCTTATTTGTTCTTAGATTTAGTTAGATATTACACTTCGTACACATTAGGTGAGTTGTATATACCTGTAATGGCGATTCACACTGAACCAAACGAATTGTATTTTTTTGTAACAATGTATAGTGATAAGTCAATGGTATATCTAAATAAATAAATAAATAAATAAGTAACCAAACTTCAATTGATCGCAGGCAAGACAAGCGGTACGATGAATTAATGTAGTTGCGTCACTCATCGTGCCGTTCGTCTTGGGTGTCCGCATCTTTATGCCTCTGTCAACAGCATAGGTATATGTTTAGCATAGGTGTGTAGCGTGCGGTGAGAATAGAGCATAATGTGCTTGTGTGCGGTGCATGTATATGACAGCGGCGTTACGGCAGCGTGCCGAGCAAAGTGATACACGCACACTATGTACGTGTGTGTAGTAGTGATGTAACAAATATTCGCATCCGTATTCGCGAATATCCGAATGGTTATTACATATTCGCCTTCGTAAGAATTGTTCGAATGTTTTCTGAAAAAAGAATTAGTTTGACGACCAAAAAAAGGTCACCAAATCTGTATGGTTACTTGCTACATACACTATTAGATTGATAAATAAAATATTAGATATGGGATTCACTGATTATATTTTCCACGAACTAAACTAATTGATGATATGACAGTTGATGTAATGAGCACGCGACGCATTTGATAGCTAATTGCGAACTGATCAAAAATACATAATTAATAAATTGAGCTCGCGCGTCCAACCAATGGAATTGCTGACCTCAGCAAATGCACGGTAGTACCGTACAAAATCTATATTCTACCATTACTAAACTACTCTATATATATTATACTGGTTAATAGTACTCTAAAAATAAACCTAGCGGTGGCCATATACTGGATATTAATTATATTAACAATAACATTCGTTACATCACTAGTGTGCAATACGTGTAACGTAACGTACGTGATGGTGAGGAGCGCGAGCGCGGCGGCGAGGCGCGGCGCGGCGGCGGCGGCGCGCGCGGCGGCCAGCACGCGCAGGCGCGCCGTCCGCCGCCACTGCGGCCCGCCCTCGCCCTCCGCCGCGCACCACGCGCCGCCGGAACGGATCACCTGGCGACACACAACGAAACGCTTTATATTTAAATTATAATTTGAAATTAGTTTATTAATTGTATTTTGTCAATTGAGCATGACACTGTCAATCAGAATAGTAAACGTAGTGTTGATACTCTGAGCAGTGTCCGTTTCGTGATGCTTTCACCCTCTTTTCTGTTTTTTCTTTTTGTTATATTGTACTCTTCTATAATATAATAACCAAATATGTGTGTGTAAGCAGATCGAATAAATGATTCTTATCTTTATCTTATCTTAAACGTGTACACAAATATACGTGGAGCTACCCATAAATTACGCCCCATTAAATGTACGGTACAACCGTGCATTTTCTGAGATCTACATTGCTTTAAGTTAAACGCGAGCGCAATTTTCCATATATACGTATTTTTTCGCATTTAGCTATCAAGGACACCGCGTGGTCACTAATATCAACTGTCGTCTCATTAATTAGATTTATCAGTTGTGGAAAATATATAATTAGTGCATTCTATTTCGCGTATATTATTAATCACTTTATTTCTGCATGTAGGAAGAAACCGTGCAAGAAATTTAATGATATTTTTACCCCTCCCTAGTGGTTATTATAGCTGGTAATATTTGTAAATCCTCTCCTACATATTTCGTAATATTACTTGGATTTCTTTTTAATAAAATTAACATCATCTTTAAGAAGAAAATTAACAGAGTGTAAACAAAATAATAAAAAAAATATTGTAGTGTTAATGTATTGCGTTTTTAATTTAAACAGAATTGATAATAAAATTCGAAAAATAACATAATATATGTAACTTTTTACACCAAAAACAATGTTTTATTATTAGAGAGGTGCACAGGGAAGCAAATTATGCACATAAAATCAAAGTATGCACAGACGAATGTGATATACAAAAATGCCATCGAAGAAAACTCAAGTATTGTTGGACAGTTATCTTTAATCATAATTGGGTGAACGAACTTCTTATCTGAACACTACAATTTCTAAACATTCAAATGTTACATGTTTACTGATCTTTTGAACCTTAAACATAGATTATTTATTTAAGAGGGTTATAATGTCAGTGAAAACTGGCACTGAGAATTGTTATGTTACTTATTATATTTAATTTTTATATATTACTCCCAAATAAAAAACAACAGTTTTGCCACTTCATATATTTGTAGTTTTTCATATATTTGTAGTATTTCCAATATTAATACATAGATAATTTATTAATAATTAATACAACCGCCACAATTATTTCTAGCGTTTTTTTGCGTTTCAATAGAAGGGTGTGGTGGCCGGCACACATTCACATGAAGCGATCATCATAGTCCTCGGGAGTAGCAACGCATCTGTGATTAACTTCAGATAGAACCCATGTTCTGTATGAATTTGATTACAGATGTCCATTACCGGTAGCTACCACTTACCATCAGGCGGACTGTATGCCCGTCTGCTACTTTAATGTTATGAAACAAATGTTCTGGTATCGTTAAAGTTACTTCATTAATTGTTGAAAATATGAAATATCGGTTGTAAGTATGTATGTCACATATAGCAATCATAGCTAGTTAGATATAATAAGCTTAATAAGTAACCTGCAAGAGGAAAGCGTGCACCGGACACGAGCCCCAGCCGTCGAGGCGCGCGCGGTGCAGCGAGCGCACCGCCAGCGTGGCGCGCCCGCTGCCGCCCGAGCCTACCACGTTGTGCTGGAACGTACATAGCGCACGGTGAAAAGCAAACTGACCACGCGAACTTTCCATCTTGTGGAAATGACTAAATTATGTTCGTGAAATTATAATAATAGTTAAGAAAAGTTGTAATTGTACCTATTCTTTCTACTACTGGCGTAATACCCCTACAGTTAATACAATCCCTAAGTACACTATACCTACCACTACACACCGTAAGTACTCTACAAAAAAAAATTACAAATTGAAAAGGATTCGAACTCAACGGATTTAATTACCATGACTACATAACTTTCTTTCTTGTAAATGGCACTCACTTGGCTTCGGCCCGTGACTGTCATTACACCGGATTTATTATGCCGAGCTTTTAAAAGATAAATTCATAATAATAATAAGTATAGAATTCAGACCCTGAGTTCAATTGATTTGTTAGTATATAATTCTTTTAAAAAACTATGTTAGTAAAATAATAATTACAAACAAAAACAGTACACGGGTTAGCATAAAACAAAGCTTAGCCTATATTAGTATAATACAAATAATAAAAAATAAAAAAAAGAAAGTTAAAAAAATCAGTTAAATAAGTTATGTTGAATTTTAGGAAGATTTAGGGGATCCAAAAGGAACGTAACATGTTTGTATGTCCTTTTCTAGCACGAAATCGCTTATTTTCAATTCGCTGGAATCCGTTAAATAATGGAATAATTAATTCTTAACAGTTGCAGGAAGCACGAAATCTAGGTAGATCTCTGTAACCATTTTTTAAAATAATTTTGATCTGACCTACTTAAACTGTTATTAGAGAATAGTTAAACTGTTATTAGGAATGAGAGAGTTTTACGCCATAATCTACGGCGCTAGCGTAATGCGAATTGGTAGATATTGCCGAACATAAATCATGTATTTCAGAGGGGGTCTAATAATTAAGATTACTCATATAGACTTACTCTTTTTAGTTCTTCAATAATATCAGATGGTTCTAATATAGGTGTGCAGTCGATTGTTATCACGGTGGAGTTAGAATCTTTCAGAATGTAGTCTGCAAGTAAACTGAAAAATAAATTGGGAACATTAAACATTTATTTTTAATTTTCATAGTGGTTTATTGGTGAGTAAACAATAATTTTAAAGTACAATGTAAACTCCTTATTCATTGTCAAAAATCATGATACACGAATACAAGAAAATAGAATTTGCAGCTACAAAATTATTCGAGTCTTATGTTTGTAACGTAACCCCTGCGAATAAGCTGCCCTGCACGGGAACGAGTATTCGTGGAGTGTTCACGTCCACATAAAAATGTACTCTGCGTGTAAATCATGTATTTAAATCGTAATTATTAAAATTATTATTTAAAAATAGTAACATATAAATAAAAGTCTTATAATATAAATGTAGAGTTATCTACTTACTAGTATTCATTTGTGTCATTGAAATGGACAAACATACTAGTACATGTTCTCGAAAAACATCACTCTCCTTCTGAGACAGTCCGGCCGGTTCAATTAATAAAGAATACACGAACTTCTTAGCGGAAGAATCAGGACCGAGTATCAACACGTCGTCGTCGATCGTGGAGCAACGCACGCATCGCCGGCAGACTCATGAGCACGCGTGGCGCTAATAGCAACTCGCCCGCCCACTCGCCCGCGCACGCGTCCTCCACGTCCGCTTCACGCGTCGCCAGCGCCACGCCACCGCATATTGCATTAAAGAGCAACACCAAAATACAAACTTCTTAGCGGAAGCATCAGGGCCCAGTATCAGCACGTGTGCGTCGGGATCGTGCAGCAACGCCCGCATCGCCGGCAGACGCGTGAGCACGCGTGGCGCTAGTAGCAACTCGCCCGCCCACTCGCCCGCGCACGCGTCCTCCACGTCCGCTTCACGCGTCGCCAGCGCCACGCCACCGCATATTGCATTAAAGAGCAACACCAAAATACAAACTTCTTAGCGGAAGCATCAGGGCCCAGTATCAGCACGTGTGCGTCGGGATCGTGCAGCAACGCCCGCATCGCCGGCAGACGCGTGAGCACGCGTGGCGCTAGTAGCAACTCGCCCGCCCACTCGCCCGCGCACGCGTCCTCCACGTCCGCTTCACGCGTCGCCAGCGCCACGCCACCGCATATTGCATTAAAGAGCAACACCAAAATACAAACTTCTTAGCGGAAGCATCAGGGCCCAGTATCAGCACGTGTGCGTCGGGATCGTGCAGCAACGCCCGCATCGCCGGCAGACGCGTGAGCACGCGTGGCGCTAGTAGCAACTCGCCCGCCCACTCGCCCGCGCACGCGTCCTCCACGTCCGCTTCACGCGTCGCCAGCGCCACGCCACCGCATATTGCATTAAAGAGCAACACCAAAATACAAACTTCTTAGCGGAAGCATCAGGGCCCAGTATCAGCACGTGTGCGTCGGGATCGTGCAGCAACGCCCGCATCGCCGGCAGACGCGTGAGCACGCGTGGCGCTAGTAGCAACTCGCCCGCCCACTCGCCCGCGCACGCGTCCTCCACGTCCGCTTCACGCGTCGCCAGCGCCACGCCACCGCATATTGCACGCATCTGTTTTATATTGATTGGGTTTTACGTACATTTGATTGATTAGATGTTATCCATATTTGACGATAGACAGACTTGTGTTTTTCATTTATCACGAAAATATCAAGGTTTTACTTCTATTTTCGTATGTTCTGTAATATTCAAGATCCCTAGCGAAGTTCTATAAACTACCAACAGATATAGTCAGGACGATTTGAGTCATAGTACCGAATTCGTAATCCTATAATTACAGCATAGTGGCAAAAACTTTATTCATTTTAGCTATCTATATAATAAATACGTGAAACAAAAAGTTGGGACACGTTTTTAAGATACTAGCCGCGGACGGAGGAGTGTAAAATTACACACGGTTATAGTTGATGTAGAGAAGGATTGCGCAATGCTAATATTTTATTTAAATAATGCGTAAAACATCCATAAAATCAACTAAAACACATTACACACACTACCTTGCATTTAACACAAAGACATACATAATAAACGAAATAAAACATTCAATGTCTTACTATGAAAACACATAACGTCAATAATGTCAGAGGACTTCGTCAAAATACCCGCTATTGCTTTTAAATGCAGCTTAGTTAATAAACCTCTTTTTACCTTTAACGGGTGCGTTCAAAATAACTTGAAAATTATTACAATTTATTTAAATTAGAGAAATTAGAGAAATATTGGTGCTACTTTGGACATCATGAAGTTTAGTTTTCAATTTAAATTACGGACGAATTTCGACCGTTGAAACGGTAACTAGTAAAAATAAAATGCCTTACCTCATCGTAAAAACTATTAACCGCAGTTTCTTTAAGTACGTCCACGACACTACGTTGTATCGCACGAAATACTATTTCCTCTGGCGTCATGTATTTTATATTTGCACTTCGTTGGGCTATGTATTCAAATTGTGATATTATTTGTTTCACCTGCGGAGTTAGAGAAATGTTAAAATACAAGTAACCACTACAAATTAATGATTTATTTCTATTTCTTAAGTTCACCTATGGTTACATCACATACAGTTACATCACAATATGTATTCTAAGCTATTAGTAGTTAGTAGTTGAAAAGTAGTTGACAAGTTTTAACTTTTAAAATGAAATAAATATATATCAATCGGTTTTTAAAGCAAGATACTTCTTAAGAGCATTAATTGTGATATGGTTTATATCCAAAGACCCATCACACTCATTCAGCAGCTTAGTCATGGAATTGCAGAGTTAGCTCATAAAACAGTTGTACGAAATGGAACACGAAGGGGTTTTAAGAATTTTCTAAAATTCGGGGTCCATTAAAATTTAGTTTTTGTAAAAGATCCGTGCAATGTGATTTATAATTTGTATAACTTACCACAGAAATATCGTAGAACTTCACTGTGAAATCGGATCTGTGAGAATTACACCATGCCATGCACTTATTTATAGCTTGATTCAACAAGGGCACAGACAATTTAATAGTTTCATTTTCGTATTCCGCCTTTTGCACCCAGCTGTCTAAAATCTCTGAAGAACAACTGGTATCTTCGCTGTAAGTATTCACTTTAATTAAATCAATATGCATTATGTGTATAACAATACAGTTAAGATAGAAAAGCACATTTTAACGTTAAATTAGAAAACCAAATTTGTTATATTAGTGCTAACAATTCAGTAATTCTGTGTTCATAATTCGTTTGTTAATGAATAAATAGAGTACTAAGTTAATGAATAAATGGTTGTGCAAAAGAACGAAAGGATGCATGACAGTCTGAGTTAAATGAATTAGAGTTCTGGTTCCTTGCTCACTTTTATATGTGCCATCTTAGTCTTCGGGAGCAGAAACGCATCTGTAATTGATTTCAGGTAGAACCCCTGTTTTATATTAAGTTGCTTAGAGATATCCATGGGCTGCTGACTACTTACCAAATCGATTTCATGCTCGTTTCATTTCTACTTAAATCAGAAAATACTAAGGAATAAATAACCAAATAAATAAATGACATAATAAGCGATTATGAAGAAGATGTAAACAAAAATTAAGCCGAGCAGTATAATAGCTAACCACGACATAAAAAAACGAATAAAATTAAATTGGTACTATATTATTATTGTGTCTTTAAAATGAGTGTGTACGCATTACGAATAAACGATTTCTTTCTTAATAAATCGAATAAATAAATGACATAATAAGCGATAATGAACGTATAAATCCATAGTAACCCGAGCAGTATTATAGCGATCCTCGAGACAGTAGCCGGCGAGGCGCGCCGCAGGCAGTGCGTCTCGAAGAGGAAGTTGACGTTGTCCGCGAAGCGCACGCGGCCGCCCGCCGGCAGCGTGAGCAGCCGGTTGTCGTCCAGCACCGAGTTCAGCGCCTCCACCCACTGCGGCTCCACGTCGCCGTCGCACACCACCCACGACCATACGTCTGGGGATAACATCGGTTCGAGATTTAAAAAAAAAAAGTGTGTGTGTCGGCTCCGACGCACGACTGGAGTTTACTAGCATTTAAAATAGATGGCGCCACTAAAGATATAAATAATACTAATACATGGTTCATTTTGAAAAATTATATCCAATATATAAGTACGTATTAAAACATTAATATTGTACGTATGTACAGAGTAATTCTACATTACATAACTTAACGATTTACTATTTTAAATACCATTAAGATTTCGGTAAAACGTAATCACGAAACTTATGCATACCATCCACGGGTACTAATAAAATAGTTCTAAAATTTTAACTAGATGGCGTTATACTCAATAAAAAACGTAACAAGGTCATTCATCAGTAGATTTTACTCCTCACATTTTTCTCATACCGGGCCCTTATATATGCAAATCGATTCTTAAGGAATAAACTCCAACTAAGAAAGGTGGTCGCAGTCATGAAGACCACCAATAGTAGTGAAAACTTAAAAATAATGCACAGTCACGATAAAGAAATTCCATGATTTTTATTTACCCAAAGAGTGCACAATACGCCTAAAATATTATATTCAAAACAAATGACTACATCCTTAACCATACGTCTAGGGCGCATTCCAGAAGACGCTCACAAAGCCCCAAACGCCCAATACGTCGTTCCACAAGGCGACCGCGGTCGATGTGGTCGTAACAAATACGTCACTCATGACGTCATGACCTACGCCCATGCGACGCTCACTATCCATAAATCCATGGCTCTACGTCGCCGTCGCACACCACCCATACCATACGTCTGGTGGGGAATTGGTGCGGTTGTAGTAAAAACTTAAAAAATAATACACGGTGGTATATCTCTATACATACACAGTATACATATTATAGCTTATGGAAAGCGAGGTCCATAATTTTTGTTCATCCAAAAAGTGCCCAACGCGCCTAAAGAAGTATTCACTAAAAAAACAGGTAGTGGGTGTATTACTCACAACTATACGTGTAATGAAATAAACAAAATAATATAATGATTATCCGTTCTTTCACAATGAAAATTGCATATTTAATAATTTTAATTGTAATATATACATTAATAAAAAAATTACGATAATGTCTTACCTGGGGGCTGATTGGAGACCTCTACGGCCACAGTGGATATAACTCCATCGGTCCATTGTCTGGTATCGGGGTCGATGTAACCCAGCAGGACGTCTCGACTCATCGCTTTTGGATAAATCACATATTCCACTATAGTTTTGCCTTGTTGCATGAGCGCCTATTCACGTAAGAAAGATAAAAAATGTTAATAATCAAGAAATCAATATGAAGTCAAAAAATCGGGCTGCTTAAACTAAAATTTGTAGTCGAGTGTGTTTTTAATAGTTTATGTAATTTTACCCTTTTTAGGACCTTGTGTCCAAATAGTAATATAAAAGTGTTATATTCGTAATGGCCTATTCACTAATTTTCATTTGATACCCATATTAATGATAATAAATACAATCGTGCCATAATTCTCTGATCTCAGGCGTCAAATCAGAAAAATATATAGGCCATGTTACTCTGCAAGCTGAGTCGGTTCCAATGATATATCATATGTTAAAATTTGTCAAGCCGTTTGGGCTGTAGAATGGGCATGTCAAAGAAATTGATATACATACACACAAACAAACAAACACACTTTCGAAAAACACTATTCTCCTTCTAAAGTAGTCGGGTAAATATTGTGTTGATAAAAGGAAATGTTAGGTAATTGACAGTAATGGAACGCAACCTAATTGATTTGTTTCTCTGCCGCTACGTGGCGCCACTTCCTTTTTCTGTGTGATCGATTTGCAAGTGTAATAGCTCGTACCAAAAAAACACTGTAATTACGATATAACCGAACTTTATTTGCTAAAAACCCAGTACTTACACTTTTCAATAATTGTCGAATGGTCGTTTTGCCGGATCCCGGAGGGCCGACTATGCCGACTCCCATTCTTTGTTGCAATTGCTCGTAAAGTTCAACACATTTTTGTATCTGAAAAGAGAAATTAATTTGATAGGTACCCAGTAGATCGAGTTTTTGAAGGTGGTAGAACCAGTGTAGTTCGGCCGGGGAAGTACCACCGCCACACCTATTTCTAACGTGAAACAATTTTGCGTTTCGATGAAAGGGTGTGGTTGCCGGCACACTTTTATATGAGGCGATCATCATAGTCCACGGGAGTAGCTACGTATATGTGACCGACTTCAGATAGAACCCATGTTCTATATGAAGTTGATTACAGATGTTCATGAGCGGCAGTGACAACCAACCTTAAAAAAGAGTAAGGTTCGACTGGGTACTACAACTGCCACACCTATTTCTAGCGTGAAACAGTTCTTGCATTCATATGAGTCCTTAGGAGTAGTAATGAAGCTGCAGTTATATTCAGATAGAAAGCCTGTTCTATAATAAATCGCTTACTTTATAGGCGGTATTGACTATTTCAGGTAGGCAAGCATGCTTGTTTGCTATTTCACATTTATAAAAAACTAGCTAAACCCCGCAGCTTCAGCCGCGTTAACAAAAACTGATGTATCGGTTGTCCCGTGGGAATAAGATATTGTGTGAGTGTCAGCTAACTTCCTACCAAACTTTATGAAAAACGCTCCAGTCGTTTACACGTGAAATAATAACAAACATACACACTCACAAACTTTCGCCTGTATAATATTAGTATGTAGTATGTATTAGTATGATAATAGAGATTTCATAGTACGTAAAAAGTTGTAGATATAGATACCTGCTGACTGTTGCGAACGAGTCCAAGACTTTGAACAGCCGAATCTAAAGCTGAATAAATCGGATTTGTATTTGATTCTTCTTCCGGAACATCCGCAAAAACCATTGACAGGATTTTTTCGAAACTGCAAATGTAAAGTATTCCGTTTATCAAACTATGCCAAATGTATATTTAAAAATAGCTACGTATTAATATAATTATATCATAAAATGTGACCAGTCATTACATTAGTTCCTTTGATTAATTTATAACACGATAATAAGTACATTAATTTAGAAAAGGAGCTATCTCTAAATCACAGCCTGATATTTGGAATTTTAATATTTCATACTTATTACATTTAATAGGGAATCTCTTATGGTGCCATCCATAAATTACGTCACACGAATTTTATGAATTTTTAACCCCTCCCCCTGTCACACCTGGTCACATTTGTGAGATCCCTCGCTAGTGTAATGTCACATATTTAGCTAGCCTATACATATAAATTTTAAATTAAAAACAGTAGTTAAAAAATTACATGTGACAATACAAAATGTTGTATTCCTCTCCACCCCTTGTCACATAATGTCACACTTTATCGACTCTATCCCCCTTAACGTGTGACGTAAATTATGGGTGGCCCCCTTTTTTTTTGTTACGTAGAGGAAACCTTCAAAAGGTACACCGAAGACTTGGGAGAGACTCCGGGTTATGTGGGATTTTTACCCACTAAAACCGGTGGCCTTCCTCAACGCTTGTAGTAGGGGACTCGGAAACTCCAACGGAACGAACCGGTGTCCCCTAGCGCATGGGTGGCCCCTAAGGACTGATAAAATAATGGATTACCTTTCAGCGTCATATTTAGTGAGCTTCGACAAGTTGTTGAGCCGCAAGACAGTCCGCAGCGCGGCCCGCTGGCCCGCGCTCGCCCCCGCGTCCGCTCCCGCCTCCGCCCCCGCCCCCGCCAGCGCGGCGCCGCAGCTGCCGATGGCCGCTTTGAGAGCGCGCAGGCCCCAGTCGTAATGCTGTTGGTCGCTTAGTAATATGCTGCAAAACCAAATATTTTATATAGTTTTATTGAAAATAACGACTAATTCAAACGATCATACCACATGAAATAATTCAAGCGATGTCGCATCATGTACAAATAAAGGTTCAGTTAAGTATTTTTTCATTTCAACACGCTTTTAATAGCTTTGGTCGTACATGACAGATAGATACATACTATGTATATATACTATGTATCTATCTGTCATGTAAAGAAATCTGTGAACGCGATTTTAACCAACTTTGGATTATCGGATTGATTTTAATTTTTGCATACTTATCAAGACTGATGACAGTGTAAGAATATGAATAAATTGTCCCGATTTTTTTAAATACTTACGAATAATATGTGATTGTCACATAATATACATAAATACGTTACGTAATTCGATAAATCGTACTAAAAAACGTACATTACGTGTCAAGCGATTAAATATCCGCGCTCTATTAGTCTGTAGTCGTCGAGTAGCTACCTACCCTAGTAGGTAAGTAGGTACCTAAACAAAATTTCTAAAAGGCAGTGTTCACCTGGCCAGCTGACACAGCGTGTATATCAGCGGCGAGGCGGTCCGCGTGCGAGAGCCCGATCGCGGCGATCAGGCGCTCGGGCGGCGGGCACAGCACGACACCGGCTGTAGAGGCATAACAACGGGAACTAAACACCAACGTTACCTGGCCAGCTGGTACACAGCGTGTATATCCGCGGCGAGGCGGTCCGCGTGCGTGACGCCCCTTGCGGCCAGCAAGCGCGCGGCGAGCGGGCGCGCGGGCGGCGGGCGCAGCGCGACGGGCCGCAGCGCGCGGGCCAGCGCGCCGGGCAGCGCGCGCCGCCCGCCGTACCCGCGCGACACCGGGTTCATCGTCGCCGCCACGCCGCACCAGGGTGATACCGACACCTGGGGACGAACGCAATACTTATTATGTCGAAGATAATGAGCCAATCGATAGATAGATAGTATAGAGGTCGTAAAAATCGTAATGTTACATTGGCATAAGGATCAGTCGAGATCAAATATATTTATAAAAACTAGCGATATTTAATAAACTCAATCATCATTGATGGTTCAACTGCCGAAAATCATTTGATTTAATGGATCAATCATTTAATGGAAATCGAACGATTGGCGTATGAGCACATTTAATTCATTTTGCTTCCACGAATTCCGAATATCAAACGCTGGCTAGCCGCATTGGTACCCTAACAGTCTACATACATGGAGAATTTGTATTTAAAACAACCGCTATAAGTTCGGACCCTCTATTGCGTGAAGTGCTACGAGAAAGAATAAAGAACTAAATTTGCCAAAAATCATTTCTTAATTGATTAATTTATTGTAGCTTTGGTTGTTATATCGATCGATCAAACGTTAAGCAGTTGAATCTCGATTTGATGGAGGATTTTTACGAATATCGCTACCTGCAGTACTAGTCTTATTAATGCATTAGACTGAACCATTTTATCAAAGATCCAAATATCGATCGACTATCAATTGATGTATTTTTTTACATAACATTGAAGCAGCAAATAGGCACGCAGTCAACTTGATGGTAAATGGTAACTGCCACCTAAGGGCATCTAGATAGATATCTATCAGCTTCATACAGAACAAGGACTCTATCATTCAATCATCTCATCTCCTCAAATACAAGTGAGCCGCTGATTATACCATAAAACCGCTCAGAAAATATGAAACCCATACATATTTCCCATTAAGCAGCGCGGTGGGCTCAACCCCAGGCACCCGTTGCTGAGTGGCGTCGAGCAGCGAGGACAGCTGGTGCGCCACCGCCGCCAGCGTGGCGCTCGACAGCCGGTTGAACTCGTCGAAGCAGCCCCACGCGCCGCACAGCGCCAACCCGCTGAGCAAACGGCCCATGCACGTGGCGTCCATTGCCTGCGATATAAATCAATAAATTATTTTAAAACAATATTATAATAATAAAAGAATATTATAATATAATTTTGTTTTTGGAGTTAACTCCTTAAGAATTGATTTGCATATATAAGTATGAGAAAAATGTGAGAAGTAAAATCTACTGATTAATGACCTCGTTACGTTTTTTATTGAGTATAGCGCCATCTAGTTAAAACTTTAGAACTATTTTATCAGTACGCGTAGAGGGTATATTTAATTTATTTATATTGACGTTTTTTTAGGAATTTGTTATGAGTGAATATGTTCTAGTGGTCTAAATACTAGCTTCGATGTTATATCTATATTGTTATGATAATAAATCATATCTTCCCCCTTCTCTGATCGACGCCATATTTAATTGTGATTAACATATAATGTCATAGAAATTAAGTAAAAGTACAATTTTGAAACCACTTCAAAAAAGGAGAAGGTTCTATGTACCACTGTATATTTTTAGAATTATTGTCAACTTGTCTGTATTTTAGGAATCATATCAAATCAATGGTACTGAATTTAAAAAAATATTTTTTTAATAATCGTACTTGTGGATTATATTAATAGAAAAAAATCGTAAACTAACCTCATCACAGTTAAAGATTAACACCAAGCGTCCGACTAAGGCACCTAAAGCCTTAACCGATTCCGTCTTGCCCGTTCCAGCGGGACCGAATGGGTTTCCTACTAGGCCGAGATGTAACGCCTGAAAAAATATGTACATATTTTGTGTTAATAATTTAAGGTCGTTTTTGATTTATTTCCTGTAATACGTCTACACCTTTGACTACGTATTTTTTAATTTTTTTTGTTAGTTAAGTTTGAAAAAATATTGAATAAAGTTATGACCATTTATTTGTCGAATAAACAATAATTTATTTTGGTACCTGAGTTAAAATAAGAAAACACTCGTCAGCGACTTCCGTTCTTACGAATTGCCCTGTATTGACACCGAGATACTCGTAAGAGTACGAGATTTCCGCAAGACCCATCTTCGCTACTATCGACTTCGTATTTTGTAAATAGAACCTATAATCAAAAATATACCCAACATTATTGATCCATTACAAGTAGTATATGGTAGCATAGTGCAAGTAGTATAGTATAATGGTCTACTATTTTCAACTTACTAAGGACACTCCTTAGTAAGAGTTTATTACGTTTTCTCAAAACGATCATTCTTTACACTTTCCGCATAAATTGTACTGTACATTGCAGGGTATGAAGTGGTATGAAGTGACATGTACAACTTAAATTGCAATGAATTGGCAACATCGGTGATTGTTTCGAGGAACGGTGATTGTTTCGTAATGAACTCGTACTAAAGATAAATTGGAGACGCGTATAAAACAGACCATGACTAATAATTGTAAATAACCTACCTCAATTGCTTCTGCCAAAGCCAATCGCCGATCGAATCAACATTATTGTCTATTAACTCTTGAACAACGGTAATATAGTGCGTGCATTGTAGTATTAGCGCCTGTCGTTTCCGCTGTTCGCTCTCGTCTTCCATCTCAGCAATAGCATAGTTCAAATTCTCTTGTTCGACACTTATTTTCAGTTTATGCAACTCTTTAGCGGTTATCGCCTTTTCTGCCTGTTCGGTAAATCGAATGTTTTGCGCGAGGCACAGTATTTGCGTTGGCAGCGAAAACGGATCTTGTTCTTTTAAGCTATTCGTGACGATGCATTTTAGGGTCATGTTTTGAAGCGACGATCGTATTTCCGTTTCGAGTTTTTTTAGCCACACCTGTAATTTTATTGATACATATAATTTAACTAATTAATTTTATGAATGCTTGTTATTTTTGTACGAATTAGTAATGAATGTAAAGATAAAGAAGTAAGTTACTAAGAGTAATGACATAACCACTCAAGTGGCGGAGCGGTGGACTAGAACCGATTTGATCGCCGAGGATGCCGGGTTCGATCCCCGGCCAGACAGATATCTGAATGTGATTTTTCTTTATGTCTGGTTGTGTATTCGCCTTTGTGTGTGTCCATGACACCCACAAAATCATCCTAGGGCAATGAGAGTGTAGAAAGGGTTAACCACTACATAGTATAAAACAAAATCGCTTCTCGCTGTCTGTATTTATGTATGCTTAGATCTTAAATTCTACTTTATGGATTTTATTGCAGTTTTTTAATATATAGAGTCATTTAAGACGACGGTTTTTATATATAGTATAGTGGAGTAACACTGATAATTTTAGATTTTTGTCTTTTAGGCGGAACGACTAGTGAAATATATTTCAATACCTCAACTGGGCAGTCAATATCCACTGGATGGTCTAGCTGGAATACTTCTCCAAAGTCGCTACACAGCGCCGTAATAGACAAGTCCCCAGGTCCCAGGCGGACCCCCGTGATTCCAGGAAATAGTTTCTTAAGGTGTGATTGCATGACAGTCTCCCGACCCTCAGCACCAGCGCGTGCTTGGCCCAGTAGCTCCAATAAGTCGTCGTCACTCAAAAAGTATAATCTCGGGAATATAGAACGCTTCTCCTAAAAGCAGTCACAAAATATGACGAGGTATTCATTCAACTAGTCATAACTGTACACTTAAATTAATATCATATTTCAAATAGCCATTTCAAAAAAGTTTTTACATAAATACTATTCACAACTGTTAAATCTTATTGTATTTATAATGATCTTGTTATAAATACATTATAGCAGTCTTAGAAAATAATTATTGATGATTTTTCGACACCGACAAGAGGAAGCCGTTCGGTGAGATTGAATTTTGTCTCGTCTCCCACCCGGTAATCGCACGATTTAATTTATGTTTCTTTTAATTTAACAAGTTTCGTTCTGAAAAGAATGCGTGATTTTCATCTAACTAGCTTTTTGTATGTGAAATTTAATAAATCTTGACCTTGTATGTAATGTATTGTTGTCCTGTATGTTTGTATGTATTGTTGTCTTGTATCCTTGTATGTATTGTTGTCTTGTATTAATTAATTAATGTAAATAATTAATTTGACGACCCGCGTGGCGGAGCGGTTACCATACCGGTCTGATCTGTCCCGGGTTTGATTCCCGGCCAGACAGGTATCTGAATAATGATTTTAGATTCGTGTTCTGGGTCTGTGTGTTTGTGTATTCTTCTTGTGTGTCAATGGTACCCACGACACAGGAGAAAATCCTAGTGTGCTATGAGCTCAGAAAGCATGTTTTTTTAATGTATAAACTCTAGCATACTAACATCTATATACTGATTCAGCGCTGACTGACAACTGTTGAGTTGTTCAGATATAGTATCTAACATCGGTTGGAGTCGCGCCGACTGCAGCAACGCAGAGAGCCGGCAGTCCGTTTCAATCATACGAGCCACCTGCCTGAACACTTGGTCTACTTTCCGAAACCTGGTGCCTAGTTCGCCGTCGTCGTTGCAAAGAATAGGCTCCAGGTATAACCATCTGAAACAAATTGATAGTAGTAACTTATCATCAATCAAGCATTACTACATAGTATAAAACAAAATCGCTTTCCGCTGTCTGTCCTCATGTATGCTTTGATCTTAAAACTACGCTACGGATTTTAATGTATTTTTTGATAGATAGAGAGATTCAAGTGGAAGTTTTTTTATGTATAATACATGTATAATATAATGGAGAAACACTGATAATTTTAGATTTTTGAATTTTAGACGGAACGAAGTTCGCCGGGTCAACTAGTAAATAAAACACTTTGTGAGGATAGGTATTTGTGTTGGTTACTCTTTTACGCAAAACTGCCGGTTTGGTTTCGCTGAAATTTGTCACACTCATAGTTTATGACCTAGATTATCACAAAGGATAATCATTACCGTGGTAGATGTGACCGAAACGGACGAAGCTGCGGGAATAACCTAATACTCTTTATGTAGCAAAGTAGTAATCTCAAAAAAGACATACCTACTTACCGAATAAAAACTTTAATCCACCTCATGATCTTCAAATAGGCCATAGATTAAAAATACAAATAAAAACAAATAAATATTCTGTTTTTAATAAATTTCGACTATTGTAGGGTGTACAGCAAATATTCCATTTATAGTTCGATTGGGGTGATAGACTTGCCACATCTATTTTTAACATAAAGTAGTTCTTTCATTTCGTTGCGGTGACAAATATATTAGTCCCTAACAGCTGCAATGCATTTGTGATTTCATATCAACCCATTGTTCTATATGAAATTGTTTACAGATGTCCATTGGGGGTGCAGCAACTGCAGCATCCCCATTTCAAGAATCACCAAAATAAAACATTACTCATTGCGAAAGAACCCCGAAGCTAAGTAATACTTCTATACCTACTGGAAACGATTTTTATATGTACTTAAGGTTCGTAAATCTCATGTTGTTTCCCTATTAAGTTAAGGACCGGTCAGGAACGCATCCTAAAGATATTCAAAACTAGATTTTAGAAATAGCAACGCATATATCTGTGACTACTGGTCTGTTGGTGTTTCACTTAGTATATTTAGCTCGTCCCTGTAGTTCCGGGATTAGAATATGGCTACGGTATCCCCTGACTGTCGTATGAGGTGACTAAAAGGGGCTTCCAGGGTTGCGGGCGGCTAGAGTGGGAGCTTGAACCATGCAACCAGGCGATCCCGGGAAGGACGGCGGTATGTAAGGTCGCATAACGTCGTAAAAAATAGACAGAACGGTGGGCCCAGCTGTCCATCTGGGAGGAGCCGGATGGGGCAACGCGCTCAGAGGATTCCAGTTGCGTTACTTTGGAGATCCCGGAGTCCTCTTTGTACCGCCGAGGACGGCCACCGGGGGGTTTTAATGCGATAAAATCCCACATAACCCCGCGTCGCTCCCACGGCGTCAGTTACCTTTAGAAGGATAAAATTACACAACGCATTATTTTACCTTTATAATGAATGAAGTGAAGTTAAAATAATAAAAGTTGAAAGGCAACCATACGATAGTTAGAGCAATATGATGTCTATTTTAAGTCTTTTTGGATAAAACTGTATCTTTAACTTAAAATTAATGAACTTTGAATTGTGCGATTAATCCGGCAAAGCAACGATTTGTTATTTTCATAACAAAACCTGCAATTTTTTATTGTTGTAATTTGGAGATGCCACAGACATAAATCAAAAATGTAGAGCTTAAATAGAAGTTTGAATTTCTCGATAAGCACACCGGCATATAAGCAGAAAAACAAAAAAATATAAGTAGAATTTAATAATTATTTCTTAATTATTTTCTTGCAAACAAAAATGCGATGTTCACGCGGTATTTTCATTTTTATCATGTGTATAGATACATAATTGAGTTATATTGTAGAGAAAATGTATTGTTTAGCAACGAAATGGTAATAAGTAGGTTTTCAGTTTCTTGCAACTAAATAACGAGTTCAGTTGAATATACCTAAATCACCATTAATAATATTCTCTTTCGTTTTAGTAATTTTACTTTATCTTCTTTAATATGTTTTAAACCTCCTAGGATTAACATTGTTTCAATATTAATATTCATATTGTGGTTTATTTAAAACGCTTTTTCAAAATATAATTTAGTAATTAAAATTATTTTGATAATTATAAATTAATTTGATAATATGTAAAAAAACAATCGATCCTTAAATTAAGAAAAAAAAGGTAATTAAATAAAAGTAAAGAAAAATGATGTGGAACATTTTATTAACAATTAATTCTACAATTTTAAGTATAATTGCCTGCGACCTATAAAATAACGTTCCTATAATAAAATGAAGAGTAGGTTTTATCATTATAAATGCAAAGAAATATTACGCTTACCTTTTAAAATGCCTAAAAAATACATTTAAACTTAGTATAATAAAACATCGAATTTATGAAAAGGATTATTTATAAAACAATCATTGAGAATTATTAGAAAAAGGTAAATGCTTTGATATTTCAAATTAATTACTTACAACTTTTATCAAAATATTTGTTTGATGTTTTACATTGTTATTGTTTTTAATAGTTGTATCAATATATCATCAATAGTAAATTATACTAATATTATCATCGAAATAATAAAGAAAGACAATATTAATTTATTGCTACATAAATATAATTATTATATCAATATCGAATTACCTTAACACTTGTTCTTTGGAATTGTTTTAATATAATAAAAAACGCTTAATAATAAATATGTAAACTTATTTTTTTTTTTCATTTTTTTTGTTAATACATAAAAACTAAACATTTAATACAATTTCACAATTTTTCATAACGTAAATGGGCAAGCTTATGGGCTAAACGTATTTATTTAATCTGAAATTGACAATAAAACATATTTTTTCATGTATTGTGAATATGTGAAAGATGTAACATAAATCAGATGAACATTAAAATTGAAGTATTTCATATTTCACTTCTAGTACACACAAGCATAATCTGTTAATTAGAAAAGACAATTATATCCATAAATCACACACAATGCACTCACAACGTAGTTAAACTACAAAAATATGACTCGAATATGTTTAAATTGTACTGTCAATGAATAATATTACAAATGGCACTGAGAGCAAAAGTAACACATTATAAAATAGGTACAAAAATATCAATATTGCATTTTAATTAAATTAAGCTCATCCGTGGCGTTACGTGGTACAAGATCTATAATAATCAGATCGTTTAGTAATTTCTGTAAGGTAGTAGTTCATTTTTATGTTTAATTCGCTTATTTCCTTTTCGAGTACATTTAATAGTTCATTATGATCGTTATAAAGTTCTTCCATATTGGCTAAAAGCTTGAGTTGCATTTGCGTGTCACTCGCAAGTTTGGTGGCGCGATTCAATAAAAGTTGAGCGCGTTCTCTAGAATTTGACGTCTGACTGGCTCGTTCAGCAAGAGACATATTTGTTTGTTTAAAATCTTGACGCAATTGCCTAGCCTTTTGCTCTGCGCCTTCAGCACGATTCACAACATCGTTTGCTTCTTGTTTTACTTGTTCTGCGTCACTTTCTATTTTTAATATATTTTTTTGTAAATCTGAGAGACGAGTACGAAGTGTTTCTACTTCGTCCATTGTTTCATTAGCTTTCTTTTGCGCCTGTTCAGTTTCCAATGCTATTGGAAGTAAATCACTCTTCGCGGCCTTAATGTCGTTATTAGCTTTATCTATAGCATTTGCAGCAGCGTCTTGAGCTGCCTGTGCTTCATCTAATGCTTCTAAAACTTTGTTAGCCATCTCTAAAGTTAAATTGGCTTCTTTATTTGCAATAGTTGCACTTAGTTTGAGTGCTTTCGCTCTGTCAAGATCAGGTTTTGTTTCCGTAATTATATTTTCAATGTCAGTAAGCTGTGAAACTGTGGAGTTAATCCGCTGTGATAATTCTGTTATTTCCGTAGGTTCTATTTTTATTGACAAAGTAAGGATATCGTTAGCTAAAGTTCTGACGTCTGCTGGCGTATTTGAAGTATTGGATAAAAATTCTTTCAATTCAGATGTTAGTTCTTGACTCTCATTGGTGACACGTTCAGCCGAGGTCTTGAAGTCGAAAGCATTATCATATAAATCTTTTGCTTTGGATTTAACTGCAACAGTATCTTGTTTCACCTGAGATATAGATCTATAAAGATCTTCAGCTGTCAGTTCATGTTCTTTGATTCTATGTTCTGTTTTATTTGCAAAGTCTAAAGCTTGTTCCGCTTTAGTAACAGCGCCTTGGTCACATGATATACCTCCACATTTTCCACAACCTGCACCACCGCATATGTCACATGTGTCACTGTCTTGACCACACATTTTTTCATTAATTTTTGGTATTTGTGATTCTAATTCAGACATCTGTTGTTGCAAATCATCTAATTTTCTATCGTTTTCATTCTGGGTATTATTAAAGTTATCATATTGCATTTCAATAAGTCTGTCTGTATTTTTGATTTGTCTATCAGTACTAGCAATAACTGTCTGCACACTTTCAGCTTCATCTGCTGCTTTTAAAGCTCTGTTTTTAGCTTCACGAGTTAAGTTAAGTGCTCCCTCTAAATTCGCTTCTTGAAGTTTGGTTGCATTATTTTCTAAATTCATAGTTTTAGATTTCAAATTTTCGATGCTATCTCGTAAGCCATATAAAGTTACATTTCCTAAATTAATTTTAGAAGTAATAGCATTTAGGTTTTCATTGCCTTCCTTCACTTTCTTTTCAGCTTCGTTCAATTGCGTCTGCAATGCACTTATACTTGAAATTATTTGCTTAACTGTTGACTGCCCAAGTTTAGCACTTTGAAGTGCATTTTCTACATCCGATAATTTTTTGGTCATTTCCTCAAAATCTCTTGTGTAAGCACCTGTAGCGCCAACAACTTTTATTTTACTGGCGTTATCAATAGCATTTTCTGTTTGTATACGAAGGTCATTAATGAGTTTATCCCAACTATCGAAACATTCACCACAAGCGTAGCAATCAGGTGCGTTACCAAGGTAGCCTCTAGCACACAAATCACATTTATATCCTCCAATACCCGGTTTACAAATACATGATCCATTTTCTCGCATACATTGAGGTGACACTGAACCATATAAGTCACACTCACATTCATAACATTCAATATTTGGAATACCCCAGTGGTTTTCTTGGCATTGATCACATTGCCTCCCACCATGTCCAGGTTTGCAATCACATTTGCCTATATACGGGTTACATTGTGAGGATAACGAACCAATAGGATCACATTCACAAGGATCACAACCTGTGCCTAGAGCTATTCTCCAGTGATTTTCAGTACATTGATCGCAATTTATACCCATAACATTGTTATAACATGGACACTGTCCAGTAATACCATCACAGTTACCTGTAGTAAAGTTGGTTCCTAGTTCTGAGCAATTACATTTGTAACATGCTTTTTCCAAAGCATTACCGTAATAACCTTCTTCACAAATTTCACAGTGGTCTCCTGCAGTGTTATGCAAACATTGCAAACATTTTCCTGTATATGGATCACAATTACCCGGCTTGGTGATATCTATGTTTTCATTGCACTCACATTTCTCACAGGTTCCTTTAATAGGATCACCAAAGTAATTATCAGCACAAACATCGCAAAGTGGTCCAGCGTATCCTTCCTTACAGTCACAGACTAGATCTTTAGTCTCTGATTCTAATCCACATCGATCAGCGTGACTACTTTTATTTGGATCACCTTTAACACCTGGACACGGACAAAGGCGACATGGGATATCAAAACCTAGGCGTGGATCTCCATAATACCCCTCTATACATCTCTCACAACGATGACCTTCTGTATAATCATTGCACTCTTTACACGCACCTGTTTTGTCATCGCACTCTATAGCATGCCCATTACACGCACATTGTTGACAGTTGGGAAAATTAAAGTACCCAGGTTGACATAAGTCACATGCCCGACCATACGTATTTGCTCTACATTTACATTGACCGCTTGTTGCGTCACAGAAATTATCAAGCGAACCAATACTGTTACAATCACAACGTTTGCAGCCAAATTTACTAAACCCATAGGTGGCTGGAGCGCATCGGTCGCATCTTGCTCCAACGATATTTTCAACACATTGACAATATCCTGTATAAGGATTACATTGATGACTCTTTGAACCTGAAGGGTCGCACTGACAGGACTCCGAACCATTCCTTATATAGAAACCTATGCTAGCATGGTATTTTTTACAAATTTCGGGCACATTATCTCTACTTAAGTCATAATAATATGCATCACCACAGTTATAACGGTCAAATTCATCTCTCGCTGCACTACCTCTATTGAAAAATGGTAAATCATCAACAGAAGGAATAAGAACAATAGAATCAATTAAAATAGACGCTCTGGTATTACTGTTAGGTGGATCTTGTCGTCCTAAATAAATACGGATTTCGGTTTTCTTATCCTTTTCTAAGCAAACTGGCGGTTGAACTAAAACACTTCGCTGATTTGCTGGAAGACTTGTATAAACAGTATCGTCTTCAGGTCGAACGTGAGCACATGGCGAATCAGGATCTATTGGTGGTCTTTTTATTAAAATAGTAGCTTCCTCCCAATTCGTAGATGACTGTGGTTCATATCTTATTAACACATTGTAATTCATACTAGTTTTTAGGTTATTGACAACAAAGACTAAAGTGCTACTTTCCGGTAACCTCATGAATCCAGGTCCAGACCATGTTTCCTTCCTACCATCAGGGTAATTTTCCCTTATAACAACATGGCAAAGTTGACTTTGAATTGCGTTATCATCTATTTGGGAATCGCATAGACTTAATTCAGCTTCGTGAACAATAGAATCAAGGGCGCCAACAAAGAAATTTTGTATAGGTTGATCACAACGGCGACCAGTAACATTTGGACGACATTTACATTGCCCTGTAATTACATCACAATCTCTGTCTAATGAACCACCTATGTCACAGTCACATGGTGAACAGCCATCGTCACTGTCGGACAAGCCGTAAAATTCTGGCAGACATTGATCACAATTACGACCAGTTACATGACGCTTACAGAAACAAATTCCAGTTACAGGATCACACCCTCTTTCGTTTATTGTACCTAATCTATCGCATGTACAGGATTCGCAGCCATCAGGATTTTGTGAATCGAAGTTCCAATAACCGTCCTTGCATCTATCACATCTTGGTCCGTCGATATTAGACTTACACAGGCAACGTCCTGCAGTTTTGTTATTCGCTATATCGGTTTCGTCTTCGCATAAAAGCTCTTTGTCTGTGGTGCCTTCGGGGTCGCAGTCGCATGGTTTACATATGTCGGGGCTTTGAATATCCAAACTAGGATCTCTGAAAAATGTAGGTTTGCATCGTTCACAATTAACACCCATTGTATTATGTTGACAATTATCACACACTCCACCACTTGTTTTACCAGTCTTATTATAAACAGCAGGATCAAAATGACACGTTGTCGCATGGTTATTACATGTACACCTCTTGCAAGCATTTGAAGTTTTTCCCACAGCTGGTTGCCACGGAAAGTCGTTGTAGAAATCTTCACAATATTCACAATTTAATCCTCGAGTGTTGTGCGTGCACTCACAACGACCGTGAACCATATTATTCTTCGACTCCACCCCAGGCATTGGAAGACACCGTGAAGCATGTCCATAACAAGAACAAGAACCGCGCACTGTCATTTCGTATATGGCATAATAATATTTCTCTTGAATTTCAGCTCTATTGTCTAATAGATCGTCACCGAGAGTATGGAGTTTAGTGAAATTTATTCTTAAATTGGTCATGCGAAGTAAATTTTGCACCTCTTCCGAGTAAGGATTTGTAACGTGTATATTCGGTGGTAGAACTCTGAATATAACATCACCTTCTGTGGACGGCGCAACCATCGAATATTTAGATTCGCAAACAACTTCCGTCAAACTTTGCTGAGAATGTCTCGGCACTGAAGGGAAAGCTTTCGCACAATTGTGTGCAAAGTAACGATACACACGCCAAGTTTTTCCGAAGTCAAAAGATCGCTCCACTAACATAGCCGCCGGGCGGAAGGTCTTAAACTTCAAAATCAAGTGCGTCAAGTGAAACTCGGCTTCCATATTCAATTGAATCGTGACATTTTCCTTGCCATTTTCAGACTGCCACCAAGTTTTTGTTTTTGTTCCGGGGTGAAACCTGTATATGATGTTTTGTATCCGATGATTCAATATCGGGTTTTTGATTGTAGCGTTAGTGGAGTCGCACCAGAAACATTTTTTCCGCTCTTCCAAATGCGACACGATACAGAAGCGCTCGCGTCCATTGAGACCGCACGTCGAGGATGCGAAGAGGCGAGATTCGCGGCCGATGAGCAGGTTCCCGGTGGCGGGGTAGCAGGAGCTGAGCTCGCAGGCTCGGTCCAGGAGGCGGGGGTCGGCGCGCATGCGGTCGCGCTCCCGGTTGTAGACCGCGGCGCCGCGGGCGATAAGCACGGCGAATATAAACAATGCGGCGCGTCGAGCCATAGCGCGATGTGGGCTCTCCGCGCGCCGCTCTCTGCACTGGCGCGCCGGCCGCGCGCCACTCTCGCGCCGCCCCACCGCCCCGCCCCGCGCGACCCGCTTCTCCGTACGCCAGGGCCCCACTCGCATCTCGTTTATAACTAGTTTGAAGAGCTTTTAAAGCATCGCCGTATTTGCCATACTACAGTGAATACTGCAGTGCAATTTTTTTTATCTAACTTCATGATTATAAATGATGCCTTTAATTAAATTTCATTTCCTAAATATATAAATAAATGCATCGGAATAAATACATGTAGAAAGCTCTGTTTATGCTACTACAGAGGAAGCTATATTACACATTCTACGTTAAAATTAACGTAGAACATTTTTATTTACGTACGTTTTATATTGTGTTACAAGACAAACTTTTCAAAATACGCATTTAAATGGCATTGTGTAGAATACGGCCCTGCGTGAGGCGACGACCGTTCCCGCCAGCGCGCCTACTCGCGCCGTTCTCCGAAACGGGCACTAAGCAACAAAAATAACAGCGCATTTCGGGATGCGCTTTTTGTTTTGGTCATTATTACGACACAGCCCAGCTTGTCCGTCAAATTATACCTGCCCCAACAAGTAACATGGGATGTAACTTTTATGTACCTAAATCATAATTGAAAGATTGCATGCCTTTTAATATAAGACGACAAAGTTACTTTCACTCATTAGAGTATAATAACTTTTTTAGGAGTCCATATGTGGACGGTCCATGCGTATTTGTCCAAAATGGAAAATTTGTGTTATTCCTTAAATAGCTTTAGATTGTGTAGATGTTTACCAAGCTATTTATTTAAATATTATGTATGTATTTTTTTCATTACATATGCAAAGCGTATTAGAGAAAAGGTAATCGAAACGAACGCGGTATCTTCTGAAAGGATATAAAGGATTATAATTATTTATCTTAAGATTTAAGGTACTTTTGAAAAGTATTCATAATCTGCGTTTACTTTCCAGTTTTCTCCGTATAAAGAGGTTATATTACTTATCTGACTTGCATGTGATGTAGAGACAATCATGCATTAGTTATGTAAGATACCTTATATAATTTTAATGTGTATTTGGCGAATAAATAATCTCTTTTTTCGGCAAACCGGTTAAAATATTTACAAGTGTAGATTAATGTTTTTTTTTACTACAAGAGTTTAAACAATGATTACGCTCTCCCGCAAGCCTCCGTTTTTGACATGTCATTTTATAAGTAGGGGTAGTCGATGTACTAGTTTTATAAACAATGATTGAACAACAGTATGAACTTTCGCTTCTCACGCATGGGGTTCAGGGTTTAATTCCCAGGCACGCAATTTTACAGAGCTCATATAATTAAAAAAAATGTTTGCGTTATCTGCATATTAAAAATTAATTAGTAGTTGTTTTGATGCTAAAGTTGCTCATCGTCAAAAAACCTAAACGCAAGGAAGATTCTAAAAAAATCTCCAAGATGCATGCAGTTTACCATGCTGCATCTGCAATATGGTGCATCTAACTATAGTCTAATCTTTCCATATGTGCGTCTCTTGCGGACCAGTGGTAAGAAATAAATAGTTTACAGGTGGTAGATCAAGTGTGGTTCGCAGGGGGCAGTACCACAGCCACACCTATTTCTAGCGTGAAGATGGTGCATCTAACTATAGTCTAATTCTTCCATATGTACGTCTCTTGCGGACCAGTGGTAAGTAATAAGTAGTTTGCAGGTGGTGAAACTAGTGTAGTTCGCCAGGGGAAGTACCACCGCCACACCTATTTCTAGCGTGAAGCATTCCTTGCGTTCTGATGGAAGGGTGTGATTGCCGGCACACTTTTATATCAGGCGACCATCTTAGTCCTCGGGAGTAGCGACGCATCTGTGATTGAATTCAGATAGAACTTAGAACCCCATGTTCTGTATGAAGTTGTTTACAAATGTCCATGGGCGGCAGTGACCACTTACCACCAGGTCGACTGCATGCTAGTTTGCTACTTCAATCTTATAAAAAAGGTAAAACTTAAATAATCACGTTACTAGCAATATTCCAACTAATATACTAAGGGTGGCACTAATGTTGTAGCGGCCAGTCAGATACACAAATCGGCAGTCGCCGTCCTTCCGCTCCGCGCATCCGCTACTGATAAAGCAATAACATTCGCGATCCGCAGAGCTACAGAACCATTCCGATACCCCTGCTTCGAAAATATAAAATGTATTTATTTTAAGACACACCAACACATACATAAAATTGATAGAAACTTATTATATAACAATTTACTGGTATGTTTACCAATTATTAGAGGTGTGTACAACACTTGGCATTAGACGGCTTATTGCAAAAGAATGAACTACTACAATATTCTATTACTAAATCTGATTACAAACTAAGGTTATCAATAAGTGTATAAATGTATTATCCACCAATTCGCACTTGGCCAGCGCGGTGGACTATGGCTTAAAACTCTCTCATTCCGAGAGAAGACCCGTGCCCAGCAGTGGAACAATAATGGGATGACGCGAGAGTCTTAGAATGAAAGTTAGAACGTGGTAAAGATTAAATTATTGGCACCTATTGATTCATGGGAACTAGAGTTTAAAGAGCTCTGTATTCGATGCCCATTATGATGACTCATGAGAGAGATTATCACTAGCGAGTGTTCTAAAGTACATAAATATTGAGTTATCAAGTTCCATTAAGTTATATCAATATTAAGTTATTGGTAAAAATGCATGAAAAACATTAACATCTGTATTTATGTACGCGCAGGCTACTATTTTGAAAAACTACCAACAATTATGAAAAAACTTTCCTCAGCTAAAGTGATTTTTATTTTACATCGCTAAACGCCAATAAGTTAAGATATCCGTTTGTTTCTTTAATAGTAATAAGTGTATACTTATCAAATATAGTACGAACAAAGACTCGTTAGTAAACGACTAAACACTTATCTCTTAACAAAGAGGTTATTCCCCAATAAAGAAATATATAGTTCTACACATTAAGTTCTAAGTGCAATTCGCTAACTCATATATCTGATAAATATTTCAGCATTAATATCAAAACTTGTATACCAAAATACAGTAATTATTCACAAATACCAATTAGCTGGCTGGCTGGCTGAAATAGAGGTGCCATACGAGGTACAAAACAAAACGAGGTCAATCTGACATTTCGTAATGAGAACTTGTTTGTGCGTTTCGAATCTGTTGAGGGTGTAAAATGCCAGGCCTACGGCGGAAGGTAGGTACTTTTGACCCGCATTTTTTATAAGTACCTGTTAATTTTGTAAATTCCGTCCTAATTTTTAATGTCGGCTAGCTAAGAACGTCTAGATTCCATTTACATGGTAAGTAATGGGTACAACTATCAGAGTAGTCGTACGGTCGTCTCGGCTCATCATTGGTCAATATAATCTCATTACAAACAAACTAATCTTTCTTATTATGAAAACAATCATTCATAATTTTAAAAGACAATGGACTCTTCAAAGTGAATCTAAAGTTATTCTATATTATCTTTATGTACGTACAAATTTGTGTAAGGTCTTAGGAATTAAGCCCCGAAGGGGTTAGTTAGAGAACGGAAAAACATGTATGGAAATATACGTGCATAGTATAAAATAAAAAAAATAATGTGAATGAAACATACTTTGAAATAACATTACACAAACTATTATATTCCGATTGATAGCTATTTTATAGTCTCACTTAAGTGTTGCTATCAAACATATATTGCTTTATAATGGCAGCTGTAATGCCTATTGTACATAAATAGAAGCTTCGGCAATACTGCGACTGTTTAAAAATTAAGCGGCCTCTTTAACTGAAATAGATAACTTGTTACAGTTTCAACAGTCGGCGATAACCCTTTATCAGTGTCCAATGGACTAGACAAAAAAACTCACATTAGAGACGTTATGAACCCATATGTTAATTTCTCCACGTTTTACGGTCTCTGACCTTTATTTATTTATTTACCAAAATTCACAGCTACTAAAATAATATATAATTATGTCGGCGCGACACCGCGTATTTATGAAAAACACGTCGCCGATAATAATTATTTTAGTTATTTTAACTATCGAAAATTGTTTGTTTATTAAATTAGCAATATTTAGTGATTTTAAGAATTGTAATTTAGTTTACCCTCCATAAATGTGTTATTGTCACCTCACCAAACATTGTTATAAAAAGGCAAGCGAACGCCGGTAAAAAAGATTCTTGTTTAACCGTCGAAGCGATCGGACCTCCTAAAATGTGAATAAATCGAAGAAGTTTACTCCGGTGTTTTACTTGAAATCTTCAAGAAAAGATAATAATGAAAACCCCGAGCCCTCCTGATATTACGCGCTCACTTCGTTATTTATAATACTTTCTATGTTAAACTAATTAGCCAATTAAGGATTTACATTTTACGGACTAAAACAATAATTTGAGTTGATAATAATTGTTCAACTATTTCTAAACAGAAAGTTTAATACTCAAAACTCAAAATTGACTGATGTTTTAATGAAATTTCATCCTGTATTTAACCGTCACAGAGGTGGATTAAAAAAACTACTTTGAATCTGGATATGTCATTATTTCAAACCAGAACGATCAATACAATTTCAATACAGTTAGCTTTTCAATCGGCATTTTTACTAACAAACTTTAAACTTCTTTTTTAATCCTTTGAAAGTGAATTATTAAAAAGAAAAGTTCTTAATGAAGGCCTATATAATAAAATGAACCAAGCTAAATTAGACACTCAGTAGTTCCGTCTCTACCTTATACTAACCTAGATAACCTATCCTTGCGCTTCTATATGTTATATAGGTATACATTCACAGATTATAACTGCATCAACTGAAGCATTTTCAATGATATGAAATTTAATACATAATTTAATTACACGCGAGTATTGTTTCAGTTATAATTGTTTTAATAAAAAAAATATTACGGTTTATGTTTTTATATATACCTACGCTTGATTACATTGTTCCACGTAAGTTTTGCATAGGCATATAGAAACAAATACTACGAAATATTATGTTACATAGCATGACAACAAAATTTGTACCCAATAATATTACACTTAGTACAAAGCCTCATTAGTGCTGTGAATGAACGCTTTCGCATCGATAAGAGTTCATTCTCAAAAGGCGGTTATAGTGTCAAAGTTCATGAAAGATAACGCCCGCGCTACCGATCCGGCTTCATTTATCTTATTCCTGGCTTAATACGTCATAGTACTTTGGTGTATGTAAAAAAATATATAATAAGTAACGTTAGGAATGTACAAATACTGAGATAAGAAACATTTGAAATCGGTCATTCAATTTATTAATAATTCGATTAACCATTCAATTGAACTGTTAGGATCAATAAAGCTATGAAAGTTTAGTTACGTACGTATTTGCTATATGATACGTTGTAAGGTCCCTTACTGTCCCTCGTGAGTAAGCTCAAAGTCGCTCAGCGAGCTACGGAGAGAGCTATGCTTGGTATTTCCCTGCGCGACAGAATTCGTAACGATGAAAACCTTAGGAGAACGAAAGTTTGATTTATTGAATATTTGACATTTATGACAATTTTATTAATATTATTGTAATTTTATTATTATTATTGTAATTATTAATATTTCATATTATTTATTGTATGTGACGAAATATCTCAATAATTGACATATTGTTTTAAATTAATTTACAATTTAAATGTTTAATACTAGTGTTAATATAATAATTTTATGACTGTATGACATTGCTGCGCCCTTACAGGGTCTCATGCTGGGCTATTAGTTATAAGAACATCAAATGTAATATGACGCATGATGCAATAAAGAATGATTATGATTATGATTATGATTACCGACATAGCTCTCAAAATCAGTAAGCAGAAGTGGCAATGGATAGGCCACATTTGTAGGACAGACAACCAATGTGGTAGAAGAGTCCTCGAATGGAGACCACGTCTGGGCAAAAGGAGTGCAGGCCGCCCCCCGACCAGGTGGACGACCTGAAGAAGACGGCGGGTAATCGCTAGATTCAGATGGCTCAGGACCGGTCGAAGTGGCGCAAATTACGGGAGGCCTATGTCCAGCAGTGGACTTTCAAAGGCTGATGGATGGATGGATGGACGTTGTAAGGTACTATTCATATGATAAAATTCGTCAGATTATCTCCGTTGCAGAAATAAAACTATTTGAAGAAATCGATTTTGTCATAAAATTATAAATAGTACCTAGGTAATTACTTTTCAGGTTTTATAGTTTTCGGATATTTAAAAGCTTAATATCTTGTAGCGCGTGTCAAAGTTATGTCAACAGCGTAACACAGGTACATACAAACACATACGCTTATAACATAACATAAAATCGTTACCCTCCTTCTGACGAAAACTCTGACTTGGTTGAAAATCGTTGGTCGAAAAAGACGTCTTTGTTCATTTTACAAAATGTCGACGTTTCTCTCCTTAATGGACAATTTATGTGGCGGTGCGTACTAGGCGCGCTATCTTTATAGACTGCTGACTAATTTTGGATATCGTGTACCGTGTAGTAGGAAGTATGAATCTTTGGTCAGTGAACTCGGCTTATCGAGATAACTTGCATGCTTCTAACCTGTAAGCTTGCGCCACAAAGTTAATGCGACTTAAGCGTGTCGAAACAATTATTTTATACCTACCATTACATCATGTTACCCGCCTTGTAAGAACAGTGTTCGCATCGATATTATAAAATTATTATATCATAACACTACAATGTGTTACCTTATGTTTCGGTTCCCATGTGTTAACTAAAATGTCTTTATAGTATAGCATACAAGTACATGTGGTTATAATAAATTGAGATGATTTTATTGATAATGATGAGTATGGAGAATTATTTAAAATAGATCGATTTTATAAGCTTTTAAATGATTAGATGACATGTATGAAAATCACTTTCGTTAACTTATACAATTTTTTGACTAATTAAATCACGGAGTTAATACATTCTAATACGTAACATAACGTAACTTACGATAAAGGATTTTTAGAAAAATTATTTCATCGCTTATCGTGAGTACCCGTTACGAATTATTTTTTTCTTAACACATATTCATTTGTTATACATTTTGAAAAGTTATATTGTAGTTAGTATTTTAAATTTAAAGCGACAGAAAAGGACTATTACTATATCACTAATAGCACACTTTTCATTCCTTTTCTCTGTCCCAATTTATACCCCATGCATAGGTTATATGGAAGAGATCGCTACCTAGCAAAAAGACCGCCTATTGCATACTACTGATCTACTTTATATGTTATTGTTATATTTGTATGTGTTTATAGTGTGCAATAAAGAGTATTTTATTCTATTCTAATTTACAATTACTGATATTCAAGTCAACAGCTGATTAAAGTCAGAAACTAGTCAATACGAAATAATAGCGAATTTGTCCGAAAAATAACAAAACAAAGGCAACACAAAGCCAAACAAAAGTTACGCCCGTCAAATCAGGACTCCGTACATGTGTCGACCACGTGCGTCCGCTGGAGCGAACGTTCCCGTCCGTAGTCATTAGAACACTCCGTTAAACAATAATACCGTTCACTTTTGCATGAACGACCTTCAAAGAATCGTTTTGTTAGCCCCTAAACAGTGCGAACTAAGTAATTAATCTTTTAAGTTAACCAATGAACATGGATATGAGACAAGTTAGGATTACATATTAGTAGCATAACTATAAACTATGTTTACGAACATAAATGAATGTTTTTCAATAAAGACAATGCAATTGTGAAATTTATTTTTATGTTGGTTTTTTCGGTTTCAGACGATATTTTATCCGTAGCAAATAGGATTTTCCATCATCTTAAAACCAATGTATAAATTCGTGTAATGACTTCCCCTCGGCTGAAATAGTGGAAAGTCAAAGAAAAACGAGTGGCCATACATGAACAACATACATAGTTCCGAAAAAATGGATCGCAGTTTTTATGTCAATAGCGGGCAACAATAGCGGGTGAAATCAGAGAGCGTGTTTAAAGACACGTAGACAGTTTGGGAATATTTTGGGTAAACATATGTGGTTACATGCTTCTGTAATTATTTAAAGTCAGACGATGTTACTTTATTGGTTAAAACCGTCTTAGAATAATCGTTCTAATGAACCATTGGTTGTTCTACTTTTTTAGAAAAAAAAAAACAATAGTTCCCGTTCGATTTGCATTTAATCCCGCGTTCGACTTTCGGGTAGGCAATAGGATTATACAAATAATTACAATCAAGGACAATTAAGCGCAAAATTTTCTAAGAGTTATTATTTTAAAACTTTTTACCACATTTGTAATATATATTATATAATAATGAGGTTCACATTATATAAACTACATCATGCGGATATCTACCAACATCGGTCTACTACTTCAAATTGGCGAAGAGATCATAGCAGAAACGGATAATAACATAGGTGTTTATGTGACCAAAGATTTAATATATGGTAGACTGGACTCCTAACGTTAAGCCTCGTACTCCTAACGTTAAGTACTCGGCTTCTTTTAAATAAACCTATTTCAAATGAACACGATATCTAATATATAAAATTCTCGTGTCACAGTTTTTGTTGCCAAACTCATCCGAAACGGCTTGACCGATTTTTACCAAATTTTATATGCTTATTCAGTTGGTCTGAGAATCAGCCAACATCTATTTTTTCATACCCGTTAAGGGTTGTCCACCCTTAACATTTTTTTATATTTTATATGGCAAAACAACGTTTGTCGGGACAGCTAGTCTATATATATAATTTAGATGTTCACATTAAATGGAAATCTATTACGTGGAAGGCTTGTATGTTGCTCAAGTATTTTTATCACATGGATTTAAATAAACGCAGTAAACAAAGCTCTAAAGTGGTAGAACCCTTAATAGTTCGACTTCAGAGGAACTACCACAATACATTTATGGTACCATAAAAGTGTTACAACCGATTTAATAAAGTCTTTCAAAACCTTTCAAGCCAATATTTTTCTGACTTGATAGGTTTTGAAAGGTTGAAAGCTGTGCTAATGGAGATATACTTATCCGAGACGTAGATACAGCCTTTAGGGTAGGCAACGCGTTTCTGGCTAACATCGGGTAAAACTTTTATCTCCTCTGAGATTGATTACAGATGTCTATGTCCGACAATTGCCACTTACCATTAGGTGAATGCTTGCTAGCTTGCTTCATTGTTTTTACTCTATGTTTTAATGGCATCCCTACTGAATTCAAACTTGTAGTAAAGTATTTGCGGTCTGTAATCCTGTCTTGTAACAAACTTGTACAACAATTCATATAACAATTGTTATTACCTAGTACAAAACATTTGTCATCATAGTCATACCACGAGGAGAATCTTAAATCTATTTTAATTAGATCATACAGGTCAATACATCATACAGATCAATCAGGTCAGTTACCTGCGTTGCGCATGGTGCGCGGCTCGAAGCAGTGCGCGCGCGCTGCGCAGGCGCACGTCCCACGCCGCGCTCGCGTCGCCGCCCAGCGACGACACCACCCATTGCTGCTCCTCGATCTGCGCACGGGGACCGAGTTACGGTAGAGGTACATAATACATAGGTACATACATCCTAATACAGGCAATTATGATTATAACTTAAGACTATAAAGAAAATAAAGATTATTATTATTATTATTGTTGTTTTTTGTTTTGATTCTCCCTTTTGAGGGGTAGAGTTTCCATCTGCGCGGGCCTTAGCCAATTGAATTTCAAAAAATCCCTTCTTAGTGAGCACTTACTTCCATAAAAGAACCCGCATGCAAAATTTGACACCCAGCACTTGTAGTTTCTGAGATTTCGTGATTAGTGAGTGAGTGACCTTTCACTTTTATATATATAGATTATATGTAGTATGACGACTATGTAGTATAGTCGCGGGTCGTCATACTACCCATGTGGCGGAGCGGTTACCATACCGGTCTGACGCGCAATTGGTCCCGGGTTCGATTCCCGGCCAGACAGGTATCTGAATGACGAGTTTAGATTCATGTTCTGGGTCTAGGCGTTTGTGTATTCATCTTGTGTGTGTCCATGGTACCCACGACACAGGAGAAAACCCTAGTGTGGGGCTATGAGTGTAGGAGGCGTAAAGCGTATAAATTATAATGCTAGTAAAGTATCGCAGTGTACGATCTCATTAGGACTGACGTACATTAAAACGGCATTAAGGCATTTCGTAGTGTCTTAAATAGGATATATAGGAATTTCGCTGTATTTCTAGGAATTGAATTATCATTATCAATTTTAAATTCTTGACGACTTTTTTATTCCTTTGCCGACATATTTCAATAGTATCTTTTTCTTATGTGTTCAACAAAATGCGTTTCACTGATCGGCATCGTGCCTACTCTGAACGTAACGCTCCCGACAGCCGCTTTTCCAGGTTCCAGCCTTTCCTAGCTATTCTTCCATAGAACAAATAAATTAAGTAAACACTGGGGGTGTTTACTTAATTTATTTCTTCTTACATGGTCGATCGAAACTTTATTTAGGAATCTATACGAAATATGAATTTCCTGAGTAAAATATTTATTACGTGGTTGAAGTTAGACAACTCGCGTGACGGAGCGTTGATCGTACCGGTCCGACATGCGGTGCGTTCCGTATTCCGGGGTGGCTATTATCTGAAAGTTGTATTCTGGTTCGTGTGTATTCGTCTTTATGAATGTCCATGGAACCCACTACACAGAAGAAAAACTAGTGTGGTAATATTCGAGTAGAAAGCGTTATAATCCATGTAAAAAATTTACAAGGCCACAGGATATAGTTATAGCAAGGATTCCGTTAAATAGATACGTAAATGTATACATACGTAGATACATAAATACGTAAAAACATATATGTACATACGTAGCAAATAAAAGCGAGTTAAACCAGGCGTGTTGTTTTTGGCTGCGGAGTCCCAAAACGGTACTAACCTTAGCAAGTATTTCTTTGAAGTCCTTTACGATGGGTGTTTGTCGGTTCGCCTTGTCGTTATTATAGATAATCGTAAATCTGGCGCCGGCGTACCACAGCTCTAGCTCATTCAGCGCTGATCTAATTGTTGCTTCGTTTGACGCCGCCGACGAGATTTTCTATAGGGTTTTAAAACAGGTAAATATTATTTTTGTGAAGGAGCAATAACTAAATATGTAAAAAGCATCATAAGATGTTGTACAAATTAATTTGTTACAATTATTATGCACTAAAGATGAGAATACATGAAATATAAAAACACAAATTAATCATCAACAAAAAACACTAAAGAATAATTCTTATATCCTAATATACCTTATATCTCAATTATATTTTATTTGATCTTTTTAGATCAAATTTTTGTTAGGTATGGACATAACAAAAATTTTAGCTAATATTATAACAGACTTTTCCTATTTGATATCGTGAGTAGTGTTATCAAAAAAGTCGTCGTAATTGAGGAAATATTATTTTCCTTATAATTCTAATAAAAATATAGCTTCCGTGTAATATTATTTCTTAATTTTAAAAATAATCTATTATATTTTTTACAAATTAAAATAGAAAATAGGTACCTGTAATTCTTTCAGCTGCTTTTTAATATTGGTAGCAACGTCGAGGAAATCTTTTAGTACAAGAGTTTCAGATTTCTTATACTCCATGCCCACCAGACTGAATACTTCCCGCCAGTGTCGCTCCGTGAAGTCTGACCCGCGGACGTATTTCAGAGCCGTCGATAAATCCTACACAAATCAATAGTAAATTAAGAAAAATTGCAATAAAGCTCATTAATGCACCTTGCAAAAAATCTTACTGACTGATCTTTATAATAATATAGTTGAATTATTATATTGATATTACATTTTTTCTGGTCAACTTGTTATGGTCACACTGTTGGCCACGGGACTACAATCAGGACGAGAGGGGTTCAGGCTGTAGACCACCGCGATGGCCAAGTGCGAATTGGAAGACATCTTTTAAATATTGGAATATTTAAAATATTAGCTAACGAATTTGATTTCTTACGTTGACAAGTGAAAGAAAGAAATGAACGGTGGCTTGTATTTGTACTCAAACCTGTAGTTATTATTTTGTAAAATTGATTTGTAATCGAAAGTATTTTTAAATCAATAATAATTTATCTGACGAGGGTTAGTTTAAAAACTTTAACATATGTTAAAAGAACGGCGTAGCGAACTTTTTTCTGAAGACATCGTCAATTCTTTTCTATATTTATTTTGTGACATCCTATAGCAAATAGCCCACGCACAAACAGAGGTGTAAAATTTAATCTCAATTTCTATCTACAAACATTGAACGTGTGCAGTCGTGTGCCGTGGTACTCCAGATATTTTAAAAGGTGGTAGAACTCATTGTGTTTCGACTCCGAAAGCACCACCGTTTCACTAATTTTTGATTAATAACACGAATTTTATGAGCTGTGTTCTGATCTGAAGGGTTCAGTAACAGAAACATATATATTTATTTATTATTATTTATTTATAATTAGCACGGTCGACTGACAACCAATTATACTAATTATTATAATATAATATAGATAAATTCAATAATTAGAATTACTTCTATTACACATTACAAGTAATTACTTAGGCACACATTTCACACTACTGCAGACATACGTAAGTATATATTGTCATAAATATACATTGTCATAAAATCGTTTTCATCACATAAGGAAGACTACTTATGTAGGTACATTATATCCGAGGCCTTTTAGCTTAATCCACAGGGGTAGGAAAGCAAGTTTAGCTGATCTCAGGTAAGATTGCAGATGTTTATGGGTGGAAGTGGCCACTTAGCAGACGGACTGTGTGCTCGTTTGTTTCTGTCATTTTTTTTTATTATCATATTTTTTATTATGTCCGTGCCTTTTTCACAATAGTTCTTTTTTTAACTTAATTAGTCTTTCTTAATTAGCTTCCTCCAAGGCCACGGCTGTCATCATCACATTATCGTGTGTGGTGGTGACAATGTTGGCTGTTAAGGAAATCTTACAATTACGTTTATTATGTAGGACCATTTTTTTACGTGGTAAGTATAATTTGTTGCATTATATATATAGTTTCTTTCATACTCTAAACAGAAATTCTATATAATGTGTACTCATGTATTTATATTATATACCCACCGTAATACTACGACGCAGACACAAACACTACTAGTCACAATATTGTATAGAAAATTATGATTTGCCTGACACGGCATATACGATATCTGTTTATATAAATTATTTTTTTCTTCTAATTAATGATAAGGAATTACTTACAGAATACTTATCCAGTTCTTGTTTTATGAATATGGTAATAATGGTGAACGGTTCTAATTTAGAGCACCATTTCGCCACAAATTCATCCAGTAAATGTAGTTTCTTTTGAAACACCATCCATGCCTGTTCAGCCAGTAATGTGTAATCTAAAAACATTGTTACCATAAGTATAATATAAACCAGACATCTGTTATCATGTTTGAAAATGTTCTAATGATGTTGTTGTTTTTTGGTTTGATGGGTATTATATTTTATTAGTTGCTACCCACTATGTATAAAATCGCAGTACTTTATGAATAAGATACTAATGTTTGTAATGTTTAAATCCTCAAGTAAGTGAATTCTTAATTCTTAGTGAGAATTAAGTTCTTTAACCATATATTTACTTCTTGTTCTTTAACCTTCTTTGTTCTTTAACCATAGATAACGTAGTGCATAATCTAATATATAAAATTTCCATTTTACAATGTTAATTACCCTACTCCTCCGAAACGGCTTGTCCGATTCTTATGAAATATTGTGAGCATATTGTGTAGGTCTGAGAATCGGCCAACATCTATTTTTGATACTTCTTAGTGATAAGGGTTGTCCACCCTTAACATTTTTTAATTTTTTTATATGGTAAAACAACGTTTGCCGGGTCAGCTAGTAGATTATATAAAATTGCTTAGTAAAAAACAAAACAAGTGTAGTTAGCCTCATCGCACGAGACATTCTGACGTAGTTTTAAGACACATTTGTGGTCCAATACAGACGGCATTTAACCAAAAAAAATTGTCCATTGAATTATTAAAATGTTGGAACTCTCATTGCTTACTAATTTAATAAGATTATTTTCGTTATTAAGTACCGTATTACTTTTATCATAATTCTGATGGGTCCATAGTGCTGATTTACAAATCATAGGCTATAAAATTAGGCATTAAATATTTATATTTTTGCATTTTACACAATAAACTAATTAATTATAAAAGTATTTAACCAAAAAATAGTCTGAAATGTACAGTCACGAGCAACAACATATGACTATGGAAGATTGGCAAAAGTATCTGACCCAAGAAGGAGTTCACTAATATCTGAATACACGAACGCAGCAAAAATATCTGACACTGAAAGGCAGCATAATGCAGTAGCGTCAAAATTATGTGATCAAGATGAACGTCAAATATTTGTGACATCTTTCGAAAGCAAAAATATGTGACGCAATACAAAATCAATAAAAACAAAATATTACCTTCATCGTATTCTTTAAGAATAGACCAAAGCGTTTCATATTCTCTTTTTAAAATGTCAGCTTCTTTCCATGTTTCAGTAATATCGAATTTCATATTAAACTTCTCACATTCTTGCCTAATAAAAGAGGAATAATAAACAATAATATTGTATATGATTATTTCAGTTACATTTTACTAAGTTAAAGTTTAATATGTCGTGTTCGTATGTCGTGGGTACCATAAACACACACACTAGACAAACAACCCAGACCCAGAATACCTAGGCCGGGAATCAAAGCCGGAACACATTGCGCGTCAGAGCGGTATGGTAACCGCTCCGCCACGCGTGTCGTTAACTTAATAATGGCATACATTTAGAAATAACTCACAAAGTCTTTAATTTTACTTATTAGGATTGAATTAGGAGATGATAGAACCATTGTTCGAACTGGGATGTTCTATCACCAAACCTATTTCTAGCGTGTAGCTGTTCTTGGGTTGCGTTTGAAGGGAGTGGTTGCCGGCTCATATTTATATGAGGCGACCATCTTAGTCTTCGGGAATACGCATCTATGATTGACTTCGGATTCAACCTTTGGTCTATATGAAGTTGCTTACACTCACACTTTCTACACATACAGCCCTACAGTAGGATTTTCTCTTGAGTTGTGAGTGCCATAGACATACAAAGACGAATACAGAAATACCTAGACACAGAGCAGAAATCTAAATTCATCATTCAAATACCTATCTGGTCGAGAATCGAACCCAAAACACACTGCGTGTCAGACAGGTGTGGTGACCACTCTGCCATGCGGGTCCTCAACAGATGTCACTGTGCAGCAGTGACCACTTACAATCAGGAAGACTGCATGCTCGTTTGCAACTTCTCGTCAACCCATTATTGTCCCACTGCTGGGCACGGGTCTTCTCTCAGAATGAGAGAGTCTAGGCCATAGTCCACCGCGCTAGCCAAGTGCGAATTGGTGAACTTCACACACCTCCGAGAACCTTTTTTTAAAGAACTCTCAGGTGTGTAGGTTTACTCGCGACATTTTCCTTCGCCGAAAAGCAGTGATAATTAATTTATAATACGCACATAATTTTAGAAAGATCAGTGGTGAGTGCCTGGGTTTGAACCTCGGCCCTCCCGATCGAGACTTTCAACCATTAGGCTATCACTGCTCGTGTTTGCTACTACAAACCTATAAAAAAATAGTTATTTACGAATTTAAACTAATCAAATTAGTTATCTTACATCAGGTTATCTCTATCAGCGAGACACTTGTCGTAGTTCGCAAGAGCCTCGAACACGGAGCGACACCGGCCCATCAGGTCTGAGTAGGACACGTCGCGGGTGTCTTCCAGCCGGGACTTCGCCTGACTCCAACGGGACGTCCACGCTTCTACCGCACTAGATAGGTTCTCCCATTCGCCGGTGAGACTTGATTTCACTATATCGGCCTATGCAAGTCAAAAAATGTAAAAAAAAAACATGCGTGCGTACAAAGTACACATGTCAGAAGTGAAACTTCTTTGGCGAACTAATTTATAAATCTTGTTTATATTTATACAAATCTAAAACTTTAAATTTCCAAGATTAAGAGGAAGGGAAAAAGGCGTGATACGACGTTCGCTCTGTCTCACTTTTTCTCTCAATCTTTCTCACTCGCTTGCTCCCTACTCTCACTCCACGGCTAGTTGCTCATGCTACGTTCGCCCTGTCTTACTCTCTCTCAATCGGTCTCGATCACTCTCTCTCTCTTTTCCGACACTTCCGTTGCATACCGGCGTGACGTTTCATCTGTAAAAATTTTACCCTCATGCGCCTAAAGAAGTTTCACTTCAATAATCATTACTCCATTATGCATTTTTAATCGATATAGTCTAATATCAATCAATCAACTCATTTATTTATTTTTATAGAATTGAAAAAATACAAGAATTTCATCTCTCAGGGATACCAGTATAAAGCTTGGTTGCTTATGACTAATTTTGGTAAGACGATTAGATATTACTAGTAATAATAATATTAATAGTAGGAATAACTGCGATACAGCAGTACCACTTTTTTAAATTAATTAAAACCCATGCATAATTAATATATTAAGTTGATAAAAAAGTTTGTAAAAAAGTTGAATTGACGCAAATTGATACGAATAAAATTGATACGAATAAAATTGATGCTAATATGACAAAAAGGAAAGTTTTTTCGCGTTCAAAGTATATTTAAATCTATTGTATTCAAATTTATGTTTTATAAAAATCGCTAGACCTTGAAATATTACCTGGTGTTCAAACATTTGCTTGTGGCTAGTCATTTGCTCGCGTATCTTCTGCCATTCCTTTATCGTGTTGTCCACGAAAGGATCGCCTCCCCAAGTGCGCAGCATATACCCCTTCTTCTTTAAGCCGTCTACTATTTGTTCCATCTGTAAACATTTTCGACTTTCACTATTTCTATCATCATGTATTCATTTTTGATGAGATTTTATTAAGGCATTCAATGAAAGGATATTACTAGCACGATTTTTGGAAAGAAAGCGGTTACTTTATGTAACAATAATAAGATTTAATTATTTGATATGATTATTACTTTATAATATACTAGCTCTTACCCGCGGCTTCGTCATACGGTCAAACGGGATTAACATTAGCATTTGATAGCGTGATTTGAACTTGCAAATGAATTTTACTAACGCCATCTTTTAACAACGTTTGGAACTACTAAATATGTATATCAACTTACAAAACATCGATATTCTCACGGGAATGACGATAAGCGTAATATTAAGCGCGGTAAAAAGTAGCCTACGTCACTCTTCGCCCTACTACTTCCAGCATATAAACCATATCATATAATAGCCATCTGGCGACGTCAAAGAGGACCAAACAAACACACTTACACATTTATAATATTATTATGGATAGTATGGATTTACTATTTTTTTTTCGCAATAGCTTTACACTTCCCGCATGGATACTAAGATACCCGTACTAATTTTATATGAATGAGGAATTAGACAAGTAGCTCATTTAATTGCAATATCTCATTGCTGCATATAAATATACAAACAGAACAAGCCACTAATGCATCAATATTAAAAACAATGTGGAATAATTCTCTGTTAATCGAATTGAAGAAAACTGACTGACGCCGATTTTGTTCACATAATAAATAAAAATTCAACGAAATTACACGTAGGTGTTAAAATATATATTGTCTTATTTATGACGTCTCAATTGAATTATTATTTTCATAGAAATAATTGAATAACTTAGTTCATTTTTATTCGTGTACCTTCGGCATTTTGTCCTGAACGGCTTGCTGCTTAGCGCTGACATCAGCAAGCTCTCTCGCATTTTTGGGTAGCGTGGTATTGTCTAGAACGAGCTGTGCGTTCGCTATGAACGTGTGCAGTTCGTCTGCATCGGCCCGGCAGCTGGCCTGCAGGGAAGATACAAGCGCCGCCCACAGGTGGCGGGCCTGTGCTTCAAACTCGCGTCGCAGTCCCACTGTACCGATCGATATCCATTCGACTTTTTCGTCGTCGCTTTAAAAAAGTTAAAGGTTATTGGGACAGCAAGTCCATAATTTTATAGAAACTTGACATGTGTACTAAATTGTGGATACAAGTTAAGGTTGTTACCTCAGCAAGCATCTATTTTATATAGACACTCGAAATGTGTGTCCAATAGGTACACATTTTCATAAATCAAACGTTACGAATGTATATTGAGTTCCCAGTGCTGAACGCTAGCGATGCGATTAATATATTATTGTGACATTGTAATATTGTACGCCCATAGGGCATAAACAGAGAAGTATTGTAAAATTACAACACCTAACCTGTACCTGTTTAAATGCAACAAAGAATTACTGATGTAGATTCGTGATACTTACAAGGTCATCTTCGCAACGGCCTGTCCGTACGCCTTGCAGGCCTTGAAGTTGACCTCCCAGTGGTGCGGGGTGTGCAGGTGCGCAGCGCACAGCGCGGGCAGGTCGGCGGCGCAGGCGAGCGCGGCGCGGCGCGCCCAGCCCGCGCGCACGCGGCCCACGCCCGCCAGCGCCGCCTCCAGCCGCCCCACCGCCTTGTTGCCCAGCCAGCTGTGTCTGTGTTTTGCGTTTAACATTTTAACTAAACCTTTTTATTTTATAAGATTATAGTAGCAAACGAGCATGCGGTCCACCTGATGGTACGTGGTAACTGCCGCCCATGGACTCCTGTAACTTCATACAGAACATGAAGTTCTATCTAAAGTTAATTACAGAAGCGTTGCTACTCCCGAGGACTATGTGTGCCGACAACCACACCCTTCCATTGAAACGCAAGAACTGCTTCACACTAGAAATGGGTGTGGCGGTGGTACTTTCCCGAATCAATTTACTTTTATTTTTACATAACTACACCAGAAAGGGGGTAATGTTTCTCGAGCGTATGTATGTTTGTAAGAATGTACGTCCATTTTCCTTGGCACGCGTTTCAAAACTACTTGAGGTGACTTGAGGGTTGACTCAGTTTTCAGAGTGTTAGTAGGTTATATACATATTTTAGGGACGATTTATTTTTAATAAGAATATTAGCTAGTAAACCATTGCAAAACTCATATAATATAACGCTTTTATGTTACTATTTAGACATAGAATACAAAAAACGTTAAAATATGCAAATCATAATTTAAAGAAAAACCCGACTACTTAAAACCAATAAATTAAAACTAAAAAGAATAGATTGTTAAATTATTAAAACTTTTGTTTTAATTATTTATCATTCAATACGATTTGAATAGAATAGAATGCAATACGATTTGACGATTAATTAAAACTCGATAAACAAAATCGGATGTTAAGTAATATTGTTGACTATTGAGTATCGCACTTTTTCAAATAATTTATATAATGAAATGAGAAGACGATATTCAAAAATATTTTAAGGTTGAAAAATAATTTTAACCCAACATAATCTATTGATACTCTATTGCCATAGCGTTTTAGAGTTAATAGTAAAATAATGCACCAGACATTACAAAAGACTATTATTATTAACGTTTTTTTAAAATATAATAACAGTTTACTTCTCAACGATTGTGGCGAAAATAGACTGATTCTCAGCCAGAGAACTCTTGAGGCCCACGAATTGCGCGGGCAACGCCACGAGGCGGCGCAGTGTGTGGTAGTGTTGTGCGCGGATTTCTTCCATCGGCGGCTGCACCTGAACCGTGTGGTCTCTGTAACATTATAAGTATACTACTTATTGTCTATTGTCACTGCGTAATTATCGCGTTATATTCATCGTGGTGATCAATAGCATCTATTTCTCCCTGTGGGTTTCATAGAAGGCGACTATAAGGCGGAATCCAGAACTTAGCAGAACTCTTTGGGTGCGTTCCGGATGGCGCTCAAACGCCGTGAACGCCCAAAATGTCGTTCCACAAGACGACCGCGGTACTCATGACGTCATGACTTACGTTCACGTGACGCTCACGACGACCCATCTAATAAGGTGGATCGAAGTGATCATTCCACTAGAGATTGTATCAGTAACGCTCACGAGTTAGTGGAACGCGAAAAACTGCGGTCGTGAGCGTGAACGTCTAATGGAACGCACCCTTTGTGGTTCGACTCTGAAAGTTCAACATCACCGTCTTACCTATTTTTGCCTAATAACAGCAGTGTTATGCGCTGCTGTGTGCTGTTCTCATGGGTGTCTTGAGGAAAATGTAATTATTCTTATTAGCGTTATATTGCCCTCAAGGGTAGCAACGCATCTGAAGCTAACCTCAAGTAAGACTTTGATCGTATCGGAAGCTGGTTATAAATGTCCATGGGCAGCAGTGTCAGTTACTAACTAGTGAACTGCATGTGCGATTGCTTTTCCCATATTACACAAAAATGATGGACCGCAGGAATTTTGGGTGTAACAATACTTATCATGCAGTCATATAACGATCTTCTCCTGCAGTCATCAAGATGCATGACATGCAGGTGCGGTGACTATTTGCAAAAACCCCAATCAGAGGAAACTATATCAGGCACTGGAAAAACGGCCTCCTACGAATTATTGGATGGATGTAATTGGGTGAGTATGATGCCATTGATAATACAATACAATCCAATACCATACAAAGATCTTTATTGTAACAAAATAGATAATAAAAATAAAAACCACATCACTACATACCATAAAGCAAAGTCGCTTCTCGCTGTCTGTCCCTGTATGCTTAGATCTTTAAAACAACGCTACGGATTTTAATGCAGTTTTTTTAATAGATAGTGATTCAAGAGGAAGGTTTCTATGCATAATGTAGTGAAGAAGCACTGATAATTTTTGATTTTTGACTTTTAAGCGTAACGAAGCTCTCCTGGTCAGCTAGTAAACATATAAAGTACAATAGGTCTTATCACGACACATAAAGAGATAAAGCAATTTCAAAAATATTTAGGACTGCAGAAACCACAATAAAAGCTACCTTATGAAAAAAATGCATACAAAGCCGTACCTCAATATCAAATCAACTTTGACATGTGGAAAATGAGTATGTAGTGACAACAGTGCCTTGATGTACTGACACTCCAGCGCTTTGTATAGTTGCAAGTCCCAGTGTGATCTCCACATGTCCGTGTTTTTATAGCCGTTAGCTTCTACCTGGAAACAAATAGCAAATACGAGTAAAGCATTGAAATCAGCATTTGAAGAATTTATGTTATACATAAAATAGATATGAATACTCTTTATTGCACACTATAAAACATACGAACACAACAATAACATTCTATGAAGACAAGTTGTATGCAATAAAATGTATGCATGGAATAATAATAACCTCTGCATGGAATAGATAAGAAGAACAGGAATCCTGTGTGAGTAACACTTCTTGTGTGAGTGAAGAGTAATAAGTAAGGGGATAAGTAATGTTGAACAGATAAGTAACAACGTACACAGTATAAGAAGAAAATTGGAATCAAATAATAAACAAATTAAAAAAGCCCAAAAATAATAAAAGAATGCTACAGAATAAAGACAAAACGACAGATCAATTATTGTTAAATAACATGTGCAAATGACGGGAGCGACCCAAAAATTCATGCGTCTGAATACAGTTACATACTAGGTTATTCTCGCATGTCCCTGTAGTTCCGGCACCAAAATAGAGCTACGGTATCCCCTGCCTGTTGTAAGGCGACTAAAAGGGGCTTCTGGTATTGCGGGAGGCTAGATTAGAAGTTCAAACGGTTTAGCCAAGTGACCCCGGGAAGGACGGCGGTATGTGTGGTCGCATGCCGCCGTGAAGAACACAAGGTGCGTTGAGCGTTTTCGCTCACAAGGGAAGAGCCCAAAAGGGGCATTGAGCTCGGACGATCCCGGAGTCTTCCACGCAGCGTTGACGACAGCCACCAGAGGGTTTTAGTGCGGTAAAAATCCCACATAATCATGCGTCGCTACCACGGCATATGGTATCCTTTGACGAACCGCGTGGCGGAGTTGTTATCATACCGGTTTGACGCACAATGGGACCCCCGCCACGACAGATATCGGTATGATGAGTTTAGATTCATGTTCTGGGTCTGAGTGTTTGTGTATTCGTCTTGTTTGTGTACCCACAACACAGGAGAAAATCCTAGTGTGGGGCTATGATTGTAGAAAGCTTGTTTAATATTGCACAACTATATTGCAACATACATTTTATAGAAATATATAGGAAATAGATAAGATAGTAATTAACTAATTAGTATTACAATAATTGTGCAACAATATAATTTTGATTTATCTATATAGGTTTTTACCTTCTCAATGATATCTCGTATGTCTTTTATTTTCTTTTTCCACTCAGCTTGTTTAGCAAGAAGTTCGGTGTCCAATAGTTTTTCTACTACATTCCGTATTGCTATATGTTGGCTGGTCAAGTAGCTATTCTGAAACACAAATTAAACAGAACATTAACGTTACAACTATGTTTAAGGCTTTTTTTCTAGAGAATATACCTTTTTGTACCTGTAATTGTATATGGAGTTAAAATACTGAACAAACGCAGGACTAGTTTCAGTATTGTCTCATTTATCAATTTTATTATCCTATTGGATATGATTAATATGGAGCACTTTTTTATTGTGCATAATATGACATAAAAAGCATTTATTAAAATACATAGGCAGAAAAGAGAGGTTGATCGTTGTAATGTGGCAGCATTTAACAATTTATATGAAACATCAATCTGCCTTTTCGAAGTCCACTGCTGGACATTGGTCTTATCTAATAGAGCTAATAGTTAAAGCGCTTCGTGCGCGTGTTGATGACCGCAGTGGGTACCTATTTATATCAGAAGTATAGACGTCAGTCCAGTAGATTTTGCCCCTTAGTCGTCTCCTACGACCGAGGAGTTTTTATTTAAAATCGAAACGAAATAAAATGCATGAAATACTACAAAAGTATTTACCTTCAACTTTATCGACAAATTCTTACCTGAGCTTCCAACTTTAAGACCATATCCTTAAGCTTGTCAGTGTACTTAGCGAGCTGATCAGCATCAGTCCAGTACACCGGCTTCTGGTCTTGTACAAGTGACGACAGTTCCAGTGCTCCTTGCAGCATCATCGGTCGAGTGGACGGGATCATGCGTTCACCCAGCGTGTTATGGAATGATGCCACCTGGATCACAAAGGTCATAAAATTGAGGTCGGAGTAAGCAGTCAGCAGGTAAGCTTTTAGCTATTTTTAGATTAGATTTTGAGGTAGAGGTTCAACCCTCTACCTCAAAATTAACAATCCAGTCTTTAGGTCCATCGATTATATTACTAAAACAGGAGCCATTTATTAGATAAAATTACTAAAACAGGAGGTATTTTAATTATGACTGTTCATGCGGACGTATTGCTCACTCAAGTAGGAGAGAGATAGATCTCATACGCTGCCGAACGCGGAGGCCGATTGTGCCTCTTTGTCGCTCGCCTTAAATGGAACGCCTCAGAACAAGGTAACACCTCATGAGTCATGTTTTTGCTGCGTGCAGCCGGCTGCATTGAATTATAAGACGTTGTCACGTCAAAAAAAGTTGACAACCCTATCTGTACCAAAACAGCATTAATGCTGCTATACGCGCGCTTGGTGCTGCAGGTCCTCTAGCGCATGCGCAACAGTCATGGGTTGAAATTCACCACTAGGAGCCCGACCTACACCAGCTTGCGGGTCACAGCTCACAGGCTGCGGCCCGCCCCACACCAGCTTGCAGGTCGCAGCTCACCAGCAGCGGTTCACCCCACACTAACTTGCGGGTCGCAGCTCACCGGCAGTCACCCACCCGTACCGCAACGTACCTGCTGCAGCGCGCGCGCGTGATGCAGCACGTCCGCCAGCGCGTGCAGCGCGGCGGCGGCGGGCGGCGGCGGCAGGCCGGCGGCGGCCAGCGCGCGCGCCTCCAGCTCCGTGCGCACCAGCCGCGGGTTGAAGCTCACCGCCAGCAGCCGGCTGTCGGAGAACTCAAGCACCGGCTTGTCCGCGGACAGCTCCAGCGAGCCGTTCTTCACTTGCGCCTGACGTTGCATATTTATACATTTTGAATAACCAACCAAATAACGAACTTTGAAAACTAAATAAACTAAAATAACTTGTAATTTTAAGTTTATTTCGTAATTTATTGTTTGCCAAGGTAATAACGACATCTATCAAAACGCACAAAATAGAACTGACACTTTAAATATTTATAATAATCTAAGCTAAAAAAACTCTACATCTCTCAAGTCTCGAAAAATCAATTTCCAAGACTTGAGAGATGTAGAATTTTTTAAAGTGGTCTTCCGTAGTTATATAGCCCTAGTACATTTGCGATATATATTTTGAATTCGATTTTATGTTTTATTCTACCGTCTAATATGTAAAAGAGAGAACAAATGAAAACTATCGTTATGAAAAGAAATCGACAAAGATGTTTTGTCTCACTTGCACGTTAGTACTAAGTTTATTTGCGTCCTGCTCACACGTTTAGAGCGAGAGACACAATTGTTCATCTCCTCCATAGATATATTGCCCTAGTATTTTCGTCCATTTTCGTGTTACATGCGGTTTTAATTTCTCTCATGACCGCAAGGAAGTTTCACTTCAAAAGAAATGAGGCAAAAAAGAAGACACAAATCAAGTATTATTAAAATTACAGGTTAAGACTACAAAGGAAAAAAGCAATTCAAAAGAAATATAAATTATTTTGCATATGATCAATATTATAACGTCTGTCTAAAGGGCTACAAGGTGCAACTTACCTGAAGATCTCTGGACCACTCTTCATGTAGCTGCGTGTACAAAACCTTTAATTCTTTTAAAACTTGCGAGGCCAGTTTAAGAACTTCTGAACTACCCTCAAACTCACTCAGATAATTTTCGATGCAACTCTGGATATCCTGTACCTACAATAAAGATAACAGATAATTTAAGTCGTGGGATTACTACCACAATAATATGTATAGCATTGTTACAACAAATTAGGTAGCCTCTCGCACACCGGTGGTTTTTACATTTCATATTCGTGTTAGAATTATTTATCTAACAAGGTGGGCCGAAGTGGTCGTTCTAGTAAAGTATACGTCAGTAAATTGACAAGCTAATGGAACTGGAAAACTGCTATCGTGAGCGTGCTCTTTGTGAACGTCTAACGGAACGCACCCTAAGAGTTTGTTGACCATAGTCTATAAAATTAAAACATGATTTGACTATGTACCTTAGCTTCAGCTTGTTTGGCCCATTGCACCTGTTGAATTATCGGTGACATTTCAGGTGGCTGGTGCATCCTCACGTCTACGTCATCCGCGTCTAATTGGCTATGAATTGTTTTCACAAGGGAAAGTAACGACGAAACCAAATTTTCTAGCTCTGCACTAAGAGCTTGCTTCACGTGTGGGCGATTTATTAGCGACTTGTATCTTGTGAACTCATAAAGCATCTGCAATCATCAAATAAATAAAATGTTATTAAATTTATTTCCTGTCATTTCTCATATTTTGGCCATTTTGGGTAAACAGATCAGAATTTATATTAAATTCAAACCAGCGCCATCTAGTTTAAAAATTAAACGATTACATGCGCTGTTTAAGTGTTAGGGCACCAGAAGATGTCTGGGTGTCCCAACTGGTGTAAATAAAACTCGCCGAAAGGATTTAAAAGACGGTATCTAGATAGAACCGTCTGGTATGTTTACTTTTACTGGAGATCCTGAGTCGTTGACCAATGAGGACATTACAAGTTTTTTTTTTAATAAAATATAAAAAAATCCTGTGAAATTTATAGCGATACTGGCAAATGGCGACGTTAATGCTGCTCGGTTTCAGCTGGTTGTCTCTATTGTCGTAAATAATTTATAACGTCAATGTTTGCCAAAATATTGGCTGAATTAATGTCAATATTAGATTGCTCAATAGAAGCGACCTTGAGAGCTAAGTTCTATATCAATAAAATACCATAACAAAACAGCTATTTGTCTTTTTAAAATAACGGGTACGGCAATGATGCGTACTATGAGGTATGATTATGTATTGTTAGTTGTTTATAAAAATTCATCGATAATTTAGTGTAGGTATATTATAGTAAGTAGGTATATTTATTTATAGTATTGACTTCGGTCAAGTTTGGTTTATTGATCGTTTGCTCAATTAAAATTCGAATGCATAATAAATATTTATTAATTACGTCGAGCACTATACGTTATTTATTAAATACAAGTACAAACAGGCTTCTTTGTTTTCGTAAGAATTAAGATAGGCTATGTAATGGCAACAGACAGTGGTACTCAATAGATTCCGCAGCATTTTAAATAGAGTTAAGTATTGTCTTAAAAGAAATTAAGGCATGGATAAGACATTACAATACCAATTCAACCTATTGCCTATTATATACCTGCTTTGTTGAAGTATTGTGCAACCTTGGTCTCAGTTTTTCAGCTATTTTCACTTCGGCGGGTCGAAGATTTACAGAGAACAATGACACCGCATTGTCCCAAGACTGGTTTGGTCCATTGTATATCCATATATTAATATCTGCAAGTTTACAATTTATTAGCATATTAATTAAATTTTATATTTATGCCATCAAGTGGTAGAACCAATGTAGTTCGACCGAGATGCGAACCACGGCCACACTTATTTCTAGCGTGAAGCAGTTCTCGAGTTTCGGTGGAAGGGTGTAGTTACCGACTCATTTTATACGAAGGGACTTACTTACAGCTCAGGCGTAGCAACGCACCTGTGATTGACTACACCTAGAACCATGAGATGTCCATGGATCACTTCACTTCAGATTTCCATGGGCGGCAGTGACTACTTACCGTCAGTTGGACTGCTTGCTTATTTCGTACCATGCTACTTCAAATTATATAAAAAACGTACTTTCAAATGCTTCAAAAAGGTGCTCAGTTTTTAATTCCTCCTTTTCTGTTTTGGTAAGAAGTTTGCTCAACTGATTGTACGTAGACCTGATATCATGTATCTGTAATATAAAATAGCTCTCATTAATATTATTCTCGCAAATATGTGATAATCGCGTGTTACCACTATTCAACCCTAGATATGTATGTTTTATCTATTTTTTCATATTGTTAAATCGAAAATAAAAAATCAAAAAACCTTCTTAGTTACCTCTTGAAGCCTGTTTTTGAAATTCGAACAAAATGATGGTACATAAGGTTTCCCATTCCAAGTGTGGAGCGCATAGTTGGGCCAATATGTTTCTGTTAATGAATTGCAAGCACTAATCCAAGTCTGTATGACTTGCAAGCTTTCGGTAAGAAGAGTCAACAATTCATTATCTTTTAAGTCATTGTGAATTTTCCACAACTGTTTCCCAGAAATGACTCTTTGTATAATTGTACAAATCACATGTCCTATAAATAAAAAAGGTATAGTTAATACACGAAATAATTAATGAATACATAATAAATTACTTAATGATACATATTTTTTTTATATTATTGTATACTATTTTCAAAGTCTTGAGGTACCAACACAAACCATTGGTGATATATTGTGGCTAACCATTTCCTAAGCTGAGTGAATGTCAAATTAGATAATTTTGAGGTTGATAATGTTTAATAAAAGGTCAATTATTTTAAACATACCAACTATATCAAATATATGCACCATCCTGTCCTCCTGATATGGAATTGTTGTGTATCTCCAAACATCATCAAGTATTCCACCAATGTTCTCGGCTGAATCTCTTATTTCTTGCATTGGACTTGATTGCATTAATCTTCAAATTGGAACAATAATTAACAAACATTATTTAGCACAATTATTAATGAGCAAATGCAATGGAGCAAATGTAGCAAATATGGAATACATTATGTTTAAAATTATTTATTAGTACCTTATTTCCCCACTTATGTCTTCAAATAGAACACAAAAAGCTGATGCTGCCTCTCTTTCTTTTTTAGTAGCATCTCTTTTTTGTCCAACACTTTTCCAGTAATCCACTTCATCTTCTATTGTCAATATCACTGCAAAAGTTAAAGAAAAAATGTTATTGAAATATTAATACAATTTGTATACTTATGCTTCATTATGTTTTTCCTATACAATAGATAAAATGAAATCTACATAATAGGCTATTTGACAGGTTTTTAAAATCCATTTTATATTATCTAGCAGAGATTATGGAACCCAGTAAAAGTTGTTTTTTTTTAATTTTGGTACAAATTTGCTAAAAAATACCAAATTAAAAATTCAATATTTAAATAGCGCGCAGAAACGCTACTTTGACAATATGGTGGGTTGGTGACGTCACTTGCCTGTATTGTCATCTGTGGCTCATATCATCCACATACATTTGTTGTAAACAAAAAACGAAAGTTTACAAGCAAGTGACGTCATCATAAACCCGCCCAATCAGGAGCATTTTGTGTCACGTGACAAACGTTTAAAAAAATGCATTTTTATTTAAGGATTTTTAAATAAATTTAATTATTATTGTCAACTTATGTTAATAAATAACCATTCTTAAACTCATAATATATACTGATAACAGTAATTGACACTTAATTTTTCGCATTGTCAAATAGCCTATTATTAATATGTAACAGTATTGTCCACTCACCATTTATGTTTTCACCTACTTTGCCATGAGTGAGGGCTCTTAAATTTGACTCCAAATCCAAAATATTTTTTTGTAATTTATTTGAGTAAAGACTGTCTCCCTGCAAACAAGTTTCTTCAATTTATTATTAGATATTTTCCGACTTAAAAATTCTAACTCAGATAGGCTGCATTCATAATATTGTGGAGAATCTTCTCATCCAAAATTCAGTACACTTAAGAGTCCACAACTGTTCAGGAGGCTATGAAAAAAGCTATGCTTGGATTTGACTTTATGCCTGATTTATAGTGACGATGTCCATAGATGAATTGAGCTTACTAATATACCTAAATATTAGGAATATACTGATGTGGTCAGCCCATTGCCACATTGCTTAAAGGAGTGAAAACCAATGGAAACCAAGCTAAGTTTAAGCAAAAGGAACACTTATTAAATCCCAATCAAGAAAATTGATGGAAGCTAGATCAATCCTGATTTAGGAGACATAGAACTGATTTGAGGCCAGATGACTTACGAGATACCAATGTCCAGCAGTAAATCTCGAAAAGCTGATAGATGACAAAATTTAATTAACTTGCATGGTGCTGGAAAGCACAAATAAAAGTGCAAGTATCAACACATACAAAAGTCACAGGGGCTCAATACTAGGTTCTAGAACTGTGTTACAGGTACCTTTAAAATATAAGAATCAAATTACTTTACAAGTAAAAACTCTAAATGAACTTACTGTAGCCAAAAGAGGACTATACACTTGTTTTAGAACTTGATACAAGGATTCAGCTGCACTAGTAGTTAATGTAATTATATTAATGTGGTTCACTGCATCCCCCGTAATCAGGTCTTGTGGGATAGTCTTGTAAAATATGACTGATTTCTTGATGTTACTTTGTATCTAAGAATTAAGAAAAAATAAGATTAGAGTGTATATTAATTTGTGAAAAGATAAGAAGTTTACCTATTAGTTTCTTGAATTTTTATTCATTATTAAAGTTTTATAAATATCCTGTATACTTACTATTATACAAACTATGAACTAATATTATTTTTTTAATAAAGGGAGAGTCTTTATCAAAAAAACATAATTACCAATTGTATATTTTTATTTATATCATTCTAGTACAGTACTTACCTCAGTGTAAAAATGCAACTGATTGTTGTGGTCAATAGATGTTTGTAGTAAAGTTGGTGAGTTGTGAATGAAATCACTCAAGACATCTTCCGATTTCTCCTCGACAGAGAGATTCTTGGACTTGTAAAAGTTTTCTGGGATAAAATAAACTCAATATAACCGTTTAATTACAAAATAAGATAGTGGCATTTCAATAAAGATTTTAATTGCTTTATTTTCAGTTTTTACTTATATACAAACCACAAATCTAAACGTCGATATTGGACAACACTTTAAAACCATTATAAAGTCAGTAGTAGTTTTTCGAACATTGAAATCGATCCATGAACAATACAAGCTCTTTCGGTTAAGAGTTTCAATTTAATAAATACAAACTAATATTACCTGACGCTGATACTATAAAATCTCGAACTGAAAGCATTATACATAAGTATGTAAAGCCTTTTTTACATTATTAAATGCTGCGATCTTAAATGTTTAACAATCACATTTCACACTAAGAAAATGTTTGAAAAACTGTTATTGACGTTTTCAGATTGAATCAAAACAATTCGTTGTCATGGAAACGATATAAGGATGTAGTAATTTTCTATGGCGTTTAATATCTAAAACTAAAAACAATGTCTGGTAGGATGTCTTTTGGTATGGTAAAAACAGGCTTATGCACTAGTCGCTTTAATTGATATAAATAAAATTATAAAAATAAGACAAAACTTAAGTTTGCGATCGTCTTTAGTTGTGATCTTCAGTGATAACTTGATCACTAAGATTTTAAACGAAGCTCATTAATGTCATGTCATTCATGTCACGACTCTCTTCCATTCCAAACATTAAGTCATTCTGTCAATAATCTGTCATTTAAAATTTCAACACTGGTCATACAAATACGCAAAAATAAATAAAATATAGAAAATATAAATTATTAAGTAAAATGTTACGATCTCGAATCGTAAGTACAAATTAGATTAATTTAAATAAGATAAGAGTATATGAACATAAACGGGAAACATCTTCCGCCTATTAAATTTCATAATTATTGTGTTCTTACCGAATTTAACGTAAATTAAACGTTATAATAGTTTCAGGCCATCAAAACGATGAATATGCGCCCGGGAGTGGTCTTTATGAGCGACGGCTCGAAACCTGTGGACACAACATATATGGAAATACCACTCTACGATATTGACAAGCCGCAAACATTGGAGACAAGGAAGGCTAGGTAAACATGTCACAATGCATTGTAATATTATGATATTCTGTGTATTCAATAATATGATATTGATCATTTCACTTTATTAAGTTAATGGGCTATGAAAAGCAAAATCTTGCCTTGTCACGTCGCTGGTTTAATGTGAAAACAGTATTTTGTATATATTTTTTTGTTCAACAGTAAAAAGTTATAGTTAAGTGAAAAACAGTCGTCCCTGTAGTTCCGGGATCAGAATAGGGCTTTGGCAACCCCTGCCTTTCGTAAGAGGCGACTAAAAGGGGCTAGAGTGGGAGCTCGAACCGTTTCGTCAGGTGATCTCGGGAGGGAGGGCGGTATGTGTGGTCGCATGCCGCTGTAAAGACTAGACGGGGCGGTGGGCCCACCCGCCCATCTGGGTGAAGCCCCACAGGGCAACATGCTCAGAGGATTCTGGCTGCGTTCCTTTGAGGGTCCCGGAATCCTTTGCATAGCGCCGAGGACGGCCAGCGTGGGGTTTTAGTGTGGCAAAAATCCCACATAACCCTGCGTCGTTCCTACAGCGTCGGGTACCATTTGAAAATATGTGAGGCATGCGAAGAAGATAATGCAGTAGAAAAAATGTGCCCCATTACTGTATGCTATGTGTCACATCTCCAAATAGATTGTACAAAATACTTGAGAGCGTCTCCTAAAATAATTTTCCATGACTATTGAACCTACAAAAGTTTTAAAGAGGCTGGAAAATCGTTGGTGTACAGCTAGCCTCTTCAACACTCATTAAAACTGTGCAACAGATTTTAATTCTGTTTTTTATTAGAGGGAGTGATTAAAGATGAGGTTTATATGATTTAACCATTGCTTTCATTGCAAATTCTGGTTGAACCTTATGAGATAAATTAAAATACTGCACTAAAGTATTTTTGTACAAAAAGGTTCACGATAGTATATGTCTATCTCTTAGGGATAACCCATAATAACATTTTTTATTCCTTACCTCTTACAAGAAATAATGGTTTATTTACGAAGCAATTTTTAGAAATATAACATTAATTCTTATACTATTAGGTAGTTTAAATTCATTGTGCATTTAGTATAGATCAATATGACCATTTACAGCATGTAATTTAAATTCATATTTTAAAAGATACAAATTTAAAATGCAGGGACACAGCAATCGCGGCGGTACTGGCCTGTTGCTTCGACGCAAATATGCTGCTTGGTCGATACTGTTCTCGATGTGAAAAGAGCTGCTACTGAATTGCTTATTTCTTTGATACCGTCTGGACTCTTTCCTCATAAAACCCTGTTATTTTATAAAGAAACCTGAATTCACTTAAACTGTGCAATGGCTCGCTTTTTCTCGTAAATTCACCAAAAACTTGTACAATATTCACCGGATGTGGTACTGGAGGAGATACATTGATTCCCCGAATTGTTCTGATACCATTGGACTTATCAATTCACCTCAAACGCCTACTATTTCCGGCAAATACGTCTTTGCTAACTTTGCACCCTTGCGAAGCTGGAGCGAGTCATTAGTTTTCAATACACATTACACCAGATCTAACCAGACCAAACAAAGTCCCGATCCGTCCCCGATCCCGAACCGAGACGTCCCGATTTTGACGGGACATTCCGTTTTTTATATCAAAAATAAATGTCTTGCGCGGGACTGGCTCAGTCACAAATTTAAGTTTGTCAGTCGCTTTGTCGTGATCGTATGTCGACAAAAGGGTCGCTAAATCTAGATTCTCCGGCTCCCTACACCAAGTCTTGGAAGGAACTAAATTTTTGTCTGTGGGTAGCCCTGTATGTGTGAAACGCTACATCGTAGTCGGAGGCCCACATCGTCTCTGCTGTCCCGCTTTTGATCTCCAAGTCCCGTTTTTTTTCACTTAAAAACTTTCTAAATCCCGACTTGATAAAAAAAATCGGGCAACGCTGGCTACAACCCATTATATAATAGTAAGCAGGAGATCTTCAGTTGAAAATTTTCTTACATTGTTCCATAATTGATAAGTATATTGTTAATTAATATCTCGTAAACAATGAGTAGTATTGAAAGAACTAAAAAAAATACTGTCTAATTTTGATTATTGCCAACTGACTTGCTGAAATAATTCCAAAATAGGAAAAACAGCAGATTGTACAGCAGAATACATAGCAGATTGTTGACCAATACCATTTTGATTTTTTGTTTTTTTATTTTATTTCGAAATGTTTTTTAATATATATTCATCTTTCATTAAAATAACTAAAACTGTTGATATGCTTCTTAATTTATTATGGGTTAATTAAGATAGAATAGAATGGTTAATTAAGGTTCTATGCACATCAGTTTAACAATGTTCTGTTATAAATATTTCAGGCTCCATTACCAATCTCGAAAAAGGGGCATGTTGGAGAATGACTTGCTCCTGAGCACTTTCGCCAAGAAGCACCTGGATTCACTTAATGAAGAGCAAACCTTGATGTACGATCGTCTCATCAACTCTCCAAGCAACGACTGGGACATATTCTACTGGGTTGTTGGCAAGGTGCCAACTCCAAAAGAATATGACAATGAAATCATGGATCTCCTAAAGGAACATGCTAAGAATCATGAACGAGTAACTCTTCGTCAGCCTCCTTTGAACTAAATAGGTACTTATGATCAACATAGTAAAATTTTAAAAGTATTAATTTAAACTGTTACTTGACATTACTTATTAGTTGTTAAAAGTAGTCAATAAATATTTATTTCGTTAAATGAACAGTGGTTTCTATTGAATCTTACCTTTAACTTATTTTATTATCACCAGTAAATTAATTTTGAAAGATAATTAAAACATTTATGCAACAGTTATTCAAATTGGATATAAGAAAAGTGATTTATGTCATTAAAAACGACATGACTAAAAGTGCATAATGAATATTGATAACATTTATTTAGTTACATTTTGATGAACATGTTTGTCCTATATTAACATGTTATGTGAATGTTAATCAAAATTACAAGCTTTTTATATGGACTGGACCCTAACTTTAGAATTCATCTGATTTTACTCTTCAACTCAGGGAACCAAAAACTTCCTGTAATAAAAAACATAAGTCTGATACTTTTATTGTTTTCTGAAGGGGAAACCCTTAAAAGGTACTCATCGCCGAGAGAGCTATGCTGAGTTATTTGATTCTTAGCTATTAAATACCCCCGGTGGCCTTCTCCAGCCCTGTGAAGAAACCTTTGATATCTTCTAAGGACCGCAACTGGAGTTCTCGAAGCGTGTTGACCCGTCGGGTTCCGCCCAGGTCCACGTTAAAGTCCACTATATAGACTGGTATTTAAACGGCGTGTGGCTCACACATAACGCTGGATTTCCGGGGTTGGGCGGTTTGTGCTCCCACTCTTTCCGCCCGCAACTTCGGAATCCCCTTTTAGTCGCTTCTTACGACAGACCTTATGCCTTGGCTCTATTTTGGTCCCGGACCTACAGGACACTGATAGAAGACCTACCAAAAGATAGGAATGTATTTACATTGATATGTATATGAGGTAAATTTTATACAGTTACTAGCTGTCCCGACAAACGTTGTTTTGCCATATAAAAATAAATGTTAAGGGTGGACAACCCTTAAGGGGTATGAAAAATAGGTGGCCGATTCTCAGACCTACTGAATAAGCATATAAAATTTGGTAAAAATCGGTCAAGCCGTTTCGGAGGAGTTTGTGCAACAAAAACTGTGACACAAGATTTTTTTAAATTAGATTTAACAATAATGCTCAATCGTAAATTTTATTTATTTTAATCAATTGTTAATATCTATTAATTAATTACCACTATTTTGCGTTACTTTCAAGGTGCAAAAGAACTTAGCAAGTAATATTTTAAGAGAAAATTTCACGTGTGTAACATTTAAAAAACAGTTACCGGTTTTCCAAATATAATAGTGTTGGTATACATTTAATAGCGCACACCTGGGGGCAGAATGTGTTATGCTCACCTCAAAATTATAGGTAGTAGTCAATCGCTAACGTTTAAATCTAATTTATGTTTTAAATTATATACTTTTCATCCTTGACCTTTAAGGGGGCGGCAAAATTAAATATAACATATTATGGCAAAGAAATTAAAAGGTGTCCGTCCTTATGTTCAACTCCTTAGTTTGTAGACTATATAGATACTTATATTCTTCTTAAGAAGACTTGTTTTCGCTATCAAATTCTTTAAAAGCCTGTCTGTGTCCGGACCAAATCTCTCAACCAGTACAATTAAGTACAATTGTGCTAGTGTACACAAAAAATGAATATATATATACAACATATACATATGCATGTAAATATAATCATTTATGGCGTGAGTAATAACCAGAAATGTTGCCGCCGGAAAGGTCAAAACATTATGTCCTATCACTGATATGGCCGTAATTGTATGGTACCAGTCTTAATAATTTAACACTTAATCGTATTGTTTCGTAATCGTGGCCTACATTTATAATTTAATAATCTTTATAAAATAGCCCTGAAAATAAATATGTATATACTAGATGCACAACTTATGTTAGGTCTCTTATCTAAGTTTCCATCTTGGCAAAAGCCCCGCCCAGTAACTCTCCTCCAGTATGGGCCCGCTGTCTTCTTAACTTCGTCTTCTCATATGCAATGTTGTCTACCTACCTTTAATTTACTTCTTTTGAAACCTGTAAGGATACCAGGTAACCAGTTTATTAGTCATTTACTCCACATTTTATTTTTTTGAACGCATGCGCTCTTATAGGTGATCTTTAGGAATATAATATTATTAGGTATATGTTTCTGTAAGTGAAATTTCTATACACTTCGAGATTAAAACTTAGGTACTTTGCCAGCGCAGTTCCCACATACATACCTACTAACCATTGAAATTGAATTCATATATTTCGTCAGAAGTTCTTAGTAAGTAGGTATTAAATAAATTACTCAATCAATATTTTAAAGGTAAAAAAGGTTAAAAAAGGTACTTGATAAAAAAATATTTGTTTATGTAGTTACTTTTTTTAAGTACATAATTGCTCAGTTTTTTGTGCTATTTTTCAATGAAATTTTTTGCCAACATATTGAATTACTAGCGGGTTAGTCTCATGTGGATTTTAACTCAGTATTATCAGAATACATTACGAATAATGTAAATGATGGGTATGCGTATATAAGCGTTAATTCGCTAGTGGCATTAGCATATTCGGTTTGAATGTGTATAGACACTGACCTGATACATTAGCCCGACCCCTCGCGGCACCTCCAGGCTACGCAGTCGGCCCCGGGGCGCTTCGGTTTACAGTTAACGTTGTGCGCATTTCACCCGCTTAATAAATAACTCGCTGCGTAATCCATATTTTGATGAAGTTTCATTGCGTTATCGAGTGATGCTTTATAATTCGCGTTGATTATGAATGAGTACGTCATAGGTCAGCCCACAATCTTATCTTTTGCTCTTTAAATGTTTGTGCTTCAGATCCAGCAAAGTCAGTTAACCTACAGCTACTAATGAATATACTGATTAGACGGGTGTACGAAAATATTTTTGCGTCTTCAATTTAAAATAATTAGTTGAACAAATACAAGTGTAATTAGTTTTGTGTGTAACTTTTCAAGTGAAATCTAGTGGAAAAATGCCTTTCCGTCGCAGCAAGGTTCGATTTATATTTTATTTTTACAAGTTTCATATTTTCTACTCGAAAATTATCAAAATATAGAAATTTAAAACGCATAAAAATAATGCTTAATATATTATTATTATATATTTTTTTTCTGGCAAAATTAAGCTTTTAGGTTTTTAACTAATTCGTGACCTTAACAAAATCTCCTTTTTAATTTAATATTAGCTTTTCCCGTTTTTATAACATCCACCTGTTTTTTTACGTGCTTGAGAAAAGGTACTTTTTTTAAGATTTGTATATAATATATATGATATTCAATATATAATTGAAGGTATCATGATTTTGTTATATATTTTTTTATGTTTATAGTATTATTAAGAAGATAGTTTAAATTGATTTATAATTCGATATTAAGAAATCTTTATTATAATATTTCTTTGAGAACCATGTTAGCTCAAAATGCTTAATTTTGTATATACATATATTAATAATATAGTTAGGTATATTTTGATGTTGGGCGGCATGTGCTCGACCGATTTGTTTTACCGCCAACGGGACAATTTTTCATTGGTGAACGACATAGTGTGATATTCTTATCAGCAGTCGCCTGAAAGAGCTTTTATACAAATATCTTAATTATTTTACTCATTAAATATATTTTCAACTAATTGATTTTGCTCGCACATCACATTAACATGAACTCGGTTTTAATATAAATAATTCCAGATTGCATTGTTTCTTTAGATATCTTGCATTTAAAAAACTTACTTTATTTTTTTCTTAAATATGATTGAATTTATGATGTCTCTATTTACTAGTCAGTTGGCGAAAAAAGATTTTGCAGCTTGTATATACGCGTCATATTCCAGGACTTAGTGAAATGGATATTTGAGAACCAGCACAAGCTGCAAACAGTACGGCATTGCAGCTCATCGTTACGCTACAAAGAGGTAGAAGAGAGCGCTACGCAACCCCTACCAGAAATTGAGCCAAGCGCCGTCACCGATCCCAAGCCCCGCCCACATATAACGCCAGAAATTTCTTTCAAGGTCCGCCATATTGTTAATAATTTATGCACCGTTTTAAACCTTTACATGTTAGGTGATAGTTAAATATGTTTTTTCCTTGCGTTTGACCATCAATGACAGGATGGTAATAGAATATTTAAAACACCTCAAAATTGAAACATAGTTCATTCATTCAAAACTTCCCGAACAGCTTTTTGTGCCACGGAACGCTAATTGTTCGCGAATGGTTCAAAAACACTGATTTATAAGATCTACGTCATTGTTTTACAAATTGCGCCATTATTTTATGATCTTATCGAAAATTTTAACGCGCAGTGATCGGCGATCAATTGTCACAAATACGCACTTAATTATTTTAATTAATTAATATCAAACAATTCTAGAAGAAGAAGGACCTTCTATAGTTTCTCGGATAACCTCGATTATACATCTTCTCGAACTTTTATCTTGTTTGTGTCTCGTGTTCAGATCAATATGGGTATGAATTCGTATGTTGTGTGTAATATGTTTACTTCAGAACGGAATTCCTCGCGAGTGCGCTCTGCACGCGGGTTTTTTTAATTATTCGGTAAACAACCTTTAATATATACAGTTCCTTGTCATTGAAAGTAGGTCCCGCCTAGATCAATGAAATTACAGACGAATACTGAAATTCTATATATAAGTATACGTAGACATAATATATTTGATTATAGATGCCTACTGGTTAATGGCACACTGTAAAGTAGAGATATAAATGTAGTGTAGGTATAATTTGAATGTAACGATTGTCGCCCGATATCCGAAATCTGTAATTATTTCAAGCTCTACCTACTGTTTAGCTTCGTATAGGACACAACATAAAAATGAAAAATTAACACAAAAGTAACGTAATATTTTGAGATAAAATACAACTGTTCCTACATTTGTTTGAATAAATGTTTTAGTAGCAATGCAATATTATTTAGTACATGAATACATATGAAAAAGTATATATTATATTACAGTGTTTTCTAACTTAGGACAACAAGTTACTTCTCAATTGATTTCTCGTGAACTCATTTAATATTTTGTTACAGTATGATGACCTACAGGTGAGGCTTGCCGCGCCTTATCAATTACAAGTAAAGCCTGACGCGAGCGACCTTGGCTTTGGCAAATATTTCACCGATCACATGCTCAAAATTAATTACCAAAAGCAATTAGGAGGATGGCAGAAACCAGAAATAACTCCTTTCGAAAACTTATCGATACACCCCGCCGCCAAAGCTCTACACTATGCGATACAAGTAAGTAACATATAATACAATAACAATAAAACAAAAGTGTAGAACTGTTTTTATGTTTTTATTGCTACAGCTTCAGACGCACGCTTGTTATCAATGTTTGCTAATGTAGAACGGGAATAAAGTTATATGTAATCGTAATATTTTGCAAAGGTCCTTGCTCCGAGAGAGAGTTCTTTTAATTTAAAAGCCGCTAAGTCTCTGTAAGAAGAGTGCAGATATTTACACTTATACTTGCTAACTAGTAGAAGTAGAAATTGGTATGTAACCGACCTCGAATAGAATTTTATAGACATAGATACATATAGAGCAATTCGACTTCATTCAGAGGACCTCGCGATACAATTCGCTTGCCCACATTAAGTTTAGGTCTTGCGCCGCCAATGCTCATTTGCATACTTCAATCTTAAAAATGATGATGACAACATTGACCTTCACTTCTATTACCCTAAAACAAACTTATATTCTTTATATAAATTTGTTTAACTTGTATGTCTATGTTTACACAGCTATTCGAAGGTCTAAAAGCGTATCGTGGTGTGGACGACAAAATCCGGTTGTTCCGTCCAGAGCTGAACATGGAGCGTATGAACCTGGCGGCGCAGCGCTCCGGCCTGCCGACCTTCGACGGTGACGAACTGGTCAAGTGTGTCAAACGGCTCGTTCAGATAGACCAAGAGTGGGTACCGCACTCGGAGACCGCTACGCTGTATATACGACCTACGTTGATTGCTACTGAAGTGAGTATTGAAAATAACCGAACTTACTAGACTTTTTGATATAGAAAGAAAGAAAGAAAGAAAAAACGTTTATTATTTTTCGTACAGTGACTGATAAGACATGCAAAAAAGGTTAACAATAAATAAAGAGAAACAAAGTACAAAATTCCAAAAAAAAACAAACAACAATAAACAAGAATAAAAAAAGGAAATTTGCACAGCCACAAGAAAAAAAAAAGGGTCACACTCAGACTGATGCCGTGGGTAACAGCTGCTGGTTTTCAGTGAGACCCAGTTTAAATCGCGTAGTGCGGACGAGTGACAGTACGGTACTGTTAATATAAATAAATATACACATACAAATATGGTTTTAAACCAGTATTATCGTGGAATTTATATATTTTATTATGTAACGGGTATCACATTCCATGCAACTGAGTTCCATGCAACTGGTTATAAATATACTCTTCTTTTATATTACTAATTTGAGGAAAAATCAAAATAGCGTTAATTTAAATAAATTACTACAAAACCAAAAAAGTGATTGATTCGTCTAAACCAGTATTTTTTAAGTAATTTATCAATATTACTTCTTGATACATGATGATATATTTACACCATAAAAACGTTATCCTTCTACTCGTATAATATAACTGGTTTAAACAGCTTAAATAATTTTAGCGTATTGCTTTGGTTCGATTTCTCTTGTTGACATTGAGCCCAAACAAACTAAGTATATCCTTTCCAGGAAGGCCTTCGTTTTGCTAATTTAAAACCAAGTATTGTTGTTGCAAAACAGAAATAATGTGATATTGGCAAAACCTGATCAAATCGGAAAAAATAAAAATCTTTGCGGTGCATTTACGATGCGAAAAAAAAGGAATGCATGCTATAAAATTACGATCGCTCGATGTACAAAAAGCTGTATTTTTATCAACTTGCGACGCAAGTTAATAATTTCGTAAACCTAAACATATTTCGTCCAACCGCTCTAGAGTGCGTTGCCTCTAATTTTTGCCGCTCTGGACTGTTAACCGTTATATTACCTTACATTAAGACCTGGTGGGTGCAGTCGAAAACTTACAATTTAATGAAATAAGTATACACTACTCTTTTTAAGTACCTTGTCGTATACATGTCGCAAATTCGTTGTCATACTTACTTACCTGACAATAAAATTGAAAGTGGCATTTAACCTGGCAAAGAAAAATGCTATTTTATACACGGCAATCTCCATGTCGGAACAATGAAGCAAACATTTATAACATACCTCCTACCTACCTACTTCGACGTGTACTTTCAATCAATTATATTAATGCACTAAATACACCAGTTTTTAATATAACTCGATATGAAATATTTAGCCGAGTTAAAATAAAGTTTTATCACGAAGCACAAAAACTTATTGTACCTTTTCTTGTACCTGTATTGTAAAATATCTTCGTGAACGCACTACTTAAATCATTACCTTATTATACACCTTATTATTGGCCTAGATTTACAGCCAGCCAGTCTTTTGGTTTCCCCGACATTAATTAGATAAGAGCATTATATGCTCATAAATCAGTTTAAATCTTTTATTAAAACACTTCTTTATCTTTTTGGCCACGCTCATGTAAAAGCTGTTTATCTTGATATGATAATATAATTATTGCAAATATTTTTATCATTTCGTTTCACGATGTACTTTACGATAAAATAGTAAACGTTTGTCATAATTATCACTCGGGCCGATTTGTAAGCGCGATATACTTTAAATATATTTAGGTATTTTTAATAAAACAAATTGTTGGTACGTGTCTAAATTTATTTTACATACTTGACACTGATTTATGGCGGAAGAGCAAAATATTTATAAACAATAAATAAAAGGTTAAATAACTATGACGGGTTGAAGATCAATTACCCGTTTTTGCATAATATATTTGTATTGCTTTACATAATAGGTGAAGTGCTTTATCATTGTTCAATTAAACTGATAAAAATGTTGATATTGCTTTAGGAATTCGCGTTAACTAGACACATGATGAGATATCATCCTAGAATGACGACAAAGTTTACCGACGTTTATTTTGTATAAGTCCTAATTATAGATTAATAAATCAACAATGCGATTAAAGGTATATTAAAATGATCTTTTAATTTATATCTAGCCAAATTGGACTTAAAATGGATCTTACAGTATATGACATGTGACCCGATGTATTCAGGTCTGCTCCTTCAAACAAATCTAATCAATTTATTTGTAAATGTTGTAACATAGTTTGTTAGTTGTCTCAAATTTTTGTCCAGTCATTTATCTTGTCGCCAAGTTTCCTATAATTACGCAATAAGATAGAATAATCCACTTTAGTTGATTATAAAAAATAATAACACATTGCCCGGAACTCAAGTTGAAACGCCATCCAGGTAAAGCTATCATTTGTAAGATTTCACCGTCAAAATAGTTCTGCCAGGTCCAAATCGTTCTTTCGCCACTACTCCTGTTAATAAAATAAAGTAATATTCATAATAGACTAGCTTTTTACAGCGGCTCTCCCCGCTTCGTCACTTTTATCACGATAATGAGTACCTAACTCATGTTTTAATCCAAATCATCAACTGTGTGCTAAATTTCAGCGAAATCCGACTAATAGTTTTTTTCGTAAAAGAGTTACAAACACATGCAACAAGATTTACAATATTAATAAAAAAAGTGTCGATTTCTCTTGGTGAGATAAAACACAAATAATCTGAGCATATCGGTTTTATTGAAGAGGCCTTCGTCTTGCTAATTCAGAACCAAGTATTGCTTTTACAATACACAATCACATTATTGATAGTAGCACCTGATCTAGCCATTTAGTCGCAGGCAAAAGTAATCTTTACCTTTCTTTACATGGCGAACTCGCTTTACGTAGCGCATTGAAATATATAATAATACGATATGTATTTGTATCAGGCGACGTTCGGCATAATGGCGCCAGGGTCGGCCATGCTGTTCGCGATCCTGAGTCCCGTGAGTGCGTACTACAAGACTAGCGGCGACGGCGCCGTGTCGATATACGCGGACCCCAGCGTCGTGCGCGCGTTCCCCGGCGGCGTCGGCAACCGCAAGGTCGGCTCCAACTACGGGCCCACTATAGGTACGTGGAAACACCTAACTGGCACACACAACAACACACAAACACCTAACTTATTAGTGGAAACTTTACTGATATGTGCCCTAATTTTAGAACCTATCTACATATAAGTCTTAATTTATATTGTACATATGATTCCCAAAAACAAATAAATAAATACCTGGTCTCAGTATTGGTGGATCTCAGTATGTTAATCTCTCTCGCGGTCTCAGTACGTTAATGTTAAAGGGGCTGAAGAAAAAACTGATCTTTGTTAGAGTACCTACTCCTGTTTCTGTCATGATGTCTCCTCTAGGCCGTAGATATGTTACTACCCCCAATTAAATTAGGACGCCTCGGATAAGTATTAATATTTCTCTTGCCACAATCTTCTAACCAGAACATAATAGCGTTTAATGTTATTAGGCAGAAAAAAGTACTTAGCTGGCCGCCAGAGTGAAGACTAAAAGTTAAAAATTAAGTATAATTTCAGTTTGTTCATTTATTTTATTGAATAGTTTAATCAAATAATCCAACATCGCCAAAAAGTTATCGCTTTTACTAATGAGTTAAAACTATTCTTAATAGATTCCCTTAGAAATACTCAGTAGTAAATAAGTGCATCAATGCTTCTACGAAAAGAGTTACGTAGTTTGAAAAACCCAGTAGTTAGTAATTAGTATGTTTATCAATGATACTATAAAAACAGTGACGTAGTAACTGTAACATATAAATAACAGTTCGAATATAACTAACGCTTTGAATTTGTTTTGTAGAGGCTACGGCCCGAGCGGCGAAAATGGGGCACCACCAAGTGTTGTGGTTGTTTGGACCCAACCACGAATTGACTGAAGTCGGCGCGATGAACATCTTCATAGTCTACATCAATGAGCACGGAGGTTTGTATCAATGTGTATATTGACTTCGAACTTCGCCTTTCTCCCTCTATAATAGGCGAGAAAATAAATATTCTTGAAATAAACTTGATTCCAGTTTCTTAGGGTAGGAAAAATTCAGACACTAGCCCACCTTCTAATTTACGTCCCCCGTCTCTGTATTAAGCAATTAATCGACTCTCCCATAACAAAGATTTAGCTTGTTTCATATATGCATGTAGTATTTAACAATACTACATAATAATAATATACTTTATTGTACCCAAAAAGAAGAACATAATACAAAGAAATAACAATTTTAAAATACAAAAGGCGGCCTTATCACTAAACAGCGATTTCTTATAAACAACCTTAGGGTGCGGAGTAAGAGTGGGTGTAAACTGAAAGAATAGGTAAGGTGTAAATATCAGATTAAGGATAAGCGTTAGGTACAGATTGATAAAAAGGTAAAATAATAATAATTCTAGGAATTAAAGACAGCAATAAAAAGAATAACTTTAAAGATACATGTATGTGGCGTGTATCCGAGATGGGGTGAAAAATTGCTTGCGGTTATCCTTATTTTTCTTCTTAGTTGCATTCTTCACAAAATCGCTTTCCTCTAAACGTTCTCTTATCGCGTTGTTTTGTTATGAGACCTCAATTCATATTGAGCTGAGAGGTTACCCCTTGTTTAATAACATTATCGTTTGACGCACTTCTCCACGTATGCTATGTAGATGTTTTTTGTGAAGTAAATTAAGTAGTAACATGCAGTGATAGCCTAATGGATGAAATTCTGGGTTTGAAGCAGGCGGTCCGTGATTCGAATCTCAAGCATCTATGATTTTTCAAAAAGTATATTACAAATTAATTATAACTTAAACAACTCACTAGGAGACTTCCTCATCGATGGAAAAAATAAATGATTTGAGAATAATTCTTCGTTACGTATCGCTGTGGCTCAACCGATATACCTGAAAAAACTTCAGGATATAAAAATGTACGTAAAAAGTATAGTGCAATGTTTCGTAAAATAATGCGTCAACACATTTGCTATTTTTCGAGTTATGTGGCTACAAAAAAATGGGTGCTGTTTAAATATAATTTAAACTTTTTAAATAGAAAAACTCATTTATCTATAACTAGTTGATCCGCGCGTTCCACCTAAAAGTCAAAAATCTAAAATTATCAATGTTCCTTCACTATATTATGCATGTATTATTCAAACGGACGATTTGATCACACTATCTATTAAAAAAAATCATTAAAATCCATACCGTAGTTTTAAAGATCTAAGCATACATAGGGACAGACAGCGCGAAGCGACTTTGTTTCACTATGTAGTGATATACATTACATATGAGATGCAACTCCTAATGCACGTAAACATGAAATTGTTACTCACATTCACGTTAAAATTAAACGCCTGGTTTAAGTAATCATGTTGATGTATGTTTATTCATTATTTCATCAATCGTTACAAGTTATTATCCATGAGCAAGTGGCCGGTATTGTCACGTTATCTCGCTGTCAGCTCGGTGACCCTATGACCGGTAAATTCTCGTCTCATATCTGAGGCAACAATCGGGGTCAGTAACATCATCGTTTTATTGAATACTAGCCTTAGCCCGCGGTTTACAGAGACTTGTACAAAGTTTTGCCACTAAAACTGACCAATGAGAAATGCCATGCAAATTTTGATCGATTGACTGAAGTACGATATTCAGCTGCGTAATCTATACTATAATAAATCTGTAAGAGGTCGCTGTCTGTACATGGAATAAATTTAGGTGAAAACCATTTCTAGAGGTCTTTAATACGATATAGAACCCAAAATAATGGTTTTTAGAAATCTTTTCTGTTTGTCTGTTTGTCTGTTTGTCTGTTTATCTGTTTGTCTGTTTGTCTGTTTGTTTGTCTGTTTGTCTGTTTGTCTGTGTGTTTGAAAACGCTAATCTCAGAAACGGCTTATCCAATTTGAATATAATTTTCACTGATGTGTTGTGGGAAACTTCACTTAACATTTAGTGTTTATTTTATGTAAATCGGTCAACGAATAAAAAAGTTATGTCAATTTAAAACTACGCAGTATTTATTCTGTGTTCGATAAGTGCTAATAAGATGTAACTGCATAGTTGAATTGGTTGAAACTAAACATGTTATGGTCTGTAAAATGTATTCCTTTGTTATGTATTTTTTATTGGTTATGTGTGTACCTATGTTATTTGATACTATACAAATCTATATCTCTATATCTATATATCTTAATATATATAAATTACGTGTCACTTTATTTGTCCGTAATGGACTCTTAAACCTCTGAACCGATTATAATCAAATTTACACAACGTGTGCATTTTGATCCAACTTGAAAGATAGGATAGTTTATATCTTAATATAAAGGTTTAATTGAAAAGCTTTTTTTAGCTTCAGCTGTTAGCTTTATTTCCTATTAACAGATGGCGGTGTAATGTTATCTGTTAACTTGATTAAATAAGTATTGGCGCTTTGTTACAATTACAACCGTTTCACATAAGCTACAGTTTAATATCATGACATAAGTTACTAACTTCGAGCATTAATATTGGTGATCAAAGGTTACTAAAGTACCTAATACATAGCCATCTCAGTATATTCTGCGTTGATACGCAACCTTACCGCCAAATAATGTATATGAGATATTAGATGGCGCTCTTTACGATACAGTCATCTACATGAACCGAATGTATTGATGGCGTTTTGTTAAAATTTCATATGAGCAAACGTTTCATATGAGCGACAAATTAATATTATAACCAGATATAAATATATCCTTATAAGTTACTAAAGTAATACAAAGCTATCTCAATATATTCTGCGATGATACGCCACCTTACCGCCAAATCGAAATAGTAATATGTCTGAGATATTATATGGCGCTGTTTACGTTACGGTCATCTACATGAACCGAATGTATCGATAAATCAATACCGTTTCAGTTAGTCAGTTTTTTTATTTTAATTTCGTATTTCCTTAAACTAAAATTGACAAATAATTTTAAAAGCCATTTATGAGATAAAGGCAAAATATTTTATTAATAAATAAACCTACCCAAACAATTTTAATTTATTACTGGCCATAATGCATGTATTATGACTAAAATAATATTGATGCGTTCACCTGACATACATTTCACTAAAAACAAAGTGTAAAATTATATCAATCGAATAGTTGACTCAATATTACATAAAGTTATTTTTTATTCATAGTTTACAGCAAACAATTTTTCTTTATTTATAGAAAACATTTATTTTGATGAAGTATTTTTGAACGCAAATTACTTTTAAATTCGTACTGATGTGACCGTTTGGTGGCGCTACGTAACCTATTTTGTTTTTGTTTGTCGATGTACATACTACATTTTGTAGGAAAGATAAACTAACGTGGTTTTTATGTTGTGGTGATATCAATACAGTTAAATCTCAATATTCTTGGTTTTTAAATTTTTTAAGTTATCATAGACGGCTACGTGTTACTTAGGCTGAAGTATAATATGATGAACAATAAAACTATTCCTTTCCTTATTAATTAATAGTGCTTCATTGTTCGACACTTTAATTTAAATAAATACATGTAAGTATAATCATATCATACCACATAGTTATAATTATAAGTGCTATACATCTAATTACACTGTATGATATATTATATATTGCACTTGAGATACTCCACTCCAGGATCTAAACATGAATCTGTTTATTACCCTTGCGAGATATATTATGACACCATTGACACTCGAGCGTGATGTCAACAGTATACGGTAGTGTATATACCATTTTGCAAATAATTTAATGGTGAATAATAATGCTATCTTTAAAAGTTAATTAAAGCTGCAAAGTAATCCACACTTAATTTTTTTTCATTTCATTATTTTTATTTTACCTTTATAAGTTTATATGTTACATGTTGTCTACTAACAACTTTGTAGTATATTAATTTCTTACAAATACGAAATAATACAATTTAAAATTTGTTTATGTAACATTTCTTTAACCACAGCAACGCGTGGCCGGGTCTGCTAGTACTTATATAAAAACGAAAGGATGTTCTCTCACTCATCGATTGAATAAACATCGTAGAGCCTAAACTGCTAAAGATACGAATATGATTTTTACTAGGGGTTCCTTTTGTGACGTAGACGTCAGTTAAGAATGAATTTTCTGCCCCCCCCCCCCAATTTAACCCAAATAGGAGATGTAAGTTTGTATGAAAGTCAGTCAATTTTGAGGCCACCTCAATAAAATTTAGTATTTCGCTTTGATTTTTATGTTAAAACATCGTTTTAAACCGACTTCCAAAAAGGAGGAGGTTATCAATTCGTCTGTATTTTTTTTTTATTTTTTTTTTATTTTATATTTGTTACTCGATTTCTCCGCACTGGGTGAACGAACGGATTTGGATGATTTTTTTTTTCGTTTGAAAGGTAGTGCGTGTCGTCGGGTCCCATTTATTTTTAGTTCGCTTTTGACAGTGGCATCCATAAGAAAAGCGCATAAGTCTGATATTTGCATTAACGATGTGCGCGATAAATAGATGAATAACTCAATTTCCCGCCAACCGATTTTGATGATTTTTCTTTTATTTGAAAGAATGTACTTCAAGGGTACTCTGATGAGTTTGATACGGTTCTGATCATAGGATCCATTTCTTTGAAGCAAATTAACGAAATTAGCGATACTCGGCCAAACCTAAGCTGTAGGAGTCCAATTGGGTTGAATGTAGAATGAGATTACTAAGCAGATATTTCCTAAAAAAATTGACCTTCAATCTTGATGATGCAGGGGTACTGCTAGCCTGAACCGTAGAAGTAAGCCAATTTGTTTTTATGGATATATAATAAAATTGTTAAACAAATTCATGGGACAAAAATTTGATCTTCAACTCCTCAACCCTGATGATGTAAGGGTATTTCAAGACTAAACCGTAAGAGTTGGCTATTTGGCACTTACGGTTATATAATAAAAATACCAAGCAAAGATACACGGTAAAAATATTGACCTTCAACTCCTCACCCCTGATGATGCAGGATACTGCTAGCCTAAACTATACGAGATGGGCATTTGGTGCTTTCAGGTATTTAATATAATTACAAGCAAAGACACATGATAAAAATTTTGACCTTTAACTCCTCAACCCTGATGATGCAGGGGTACTTCAAGCCTAAGCCATAGAAGTTAGCTATTTAGTGCTTTCAGGTATGTAATATAATTACTAAGCAAAGACACATGATGAAAATTTTGACCTTTAACTCCTCAACCCTGATGATGCAGGGGTACTTCAAGCCTAAGCCATATAAGTTAGCTATTTAGTGCTTTCGGGTATGTAATATAATTACTAAGCAAAGACACAAGATGAAAATTTCGACCTTCAACACCTCACCCCTGATGATGCAGGATACTGCTAGCCTAAACTATACGAGATGGGCATTTGGTGCTTTCAGGTATTTAATATAATTACTAAGCAAAGACACATGATAAAAATTTTGACCTTTAAACTCCTCAACCCTGATGATGCAGGGGTACTTCAAGCCTAAGCCGTAGAAGTAAGCTATTTAGTGCTTTCAGGTATGTAATATAATTACTAAGCAAAGACACATGATGAAAATTTTGACTTTTAACTCCTCAACCCTGATGATGCAGGGGTACTTTAAGCCTAAGCCATAGGAGTTGGCCATTTAATGCTTTCGGGTATGTAATATAATTACTAAGCAAAGACACAAGATGAAAATTTCGACCTTAAGCTCCTCAGCCCTGATGATGCAGGGTAAGCCCAAGCTATAGAAGTTGGCTTGCAAGTGCTTACGTATAAGTAATAAGAATACTAAGCAAAGACATGGGATATTTTTTTTTACCTTCAATTCCTCCCTGATGATGCGGGATAATGCAAGCCTAAATTATAAAAGGGAATCACATAATGCTTACGGTTGTGTTTAGTATATATTATAAGTTTAATGACAGCTCATTAAACTGAAATGTGATTAATAAATTAAACTTCAATTCATCAACCCTGATAATCTAAGTACACAACCTACTTATTGATTACAATACATTATAATCCGTAGAGAGAACATTATGATGAAAAGTGTCACTTTGAATACCTAAATCCTGAAAATGCAGGAGTATTGTCATGTTATTGTTAAGAGTTGGATTTAGCTGTAACTTTTTAAACAGGATGGGTTAGGTTAGGTTGGAACATAAAAGAAAACATAAAAAATAAGCGAGCAGGGTGCGGCAGCGCCCTGCGAGCGGATGCGCCCTGTTCGTGTGTATTGTAAAAGTGTTTTGATTATGGCTTCTGCTTTACAAAGAACAATGCGGGATTTACGCACACAAATAGCCCGATGCACCTCTTAAAAGATCTTATATTTGGCCACATGAAACAAAATATGAACTTAGAATATATGTCGCTGTTCCGTGATAACCCAATTTTCTAATGATTTACTTCAAGTGGATAATAGTGCTTTGTTGTCCGGAAAAGTTAAAATCAATCTTTATATCGATACGTCTTCGTTTAAATGTGGAGGAGTTGGTTGAAAGAGTATATCCCGATATTGTTAATACAACCAATAACACTATAAATTGGTTCCAAAAGACGGCAATATACCCACCCACCAATGAACGTGTCGATAAAATAAATGATTTATTTTTTTTCTAAATTTAAAGCAGCGTCACAGATCTACTATTCGGTAGACACAGTCATTGAGATAGAAGAAGCAGTACATTATCCAACAGAATTTTTGAATACCTTAATGCCTTCCGGAACTCCTGAACACAAATTAATATTAAAAGTAGGTTTACCTATAATCTTACTTAGAAATTTGAATCCGCCAAAATTACTTCAAATAGTATTTTCCAATTCGGAAAAGTTCAAATCAATCTTTATACTTAATCGATACGTTTTGGTTCAAATGTGGAGGAGTTGATTGAAAAAAGTATCCCGATATTGTGAATTAGACCACTAAGAATGTAAATTGGTTCAAAAAAGCGATTTACAATATTAGAATTCGTCTAATTAAAAAAAATACATAGCAATACGTCCCTACCCACAAATACACACTTTAAATTCGTTTTTTCACTCTGTGTTTGACCAGGTAATCCTTGAGCGGCCTTTTTATCATAGAATTCCCACGGTGTCGAGATTTGCGCGAGAAAAACTTTGTGACGCGTTGATTTGCACGCGGGCAAAGCCGCGGGTACAGCTAGTATTCAATAAATAAACAAGGGGTTTATGTCATTGTCAAAATGAATTTGATACCACATTCAAACTGCTTAACACTGGGGCATAAAAATTAAGCGCCAAAAATCTGTTTTTCACCGCAATGGATAGGTGGCGCTGTATATATCTAACATTAAATTCTTGCAACATAATTATAGAATAACATGTGTACTTTTTATTAAGTAGAAAAAGAAGAAATGTCTTTAAAAAAAATTAAAAGTATATTTCTAACGCATTAAAAAAAATATATAGTTGTCTCATGTAATCGTGTCCTATTATGCTAATAGTTAGGCGTTGTCTTAGGAATTTAAAAAGTCATATACACACTTACACATTTTCTACACACATAGCCCCGCAGTAGGATTTTCTCCTGTTTCGTGGGTACCATGGACACACACAAGACGAATACACAAACACCCAGACCTAGAACACCAATATAAACTACCATTCAGATATCTGTCTAGCCGCGAATCGAACCCGGGACCCATAGCGCGTCAGACCGGTATGGTAACCGCTCCGCCACGTGGGCCATCTATACGAAAATACAATATAATTTAGACTAAAATAGTGTATATTTCACCCAGATAAACAACTAAGTACGCCGCCTCTGAACGGGCTGATCCTGCCGGGGGTGACGCGCCGCTCCATCCTGGAGCTGGCGGCGCAGTGGGAGGACCTCACCGTCAAGGAGGAGGTCATCACCATGGACCAGGTCATCCAGCTCAACAAGAAGGGACGGGTGAGTTACTCTTCACTTACACTTGCTTATACACTTCTCTTTAGACTACACTTATTGTCGGCAACCCATTATTGTTACTGCTGGGCACGGGTCTTCTCTCAGGATGAGAGAATTATAGGCCATAGTCTACCGCGTTGGCCAAATGCGAATTGGTGGACTTCACACATCTTTGTGGACTTTTTTAAAGAACTTTCAGGTGTGTAGATTTCACCATGATGTTTTCCTTCACTGTAAAGCAGTGATCATTAATTAATACGCACAGAAAAAATAGTGGTCTTTGGTCAGCGGGCCTTGGATTTGAAACCAGGACTTCCCGATCGAGATGACAACTTTCAACATTAGGCTATCAGTGCCACACTTACTTATTAACTTAAACTTAATTACTTCATATGATTTTAGATTAGTACTATCGCGGAATTGATACATTATAATACTTAACGGGTACTCACGAAATATTGGCAAAAAGAATTCTTTAAGAATTCATAAACCAGATATTTTGAGTACCCGTTAAGTATTATAATTAATTACTTCACTTTTGACGTACACTTATTATTAACTTATGCTTATTTCTTAATTACTAACTTATACTTACTATCATACACTTACTTATTTTCTTATATTTATTTGACAAAACTTCATTCTAGTGAATTAATTCAAAGAATTCATTTTGTTTACAAGTTATTTTGTTTACATTTTGCCCTTCATTTATCTGTGGAGATAGTTATTCTCAACATCGGGTTGATGTTGCATCATGGATCTTCGTAATATACAGTTTATATAATCTTGTTTGTGATCTCGCATATCATAGGTCATATCAAAGAAAACGAAAAAGTATTTTTTTTAAACTTTAACACCTGAAATCATGGATAACGAATAACACAAGCCTGCTCTCCCAAGAATATTCTAGTCATACAATGCAAAATACAGTTTAGAAATTGAGAAAGGTATTTAAATTTTATCAATGCTGACAAGTCCTACCTAAAATCAAGAGTTTTACGCATGTTGCTGCGTCTGTGAGAAAAAAAATATCTTCCCTCTGATTGCCGCTTACAAAAAAGAAGTAGAATTTTATGTCATTGTCAAAATATAGTATATCTCCATTGCCCTCGCTCTCCATAGAGCATACTCGATAAAAAGGATGTGCGACACAAATGCATACTGATGCATTATTAAACTCGTAGATATTTGACCTAGTTGGGTTTTTGCTTAGACAAATAGGACTTCTTACCCTCCCGAGTCTCACTATTCTATGGCTATGTTTGCATAGAGGCGATGGGAATTTATCAGAGCTCTAGGGATAATATATTTTGTCCTTGTGTCCCCTGCCTGTCGTAAGAGGCTACTAAAAGGGCCTCCCGGGGTTGCGGGCGGCTAGAGTGGGAGCTCGAACCGTTCAGCTAAGCGAACTTGGGAAGGACGGCGGTATGTGCGGTCGCATGTCGCCGTAAAGAACATGAGGTGCGGTAAGCGTATTCGCTCGCAAGGCAAGAGCCCGAAAGGAGGATTCCGGTTGTGTTCCGTTGGAGATCCCGGAGTCCTCCACGCAGCGCTGAGAACGGCCATCGGTAAAAATACCACATAACCCTGCGTCGCTCCTACGGCGTAAGGATACCTTTTGATGGTTTCCCCCTCGAGTTATTTTTTTTACCTGTGCATAGTCCCGAATCCTTTACATTAAAAGATTATTTAAAACATGTTAAGAAAATGTTATTTAAAACATTGCAACATAATATACAAACGTAAAAGATGACCACTGTTTAGTGGGCTATTCTGTATGACTTATGAGTCGGTTAAGAGCTGACATTTAACTTCATGATGGTTGAAAATTTTGTTAAGTGTGATAACGCTAGTTGCCAAGGTTATGAATTACTCTCTCACCCTTAGCGCTCTTGACAAAACGATGTAGTATTCTATGTCATTCTTCACTGTCCTCGCTACCAATAAAACACTATAAAAAAGATGTACCTATGATACCCGTAGATATCAGAGACAGTTGTATTTAGCGCATGTCAAAATGCAAGCGGGTATGATAAGCCCGAGTTACCAAGGTAATAAATTATCCTCCCAACGTTAAAGCATTTTACAAAAAAACAATTAGTATTTAGAACAAACTCGATAACAAGGATGCACGACACAATTGCATACTAATATGATTCTTCTAACTCATAGTTATCAAGCATAGTTGCGTTTCGTGATAAATGCAAATTGCCAATGTCCATTATGTAACATTGCTGAAATTGTTAATATCATACTGTGTTTTTTATGAGAGTTGGGATTTTTACAGTTATCTGTACTTTACGCTGAAGGAAAACATAGTAAGAAATAAAAATCGTTAAAATAATCTCAAAGGTGTGAAGTCTACCAATTCGCACTTGGTTACTATTGTCTATGACCTCTCTAGGGTTCTATTGCTTTTAAATCTTTAATTATTATGTTCCATGAGTTATTAATAAATTCCAATCACACTTTCTCAATCTGTACTCAGATACTAAAACATGATTAACTTATCAGGCTCATCACGCCACCTATCGGATATCTTAAAAGAATTTAATCTATAATACGTTGATACATGTACGAATAATACAATGAATACCGAACCAAAAATAAATTTCCTGATTTCCACCAATGTCGATTCTGCGCAGTTGATATGGTATTAATTGAATTTCTCACAAAAGAAGTGCCATTTGACCTAAGTGAATATATTACCGTTGCATTTTACAATATACATTCATTCAAGGTGCTACTTGTAAAAAGGAATTTCCTAATAAAAAAATGCATTTAAAATCAATTTAGTTATTATCAGACGTACCTAGTATTTTAATGCTTTAAATACTGTCTATCCGTAATACAAAATAGTCTACTTAGCGTTACGTAAAGATTTTTTTGGATATGGGATATAATTATTTGGGAAAAAAACTTTTTAACAAAAAATATCTACCGACTTCCATGTCACAAAAAAGTAAAAAATAATTTAAATATATTTTGGTCTAGAACATACTCAGTACTTAGTACACAGTTCTGAAGTCGGTGCTCATATAGGACGTAGTTACCGTCGTCCAGCGAAATATGTCGAGCACCGACTTCAGGACTATGTACTAAGTACTGAGTATGTTCTAGACCAAAATATATTTAAATTATTTTTTACTTTTTTGTGACATGGAAGTCGGTAGATATTTTTTGTTAAAAAGTTTTTATTTTATTATTTTGCTCCAAAAAGTTGAAGATCCTATGATTAGAACCTTATCAAACTCTTATCAGACTACCCCTGGAGTACATCCTTTCTAATAAAAAAAGAATCATCAAAATCGGTTGGCGGGATATTGAGTTATTCATACATTTATCGCGTACATTGAAAATGCAAATTTAAGACTTATGCGTTTTTCTTATGGATGCCCTAGTCAAAAAAATACTAAAAAAAAATGGGACCCTATGACACGCACTACCTTTCAAATAAAAAAAAAATCATCTAAATCGGTTCACCCAGTCCGGAGAAATGAGGTAACAAATATAAAAAAAAAAAAAAAAAAAAAAAATACAGACGAATTGATAACCTCCTCCTTTTTGGAAGTCGGTTAAAAACAAATATATATATATTTTTTTTATCTATCTAGAAATACTTTCTTCATAAATGCATGAAAAGGTTGTTTATTTCTGCGTATTATTCGCATTTTTTCTTACCACAGTAGATTTTTACGCTGCTATTTTTTAAGGCGTTTTCATTTTTTTCCTGAAGTTTATATGATCATGTACGCGTGGTTTGTGAACCTATGATCTTCATCAATAAGAACTACTTACCTATATAAGATTCTATTATCCTCTCTAAAATCATATATAAAATATGATTTCATTTGTAACACAAAGAAAAATATAATTATAATATTCGTAATTTCTACGTCGAATGCACAAAGGCCATTGTAGATTGTTTTGATTAAAATGTAGTTCACTGTACCCAATGGTAAACCATATATTGGGCATTAACCGTTGTACCCTAAGATTTTATTATAAACATTAACATGCATTTACTTTCACACGTCACTTTTGTTTATTACAATTTGTGTCGTTAGTAAAACTCACTGCATGAGTTCACGAAGGTTTCTTATAATATTAAAAATACTTATTAATAGACTTACAATATAAATAGTATTTTAAGTTATGTACATATCTAACGCATTAGGGTTCCCTGTAAATAAATAAATTAAGTATAAGTCTGACTTTTACCAAACCTTTTTGTACCAAAATTGTTAGAAAAAGGAGATATTTATCTTTTTATTCAATATAATTACAAAAAATATGTTCGTATATATTTTTTCTTTATGATAATAACAAATATAGTACTAATAGTACCTACTAGGTATTTAGCTAACACATTTCAGGGGCCGTCAAATATATTTTGCATTCGTGTAGGCTTTTTCATATTAACTCCACTTTTAAACAAGTATTATTGAAACAAACGCGTAACATAGAAATATCAAAGCTCTATGATAATATTTGAACGTGGACATTTTTTTTTTGTAGTTGCTGGAGATGTTCGGCGCCGGTACGGCCGTCGTGATCAGCCCCATCAGCCGAGTGGGCTTCCTCGAGCACGACATAAACATCCCCACCATGAAACAGTCCCAGCCTGTCTACCAGCGGATCAAGGACACCCTGCTCGCCATCCAGTACGGACACGTCGAACACCCCTACGCTAAAGTTATATCGTAGCACGCTTTTGAAACAATAGGCAGTGATAAGTGGAAAGTGAACGAGGCATCAGGAACAGTCGTGTGATAGAACGGTAATGAGAATGATGCCTCGGCTAGAGACGTGTCATTACGGTGTGGACGATTGTCAGCAAGATAACGGGAAGGTCGTGCACAATAAAGAATGTTATGTGCGCAAAAAATTAAATGACACGCATTTTGTTCTGCAAACAAACATGAGGCGTGTCTTATCTCGAGATAGTACGGGATGTACATTTTTGCCTCTTTATTGTCCGTTGTTTTCTACCAAAAAAAAAATTTAACAACCAATATTTGAGTTGGTTTGATGTATAATTTTAAATCATGCTTTTAATACAAATGATACGAACCCGTTACGAAAATAATTCGAAATAAAAATATATAGTAGGTAATTACTACACTCAATCGTGTATGTAAAACCGTTTGTACATACCTAATGTTGACATGTTCTTTAAGTTAATAATATATTCGATGCTAAGCCGTTATACTTGTAAGATATTATTGTGATAATAACAAATATTCTCATGGATGCCTAATATAAATAAGTGAAACGTCAATCTCAGAGAAAAACAAACTCTTCTAGGTATTGGGCACAGGGACGATGCAATGTGTTTGTATATTCTGCTGTAAGATATTGTTATCATTAGATGGAAAATAAATGTCACGTGTATATTATAATTCATATAAATCTCGCTAGAACGTCAGAATAGGAAAATCACTAGGACTGGTGTATAAAAGGGACTTTTTTCAATAAAGACTTGTGTAAGATATTTATTTATCAGTACAACTTTAAATGTAGCTTTGCACGTTCGTTTGTGTTTGTCATGTAATTTGTTGATATCGCGTCACGTTATTAAATTTCGCGACTTACTCTTATCTCAAACAGATTAAAAAGAAATGCAATAGTAAATGTGTGATCAGACTCCTTCAATTTCTTGGAACTGCAAATGTGTATTTCTATTTAAAAAACATAATTACTTATTATTAAAATTAAGATTTGATAAGGAGATAAGTAGAACTGACTGCAAAAACCAAATCATAATTTATTTTTACGTCATATCTTATAGATCAAGATATTATCACAATTAATTGATATTTAATGTATATCTTATCGATATGGTTTATTTGAAAAATTTTTAGCTGCTGTTAAGTGTTAATTTTATGAACTTTAGGTGATATTGTGATAAATTAATAATATTTTCAACGAATTTTGCCTGGATATAATTTAAAATATTGAGAAAACATTAATCGATATATTACTCTCGATTATTTATCAGATTATCGCCTGCAATCGATATTTTTAGTAGTCGCATAGGAAAAGCTACCAAATACATCCACTATGAATACTATTCATTATTATAATTCTCAATATTATTGGTACTAAAATGATGTAATCACTAATCATGGTGCAGTAAATCGTAATAATGGTAATCTCTTAACACCGGGAATTATTCCAAATTCGCAACAATGCTGGTCAAACAGCGAATGTTAAAACATGGTTAGCTTAGTATTTAGCAGGTGTGATGTTTCTAGTCTAAGAATCTGTATGATTTAATGTAATATTTATAAATATAATATTTTATAGTGTTGCATATCTTTTTATTTTTTGCCCCGTCTTAAGTGATATAAATAATTTCGTAATCAGAATAAATCAAGGGTTATTCATAAGTATAAGTAATTATTAACAAAAACGAAAATAGATTCAAATTAAGATACTTATTTTATTTTCTATAATACAAAAATAATAATCTTTCTATTACTGTTATTCGATAAAATAATAAAAAGGGATCCCGCATTACAAATTATACAAAACATTTACCAGCTTTCTGGGGTACATTCCTGAGCACATGTCACAATTAATTGGTGCCTAGGGTTCCGTGACATCTGACTGCATCGGATTCCGCCCTTTTCAGTTCGGTCCTCAATTCACCTGAACCAAGGCGACGCGTGTTCCTCATATGACACGTTAAATAAATATTTGATAAAATTTTCATCGCTCCTCGCTACTCCGGTGGCAAAGGCAGGTCATCGGCAAAGTCATCCACACTCTTCTTCTTGCTATTCGTGCGAACAAGCGATCGACTCACCGGCTCCATTGCTTCATGCGAAGACATATCACTGGAATATCTGAAATAAGCGTAATTAATTTAAATTTGGCATAAGTTCTTTTTGTCGTTCATCAATTCATCCAACATTAAAATATTAAAACCTTTAGATTAATGAAATTTCAGTTGTAAGTATAGAGATCCCATCTTTCAACCTGTGTTTTTCTAAATATCTCAATTGACCTTCAATGTCTTCAATAAAAGCTAGATAATAAACTAAGAGCATTATATCATACTCATTAGATGCAATAGCAGTATTACAATGCCATAAAAATATGTACTTTTTTAACTGTCTTGCACAAACATGTCTCTTGAATGTTTGCATTGGGAAATGACGTTTTTACACAAAAATAGATGTGACATATGTCTACCCAGCCGAGCCTCCTCAGGCGGGGAGCGGGGAATTTTACCGAGGACCTGAAGGGGGGGAGGGGAATGTTATCGGCCGCGTCTCTGGGGGCCTGCGAAGGAGAAAGCGGGGAGGTAAACCTTGTCCGTAGTCGCAGAGGGGTCTGAAAGGGGAGAGCGGGGAGTTTTGTCCGACTAAGCCACTGAGGAGGCCGCGAAAGAAAACGGGGGAGGGACTTACGTGCGTGCGGGGGGCCTCTGCGTTCCGCGCTCTTCGCGGGTGGCACCTGCAATCAAACAGATATTATCTTTGTTTGTCAACGAAATAAGTGAATTAAATTCTGCTCATATTATGTTTACACTTGTATGAGCATTATGTACACACTGAAAAGGAAAGTCAGAGGGAGCGTTACGTCGTTAGTTTGCTGACACATACATATATATACTTGTAAATGTATTGAAATTTTGCAATTCCAGTGTTTTGCAAATTACAATATATGTTTCCTTGTTAAATCCTCAAATTACTAATGTGAAATTATTAAGTAACCACTTCAAACGGTTAGTCAATAAGTATAAAATCAAGTAACTTTGTTAATTTGTAAAACAAAAAAGCCGACAGCTTAAAAATGGTTGATTGCCATCAGTTTCAGTTAATTGTATATAAGGTTAAGAAATCAGGTTTTATGATAATTTATTCTATTTAATGCTTTTTAAGATTTTCCTTCAAAATAGTAACATATAAAAGTTTAAACATATATTATTATGGTACGTATGTATAACAAAAACTGTTCTCATCCCTTTCCTTGTACTCTGATCGAAGGCGCCATATTTAAAAATCAAATAGACGTTCATACATACATACATACATACTCTCGAAAAACACTTGCCTTCTTCTGACGCCGTCAGGTAAAAATAAAAGTTTAAATACCAAAAGAGCTTGCATTCCACCTGATTCACGGCAAATGGTCATCATCGTCGGTAGAGATTAAGTAGGATTCAAAGCCTATCTGAAGACTAATTCGAAAAGTCTCATCTCTCTCATTACCTTCTTCAGGCCAGTACATTTTTTTTATCTGTTTGAAGTAGCAAACAAGCATGCAGTCCACCTGATGGTAAGTGGTCACTGCCGCCCATGGACATCTGTAATCAACTTCATACAGAACATGGGTTCCATTTGAAATCAATCACAGATGCGTTGCTACTCCCGAGGACTATGATGGTCGCCTCATGTGAAAGTGTGCCGGCAACCACACCCTTCCATCGAAACGCAAGAAATGGTTCACGCTAGAAATAGGTGTGGCGGTGCTACTTCCCTGGTCAAACTACGCTGGTTCTACCATCATGGCAGCGCTCAATGACAACCGATGTAAGTATTGCTTACTGTTGCTCAATTGTTTTAGTGTTCTCATTACTTTTCACGTAGACTATACATTATTTAAATTAACGAACAAAAAATAATGACTCTCATATTTTTGCTTATCTTTGTGATATAGGTACTCTTGATAAACTTTGACCTTGTCGAAACACAAACGGGACAAATCGAAACTGAATCATTTTTTTAAACGCGTTTTGTCTGGTTTAATCACCAAGAATTAATTAACGTCTACAGACACCGAACGTGTTGTAGCAGACAAAATATTTTTTCATTCAATACGTTGATAGGTACGGTCCGTGTCTGTACGGAAATGTTACGGTATGCATAAAAGCATTAGTACACATTGTATCGAAGAATACCTACTATTTTGTCGGCCACGTACAATGTTTATAGTTATAAACAGGGCAGCATGAAACATGCAGTTCATCCGAGGGTAAGTTGCAACTACCGTCCATGGACATCTATAAGCAACTTAATATAGAATAAAGGTTCTATCTAATATTAATCACAGGTGCGTTGCTACTCTCGAGGACTGAGATGGTTGCCTCATATAAAAGTGGCAACCACACCCTTCCACCGAAACGCAAGAATTGCTTCACGCTAGTAATAAGTGTGGCGGTGGTACCTCCCAGGTCGAACTATGTACATTCCACCTTAAGTCGAAATCAAGCTTTGATTGAGCAATTTTAACTCAACTTCAAATAAACTCGACTAAAGAGAATACTTAGTTGAAGCGCGTTTAAAGTGACACAGTTAATAGTAATCTTATGTACGGAAAACAGCCCAATAAGTGAAAAAGTCGGTATTATCTGGTCCTTAGTTACATAGTCTCGCGCATCGGGTTATTTCTGGTTATTGTTGGGCGGTATTGATGTTTGTTTATACAAATGTGGATGATAGCGGCGTGTGCATGTTTATCAATAAGGGTCAACTGTTCCGTATACCACTTATTTGATCTATTGGAGACTGGCTCGCTCCGGATGAACCGCTTCCAGCTGATGCCACGGCAACTGCAATAAACATATTATGAAATACTACGTTAAGTTTTTATTGCAAGTTTAGAAAAATTTGAAAATTTTAATGAAGTCTATCTGAATTAGAGTCGAAAAAATGTTTTAATCAGTTGTAGCTTTGAATTTATCTTAATCTGACTTTTCTTTTGACTAGAGCCAGTAATAAAATCACTATCATATCATAGTGGTGCCCCAGTATTTAAGCCGTGTCTAGATATAGTAATAGCTAATTATAGTATACTAGCTGTCCCGACAAACGTTGTTTTGCCATATAAAAAATAAAAAAAAAATGTTAAGGATGGACAACCCTTAAGGAGTATGAAAAATAGATGTTAGCCGATTCTCAGACCTACTGAAAAAGTATATAAAATTTGTTAAAAAAAGTTTGGCAACAAAAATTGTGACACGAGAATTTTATATATTAGATGATCGTGAGTAATATACTCATTACTCACGATCATCTAATATATAAAATTCTCGTAGAAAAGACTTTAGATTTTTTTTTAGTTTAGTGGGTAGCAGGTTTATTAGATTTCTCATAATCCTAGATAAAATCCCCCAAATAGTTCCTTACAATCTAAATAAAAAAACAATAAGGAAGCAGTTTCATATCTTAAGTAAATTGACTCAGTATATATACCTATGATAGTTTGTCTAATTGTATAGTTTACTAAAAAGATTATTCACTTATTTATTGTTTGAACTGTGTTGTTAACTTAGGTGTATATTGTTATAGCTTAAATGATACCCACAATATTACGATAAAATGTACATTGTGCGTGAGTTATCATTAAAAAAACAATGATGATGAATTGCGAACCTTCTCGATTTTCGAATTCGGTAAAAAGCGTACTCATTTTCCAAACAGAAATCATGCCATTTCCCGCGAAACTTTCCGTGTTATTAAATGTTACGCAAGCGCCGCGTAAACAGAATGGAATAACAAGATTATCGGCGATGATAACATAATGTGAACAACAACTTATACTTTTCTCTTACTTAAAAATCATAGAAAATATTTATTACCAACCTTCACTTTATGTAACTTATGTAAAAAAAAGTTTTTGTAAATGAACTACGTTTATTTGTCATTAATAAAATTACAAGATGTAGGTACATTGACCGCTAAATTTTTTTAATTAATAAGGTAACTAATGTGATCACCATTTTATAAAAATTAGGTATCGATTTTGATCATTAGAACAAAAATGAATAATCGATTTTATTAATAGCGTCATTACGGAATATACATATTATGGATCTTGTATGCGTTTGTCAGACGTAAGTAAATAATCACTACGTATAAATAAAAAGGCCATTATGATAATACATGCATGCAGTCACAGTTTCTATGAAATAAATATATTATTGTAATGGTCAGCATTTTTCCTCAATATAAGTACCTTCTTACTATATTAGAAGTTTATGAATATTTTTTTTCATAGAGTTAAAAAATAAAATACAGGTTTTTGCGTGTTATCTCTACCAACTAAAAAAGTGAAATTTTACCATTAAAATACTTTTTAGCGTATATCGAAAAACATTACCTCTTTCTTGTTGTTTAGCCCGTGCTTGAGCTCGTTGCAACTCTCGACTCCACGCTGAAGTTTCTGACAGTCCCTGATCTCCGCAGAGCTTTACAATTAGCTTCAAACCTGTATCAAATACTATTAATTATTAAGATATCATTAAGTAGTTTTGAGTGGAGAATGAATTTGCCGTTAGAACCCTATGAATTTTATAAGGTAGAGTATAGTAGCCGTGGAGCAGAATACGGCTACGGTATCCACTGCCCGTCGTAATAGACGAGTGGAAGCTCGAACCGCCCACCCAGCAACCCCGAGAGTGACGCGTAATGTGTAACTGCATGTCATCGTAGACACCAGAAAGTGTAGGGAGACAGTAACACCCCAAGAGATGAACCGAGGGGCGGCGCGCTAGGGGGCACCGTTGCGTTCCATTGGAGATAATGAGGTCCCTTGCAAGTGCTAAAGAAGACTGCCGAAGGTAATATCATTATGTTTTTCATGGTGCATCCATATAATGCATAAAACTTAATCGGTCCGCCATCCTGCAGCGGTCGCCATGTTGGATTTATAATGACATTTTCATACAAACTTAATGTTTATGCGAAAATTCAATTTAACTTCGTTGGAAGTTACTGGTTTCGATTGCAAAAATTACATCCTCGATACAAACATTCATACGTTATATACATTCATATACGAAGATAAGAGTTTAAGAAAAGTTTGTAAAAAATAATTTCATAAAGGTCATTAAAGATAGAAGATTTTATTATTGTTTTAATTTAAACAAATACTATCATATTGACATACATACATTAGCATTTATCTCACTGTTTTGTAAATATTAGAATGTGTTTCTAGAACTTACACTGGACATTATCAGGAAATCGTGAGTTTAGTTTCTTGTAAAGAGCCAGTGCTTCTTGGTAGCGGCCGCTCGCTCGCAAGCAGCCGCCTATAAGGAGACCCCATTGCGGCTAATGGAAAATAAAATATTATTTCTTAGTAATTTATATCAATTTTATAATTTGCATCGTGTCTGCATTAGAATTATTTAAATTTAATAAATTGATTTAGGTCTCTAGCCTTTTTGCCTTTCCTATAAAGGCATTGATTAGCTGTTATGAGTAATTGTATAAACAAATAAATAAATAAGTATGTAAAGCAAAAAGATGTTGTGTCGTGGGACAGCTCCCACAATACTGTTCGTTTCTGTATACGACTATAGCATATCAGTTCTATATTTTTCTTACGGTCATTTTCTTACTGCTTTACTATCACATTTTTTTTTAGTTCGGTCGTGCAGCAATATCCCTATCTCCTCTAAGCCTGAATTTCGTTCCAAAAATAGGGTTAAAATCTTAGAGATAAAAATATATCCATTACTTTGTTTTAAATTTAGTTATGTGTTTCCGACTTATGCCGTTCTGCTCCAACAGATTTACTCCTTTAGTTGATCAGAGGAGACCTGTCCCTCATTGTGTGACCCACCGGTGTCGTCGGCTGCCGTTGGACTCCCGACCTGTGGGCTGCTTTAGCAGATTTACTCCCCCAGGTCACAAGACACCTGGCCCTGGGTCCCCTCGTGACCAGTTCGTATAGTGATGCAACTTTAGATCTTTCGGTATATGCTGGGCACAGACATACTTATCCGGGTGGCCCGGGGACACTTAGCCCCAGTCGCGTAGCTAGGCATGGGCATGGTGGGCCATCGCCCACTGCCTCTCAATTAAAGGGGCCTCTTTGGAGGAGGCGAAGGCATTTTCAAGGGCACCAATGGAATAATGCAAAAGGGTGGTAGAACCAGTGTAGATCGACCGGGGAAGTACCACCGCCACACCTATTACTAGCGTGAAGCATTTCTTGCGTTTCGATAGAAGGGTATGGTTGCCGGCACACTTTCACATAAGGCGACCATCATAGTCCTCGGGAGTAGCAACGCATCTGTGATTGACTTTAGATGGAACCCATGTTCTGTATGAAGTTGATTACAGATGTCCATGGGCGGCAGTGACCACATACCATCAGGTGGACTGCATGCTCGTTTGCTACTTCAGTCAATTTAAAAAAAAAAGGGTCCTCGCAGATAGGTGTTTGGCCAGTTGGTCCGACTACGGCACTGGCCGGTCCTCCCGGGCCAGCGGCAGTGCTCACGTTGGCGGGCTGCAGGCGCGCGGCGCGGCGGTAGTGCGGCAGCGCGCCCGCGCCCGCCGCCTCGCCGCCCAGCCAGCGCAGCGCGGACAGGTCGCATGGCCATATCGCCTCCACCTGACACAATGTTACAAAGTTACAATAAATCGCAGTGGGCCAGCGCGATTGACTATGGCCTCTCATTCCGAGAGAAGACCCGTGCCCAGCAGTGAAACAATAATATAGTAAATCTACTTAGTGTAAAATTTGCGATATGACGTAAGAAAAAATCCTAGTGTGGAATATGAGTGTAAAAATGTTATAATTGCTACTGTTATGATGTGTGTTATTTCACTATAATATTTTTTATTCCTTCTTTATTCACATAATTTTCAAACATAAATTATATTTTTATTTATAATTACTTAGTTTCAGCTTCTATTACATAAAAAAGATTTTAATATAATGATCTCACATCCTGATAATGCTGTTTAGCAGCGAGCGTATCCCCGCGCTCGGCGTGTAGGCGGGCCAAAGCGCCCGACACGCCCGCGTCCCAGTTGCCGATCATGCTGTACCTGGAACAATAATGATAGTATGTTTTGTGGAAACTTGCTTAGTCTTGGTATTGTCATGGGCGTCGTCATGGAGGAATAGAAAGGACAGTTACATCACACAAGAGGACTCAACGCCTCTCGCGCGTTTCTCATCACCATGGTCCTCACTTGCTCCTACCAGGGGTCAGCAGTGGGGTCGGCGACTCGTACGGCGATATGCGGGAGGCGGGCGGTGCCGAGCGCGCCCAGCGTGACACCCGCGACGGTAGTATTAGAAAGAAAGAAGAAAGAAAGTAACGCTATGTACGTATGATGTCACGCTCTACCAGTGGTCGGTGGCGGGTTCGGCGGCACGTGCGATGGCACGGGCGAGCCCGCAATGAAAGCATATCTCCTTCATTACCATCGGTTGTACGCAGTAACGCTATAGATAATGGTTCGTTACGTTAGTGATCGGCGACGACATCGCCCATTTTCGCGCCATTGCTCGCTTTATATATTGTATATGCAGTAGCGGCGTTCGAGTAGGACCTGGTTGGGCCACCGGCCAGGGCGCCGCAGACGCAGGCGTTTCTTCTTGTACCTACGTTTGCATTGCAATAAAGGGGCGTAGTAGAAATCTCGCCCAGGGCGCCGATAATGCTAAACCCGACACTGTGTATATGTGTGACGTTACGCTATCAGTGGTCAGCGGCGGGATCAGCGGCCCGTGCGGCGGTAGTATTGCTACTTCATTATCATCGCTGGTATCCAGTAACGCTATGTGTGTATGATGTAACGCGCTACCAGTGGTCGGCGGCGGGACCGGCGGCGCGCGCGACGGCACGGGCGAGCCCGGCGGCCGCAATCGTGCGCGGCATGGGAGCATCTCTGATTCATTGGCACCGGTCGTACACAGTAACACTATTGATAATGTGTTTCGTTACATAAGTGATCGTTGACAGCCATTGCCCGCTTAAGTTTTTTTTTTATTCGACTGAAGTAGCAAACGAACATGCAGTCCATTTGATGGTAAGTGGTCACTGCCGCCCGTGGACATCCTATAATCAACTTTATACAGAGCATGGGTTCCATCTGAAGTCAATCACAGATGCGTTGCTACTCCTGAGGACTATGATGGTCGCCTCATGTGTGCCCAAAGTGTTGCGGCAACCACACCCTTCTATCGAAACGCAAAAAATGCTTCACGCTAGAAATAGGTGTGGCAATGGTACTTTCCCGGTCGCACTACACTGGTTCTACCACCTTGTAAATGTAATGTAATGTAAATGCGGATATTGTGTAAGAATGACGTCACGCTACCAGTGGTCAGCGGCGGGATCGGCCGCCTGCGCGGCGGTGCGCGCGAGGCCGGCGGCGGCGAGCGCGTGCAGCGTGGCGCCCACGACGGGAGTGTTGCTACTTTACCATCATCGCTGGTATCCAGTAACGCTATGTGTGTATGACGTCACGCGCTACCAGTGATCGACGGCGCGACGCTGTAGTACGTCTACTCGTACGCAGTAACGCTGTAGATGTGTTTGGTTACATTATTAATCGCCGAGATCGCCCATCTTCGCGGCAGTGCCCACGCGCAGTACTTAGCTACCAGCACCATCGTTGATAGCCATTGCTCGCTTTAGATATAGTGTATGTATGACGTCACGCTACCAGTGGTCCGCGGCAGGATCACCCGCCCGCGCGGCGGTGCGCGCGAGGCCAGCAGCGGCGAGCGCACGCAGCGTGGCGCCCGCAGCCGCGGCACCGCGCACGCGCCGCCAGCGCGCCTCCGCGCCGCCCTCCGCGCCGCTGCCCTCCAACGCCAGCGCTGTAGGCAGTAACGTTATTAACGTGTGATTATCTACGTATACAGATATGTCCTATAACAAGGGTAATGATCCTTTATGTAATTACGTGGCATTTTTTTTATTAAGAAATGTTTAATGAGGCCATAAACGTGCTATCGTTGAAATAACAACTCGCAGGTAAAGGTAGCAGAAAATATCGTGGGGAGCCCGAAACAATGTGACGCGTGCCATCGATGGCAAGCGTGCCAATGGTTCGCCGCCCCTATCCTACAAGTATCCTTATAGTTTATATTATTATGATTTTTTTTTATATCAAACGAAAATGTGCTTGTATAATTTACCCCAGATGTAATCTTTGTAATGTGTATCTTTTTTAAGGCTAGCCTCGGTTATATTAAGTACTTAAAATTTTGATTTTCCTTCTGATTCGTAATACAAATATCAGAGATATCACAATAAGCTTAACAATTCTTAGAACGTATTTTTAACTTCTTTATTTTACCTAGATCGTGCGTGGCTATAAGGTCCGCTGGATCAAGGTGCGAAGCAGCTGTGAGCTGCTCAGCCAGGTCAGCAGCGAGCGGCCCAACATCGGGCCCGCTTTGCATGCCACCCAGTACACTTTGCGTATCACCCTGATCACCCTGCAAGCCTCCCTGCAAGCCGCCTTGCAAGCCGCCCTGCGCAGCGACCTGTGCGCCCGCTAAGGCTGCGCACACGCGCGCTGGACACGAGTATGGGTCGTCCTGCGACGCTGCCTCAGCCAAAGACTTTGCCTCTGACCATTTGCCAAGCTGAAAAAATAAAATACACATTAATTACTACATATGTCACAAATTTAGTTATGTCACTGGTTCGGGCAGCGCGTCGCCGCGAAACCGTGCTTTTCCGGCTAAGATTCGCGTGCTGCACCGTACAGCATTTTACAAGCAAAAATGGCTGGTCGGTTTCATGGCCCGTACACATGTGCAATTTGACTTGATCAAATATGAATTTTATTAATAATCACAACAACCAAAAATAATACTTATGTACACGCAATAATCATGTTTTCAATAAAAACCCGCCTTCGTGCGAGTTGGACTCACACACGAAGGTTTTCATACCACTGTCTATAAAAAACGTAAAAAATCACGTTTGTTATATTGGAGCCCACTTAAATAATGATTTTATTCTGTTTTTAGTATTCCTGTTTATAGCGGCTAACGAAATACATGATCTGAGAAAGTTTAAACTGCCTTATTTTATGAGATACAGCCTGGTGATAGACTGACGGACAGCTGAGTTTTAGTAATAGGGTTTAGTTTTTACCCATATGAGTATGGAACCCTAAAAATGACAATGTGACAACCCGCGCGGAAGAGCGGTTACCATACTGGTCTGACGCTCAATAAAACACAAAAAAAAACACGCTTTCTACACTCATAGCCCCCACACTAGGATTTGCTCCTGTGTCGTGGGTACCATGGACACACACAAGACGAATACACAAATACCCAGACCCAGAACATGAATCTAAACTCATCATTCAGATACCTGTCTAACCGGGAAACGAACCCGGGACCCATTGGTCGCGCAATGGGTCCCGGGCGGGTACCCACGACACAGGAGCAAATCCTAGTGTGGGGCTATGAGTGTAGAAAGCGTGTGCTAAACTAGTTTAAAAATCAACTCACCGCATACGCAACAAAGGCGGCGTCAGCGTTCGCCTCAGCGCGTAGCACGCGGTCGTTGGGGTGCGCGCGCGCGACCGCACGGAGACGCTGCAGCGCGCGCGCGCCGCCGCCCGGCGCGCCCGCCGCGCCCGCCGCGCCGCGCAGCGCCGCCAGCGCGCTGCCCAGCTCGAGCCGCGCGCCCGCGCCGCCGCCCGAGTACCCGCGGAGCGCCTCCACGCACCATGATGCCACGCTGCATTCATATTGATGCAAGGAACCGAAATTGTTGTGTCTCGAAAAGTGTTACGAAACCACGCTGCATTATCAATATAATGACACATTCACATCATGACACATTCATTGTTCAGCGTCAAAAACAAATGTTAACAAACATTTGCCCGATCATAAAAGGGTAAAATTACAATGCAATTTAAAAAGATTTTGTAAGTAATACTTCAGTAGTGCAAGGTTCAGAAGTATTACTTGTAAAATTTGCGCCTAACGTATGTGTCGTGGTCCTCGGGTAAGTGTAAGAGTAGATTGAAAGTAAGTAGCAATGAATTGTATAACCTTATAAAAATAGTGTTTTAGACTTTGTGTAACTCGAGATTACGCCTCAAATAGTCTAAGTAACGCCAATGAAATTGTCGAAACGTCTTTAATATACGAGATTAACTTTTCTATAGCGCATGGTTGGTCAGTTCGTGACGCGCAATCGTGTTCATATAAAATAAAATTCTACATTAAATTGAAATATGGCAAGGGACTTATTCAAGAAATATATACATTTTCTACAGAACTTACCCATGATCATCATCCCTCGCGTCTCTCCCGTCCCGCGCGGTCCGCGGTCGTGCGAGCGCGGCGGCGGCCAGCGCGAGGCAGCGCTCCGCGTGCGCGGCGGCGCGGCGCGACCATCGCGCCAGGCGATCACCGCGCGCTACGTCGCGCACCACACACTCGTACGCGTCGTTCTCCTGCGAAACGTGTAATCTAACTTAATTTTATTTAATTTTTTTATGGAAACGTATATAAGACTTTTTTTATTAAATGAACAAATGCTTTCTATAAAACATTAAGTGCATTGCGTTTCAATACTCTATACATTTATTTAATCACAAAATAAATTGCATTAATAAGTAACAGATGTTAATGGTAGGTGAAAGAAAATACAGTTGATAAAACAACAAAAGGTTCAATTTCCCTGCCTGTCAGTGGTTGCTAGGTAACGCTGTGTTATTAAACATTCCATATCGAATTTGTACCTTGGCTTTTCATATTTGTGGGTGCCAAGGACACACAAATACGAATACAGAAACGCCCAAAACAAGAACCTAATTCGTCATTCAGATACCTTTCGGACCGGGGATCGAAACCGGAATCCACTGCGTTTCAGACGGCATGGTAACCGCTCTACCACGCGGGTCGTTAAATTCGAGGATAATGCGTCTTTATTTGCGCGCGGCATTTACACACTGGTCATTATTGCTAAAAACCTCAGCCCCACAATTATTGGCATCCGTGTTTCTCAAAGGCTACCTGCTCATGCGCATCCACACGTTCGAGAAATAAGATAACTTTACAGGAACTATGATGGTAAAATGATTTAGATTTTCTTTTCTATTATATATATTGAATGAAAACACAGTCATTTGATGTATCCAATTTAGGGTTGTTTGAAGATTCCATGACCTCCAAAAATCATTTGCATTAAAATCGAAAATATTTCATACTTATCTTTAAAATACATCTTATATCTTGTTATTCGCAAAATATGTGCCTAGAAACTGTAATCAGGGCTGCCTAGAAAGTTTTATCAGGTCAATTATTTTCCAAACAAACCGATTCCGATTACGGCACGTACATCGTCGATAGCGATATCTTGGTGATAAGTGGGTGGTTCGACATCCAGCATGGCGTGGAAGGCCGCCTTGCCCCCTTCTGCGTCATTCAGCGCCACGGAACATAATACTAGATGTAATCCTACAAGTACAAAACGTATGATGAAATTGAAAAAGTCCCTACCACTCAAAAACATTTTTTTATAAATGACCAATAACCTGGTGTCCAATTTTCTATGCAGTCTCTGCTTTGTTACTTCTTGTCTTTGAGGTTCCTACGTGTTTTGATTTCTTAACGGTAAGAACAAACTTTTGTGTTGTAAGTGCTTTAAATAAATACTTACTTGTTCTAAAATTATAGAGGTTTTTAACACGCGTTCTACACTCGTTCTACACTCATAGCCCTACACTAGGATTTTTTTCTGTGGGTACCATGGACACAAACCCAGACCCAGAACATGAATCTAAACTCATCATTCATATATCTGTCTGGCCTGGAATCGAACCCGGAACCCATTGCGATTCAGACCGGTATAGTAACCGCTCCGCCACGCGGGTCGTCATTCATAGACCAACACTTGGTTATTTCTCGATTAGTTCCCACAACCTAATAAACAGAGCTCTTAAAAAACTTATTGCCAAAAAAAAAATTAAAACTTATATACGATCTTTTATGAAAGTACCTGTTTGAAAATCTCCTTGTTCGTGCATTATATGCTGAAAATTAGTGACAGCGTCGCGAAACTTCCCCATTCGCACGAGAAGCAAACCGATGTTATGCATTACTTTCATTCTAAAAAAATATATGCCTAATTATGAGTACAATGCAAATAACCAAATATTTATACCTAATTCTGAGTGTAATACGAATAGCTAGGAAGGAAGTTTATTAAAAATATATCACTACATAGTAAAGAAAGTCGCTGCACGCTGTCTGTCACTATGTACATATGCTTAGATCTTTAAAACTCGGCTCCGGATTTTAATGTAGTTTTTTTTAATAGATAGAGTGATTCAAGAGAAAGGGTTTTATGTATAATATATAGTGGAGAAACACTGATAATAATAGATTTTTACTTTAAGGCAGAACAAAGTTCGCCGGGTCAGTTAGTCTATACTATAATATTATAAAGAGGAAAACTTTGTATTTTTGTATGTTTGTCATGAATTAACTTAAAAACTACTGAACCGGTTTTAAAAATTCTTTCACCATTAGAATGCTACATTATCTCTGAGCAACATAGGCTATTTTTATTACTAGAATATGTGTATAAGGCGACTTTGCTAAAAAAATTGAGTAATGTGATTTAAACTGTCAAATATTTTTCTGAAAAATTTTTTTTCATTGCATACACTGCGATATGATTTGGTCAATAGTATGACTATTGACCAAATCATATCGCAGTGTATCATTACGGATGGGGGAAGGACCTGTCCAAGAGTGGTGCTCAAATATATAATGGTTGGATAGATTACATTATAGTCTGCGCGAACGAAGTAGCGTCGATTCTTCTAGTATGGAATAAAATTAAAGCAATTAATAAATCTAAAACAACAAGTATTGTTACAGGTACAATATGATAATTATATTTGCAAATAAACTCACTATATTTTTTGATACGAAACCGATGACAAAGGTTACTATGTCACTTTTAATACGTACCTACTTATTATAATATATTAATATTATGCATGTATTCCCATTTTTAATCTAATAATGGCATTGCTGTTTATTGAAAAAAAGTTTTTTTTTTTTATTTTAGGTATCTGACTGAAGTAGCAAACGAGCATGCAGTCCACCTGATGGTAAGCGGGCGCTGCCGCTCATGGACATCTGCAATCAACTTCATACAAAACATGGGTTCTATCTGAAGTCAATCACAGATGCGTTGCTGCTCCCGAGGACTATGATGTTCGTCTCATAAAAATATGCCGGTAACCACACCGTGCCATCAAAACGAATGAAATTCTTCACGCTAGAATTAAGTGTGGCGGTGGTACTTCAACGGTCGAACTACACTGGTTATGCCACCTTCAGCATATCGAGAATAGTATATCGATATCCTTCTCACTGACGTCTATCGACAGGATACAATGAGACAACGATAAGACAAACAAGCCAATAAATCTCACCTCAAATCTTTCTCAGCCGTCGGAGTCTGATCCAATGCCATTCTATAAAGCTTCAGTGCTTTTGGATGTTCGCCCATTTTGAAATATATGTTTCCCATATTCACCTAAACACTTAAAAAATATTAATAAAATATCGAGCGCTAATCATGTTTACTATAAAATATACATGTTTTTTTACCTTGAGACGATTAGCATGCGGAAATAACTTGTTTCTCGTGAGTAGCTGATACGTATTTAGAGCTTCCGTGTACATTTCATTTTGTGCATACTGTCCAGCCAAATTGCATAATACCTACAAATATTATAAAGTATCTTAATCAGTGATATTGTTAATGTAATATATAATTTCGTTACATAAAATATTGAATAATATATATAAAATATGAAAAAGATTAATTCGATTGTAAGAAACAAGATGTTTTATTGTTTTTTTTATCTGATTGAAGTAGCAAACGAGCGTGCAGTCTTCCTGATGGTAAGTGGTCACTACCACCCATGGACACCTACCTGTAAGCAACTCCAAATAGAACGTAGGTTCTATCTGAAATCAATCCGATGCGTTGCTATTCCGGAGGATTATCATGGTTGCCTCATATAAAAGTGTGCCGGCAACAACACAAAATAAAATCTATATCGATCATCTATTATTTAATATCAATTACGTGCAATATTTATACGCTACAACACGCAAAAAATGTGTGCGTGTACTAGCGTACACTCGTAAGAAGTGAAACTTCCTTATGACGTTATTTTTCAAAAAACAATTTACTATATGCAACTTTACAGAAATTGGTTAAATAAAGTTAAATTAGATAAAGTTTAATAAAAGGCTTTTATTAAACTTTATCTAATAATCTAATCTATAATAATCTATCTAATATCACGCGTGGTAGGGATAAGAAAAAGATGGCGCGTAACAGAAAAAGATGGCGCGTAACGAAAAATAAAAAAAGATGGCGCGTAACAGAAAAAGATGGCGCGTAACGAAAAAATGTTACACTAATTTTTTTTCCAACCCCGATAAAGAAGTTTCACTTCAACAACCCCGATAAAGAAGTTTCACTTCAAAAAAAATTTTTTCTACTAACGGCGAATGTGAGGTCCAAATTGTGTGAATCGCCCAAATTGGCTTGCTCTTGCATCCGAATGAGCTGCCTTTCCATAGCTGACGCCTCCTGAGCTTTTATTAAAGCCTAAATCGAAAAATAATTGAGTTATTCACGATTTTTATCTAATTACTGTTTTACTAATGTAACGTTTTGTGATATTGATATAAAAAAGGTTATTTCTGTATTTCTGTCTTTAAAAAAATAGCATTTTAGTTCATTCCATATATTTACCTTTCCTAAGTCATATTCTTTTTTGGTACCAGAATCTTCGTCGGTTTCCAGGCGTGCGCTGAGCATACATGACTCCTCAACGAGTGTCATTATTTTCGCCTCCATTTGCTTCACTTTATCTTCAATGCTATACATGAATAAGTATGTAAATATGAATATACACTAACAATCGCAGTTTCCTATTTTACATGAATTGCGCGACATGCGTGCAGCTGAGTAAAGAAAGAATGCAAATCAAAAATGAACATAATAACATTATATGAATGAAAACTTTTTGTCATTTGCTGAGCTAAAAACCTGGTTAAGTAAGAACAAAAGGAAAACAATACTACGAGTAAATCATGTAAAGTTTTGAAAGGTACGAGTATGATATGAGTATAAGGAACGAGTTTAGTTTGATCGGAGGTGTGGTTGCCGCGCCATTCAGTGAAACTACAATCTTAGTTTTCGGAAGTAGTAAAGATTCTGTGATTGATTTCAAATAAAAGCCATACTATATAAAATTACATGAATATATCCGACAATAACCACTTACGATCATATAGGAGCATGATATTTTACTTCGTAGGGATAAAACATAAACTCCATTCCTGTCGGGTTTTTTTTATCAGACTGAAGTATCAAGCAGGCATGCAGTCCACCTGATGGTAAGTGACCACTGTCTCCCATGGACATCTGTAATCAACTTCATCCGTCAATCACAGATGCGTTGCTACTCCCGAGGACTATGATGGTCGCCTCATGTGAAAGTGTGCCGGCAACCACAAAACTATCTTTCGAAACGCAAGAAATGCTTTACGCTAGAAATAGGTGTGGCGGTGGTATTTCCCCGGTCGAACTAGACTGGTTCTATCACCTTGAAAATTCCGGGATTCCAACATAAATAATAGAAAACGGTTATTGCTTTATTAAACATTAACAAACCTGTCCTCCCTCGCATCGTCGCGCACCGCGGCGTCGCGCGCGGCGGACGTGTACCCGGCGGCGCGCAGCGCGGTCACCGGCCGCGCCGCCGCCGTGCCCGCGCGCGACACGCTCACCGTGCCCATGCGGAACATCTGCGGACAGTATGATCACTCATAATGGGTTATAGCTAACCCCAACGGATCATTACATGGAATGTTCACCGGATCATTACGTGTTAGGGAATGTGTACTTTAGGGGGTATAATGGATGCCCCCTAAAGTACCCATTCCCTAATTAATTACGTGATTTTGGAGATTTATCAATTAGTCAGCGTAGTGAGAATTGTTCTGAACCTTCCTCATAATTTTCCAATTTTACACGAATTGTAGCCGAAAAACATACATGATATTAAGCCGAGCTCCACGACTTCTTCATGAGATTGGATGAGATGGATCTGACCCCCTGAATGTCTTCTCAAAATATCAAATTGTGTTTAATTTAGTTAGAGCATTGTGTGATTAAAATTGCAATAAATGCAATAATTCGAAAGTAGGTCATTTTAATTGAACCTTTCAAAATATTACATAAAATACCCAGCGATTTTTAACCCATTCCCATTTTCGCTCTTTAATTATTATAAATTTACTATATATTCTAACGGATATGATATTATTAATTTCAAAATTACTATGTAAAAACAAAATAGTTCTGCGTCACGAATTAATGATACTGTTAAGCTGTAATATGATTAATATTATTAATAAAAATAGATTTAATATCTGATTATGGTGTACAATAAAAGTGTTTGTATTGTATGATTATAGTAGTAGTAAATAGCAACACGTGCTAGTTGTGCTGTGCTTGTCGCTGACATAAGCGATAGCTCCAATCAAATTTAGATCTCTGTTAAACGCGTCAGCAGAGTATAGCAGAGTCAGATGTTGGGTAATTTACTTATTATAATTATTAATTTAATTAAATAATTAATACAACCAATTGTCTTTGTTGCATTTAATGTAGGTAAAATACTACAAAATGAACCTTTAGTACCTGAGTATAACGAGTGCTTCGCCACTCAAAGAATCACAGAAGTTAATTAAAAATACTGCACTTACCCCTGTTCCTGTCCGACTGGGCAGCCTGCCTATGCCAGTGGTGCGTATGGTTTGCTGGAAGGCCTGGTCTTCCCGCAGAGAGCGGGTGTCCAGCGCGGGAGCCACGTCATTGAAGCCGCTGTACAACTCGTCATCTTCTTCAACTGAACGTTGCTTGCCATCAAAACCTTGCCGCGACACACTAAAACGCGAACCCAACATATCTGCTCCGAATAAAGACACTTAAAATAATAAATACTCAGCTTAAATTCAATATAACCTGGAGTCAATAGTCATGTTGTTTGTTGTGACGCCGTAACCATAGCTACGGATTTGTATACATAGTAATAACGAGGTCACATTTAAAATGGTGCTCTTACAAAACCGTCCTAAATTACCAGATTGTAGGCAACACCTATAAGTAAATCTGCATTTCTTAAATAGAGTAACTCCGAAAACAAAAAGTGAGACAATGAATTATAGTGTAGTGTAGATAATAAATTATATTATGAATTTTAGAATGCATAAAAATGATTATGAAAGGCCAAAAATCGTCAAAATGTATCGAATTGTTACTGGTGGAGTTACCGATTTTTGTAGTGGAAAGCTAACATAGTGAGGGCATAGGTAGTAAAGTCCATCACTACCTATGTTAGCTTTCCAAACCTACCCCTGATGAATGTGTATGATAGATTTCACAGAGGTTATGGAATTTTTTTGTGGAATATAGGTCTTTGCGTCGTTTTTTTCAAACCACTGCACTCTGATTTCCTGTTCCTGTTCCTCTGAGTTCATGAACCTGATTCAGGTTCTAGATGTTATTAAAATTAATGCTATTTGTTCATTTAATTAAATAAGATATATTTACCATTCCACTTTAAAATACTTCGGTTTGCAGAAAAACATTATTTTGGTTGCAAAAATGGAAGTCATAACGCATTTATTTGCATAAAAAGTGGTGACTAAGAATAAGTAATTTATAGAAAGGTCAAGCTTTGTTAAAGTAGTGCATATTTTTCTTGGATTTTTAAGTAATATATTATATGAAAAGATTAAGTATTGAATATTTAGGGGTATATGGTACTAGTTGAAAAGAAAATCAATTTCTCGTCAGTTTTTATTACCTGATCTCTAATCTTTACAATCAAGGTCCATCTCGACATCGTCACACCAAAGAAACAATTTTAATAATAGGTATCTATAACTAAATCAAACATTTGACTGAAAAATGACATCACAATTAAAACCATACATTACATGCTCTTTACAGATTGCTTTTGGAAGACACTGAGTAACCTGGAGTGCCGGCTTAATCATAACATAGTACAAACTGAACAGTCTTACATACAAACAAGTGTTGAAACACCATCTGACCGTCTGAGCCTACTCCTGATTCCTTTAACCATCTGATTTTCACCATTCAAAATATTAGTTATAAAAATAAAGGATTCTTGATTTATTTAGGTGTTATCTATAGAAAGCAATTATGATTTCGCAACCCTATGTACAACTGTTAAATATATTTAGCGATTCCAGTACATACCTGAATATAAATTTATTTATTAAGGTTTATTTTAATTTTTCGTGACCCTAAAAGACTAGTAAGAAATGCAAGTATTAATATTTTGTACATTTTCCCCTATCAATAAGATAACACGACATAAAAATCAATAGAAAACTCTCAGGTTCCTATTAACATAGATATGACTTAGATGTTAACAGTTATTATTATTATCATGGGTATAAATTTAACAAATTCACAGACATGATTACACACACATACACGATTATCACACACATAAATATATTATGAATTTAAACCAGATCAACTTAACCAATGTAACTGCTTTATAGTTTTATGAACATAACGCGAGATTATTTTAAACAAGCGGTCACAGCCGCGTTGAGCAGTATGAATCTAATAAAACTATGGAAAATATTAAACACTAAATTATTTTTTTGTTATTGTTGACCTGGTCTAAGACGGTCTCTTCTATTCCAGAGGCTTATTACAAATCAGTACTTCTTATTATTAAACATTAAAGAATTTGAACAAATTCTTTTGGCTGCATCAATATACTATACATATAATAATATTTCTATATCATCAACATTTCATAGCCTCTCGATTATATTGCTATAATATATCGTTTTGTATTCAAGTTTTTTTTTCGAGTACAATATTATTCAACCCTGTAAATTATATTCACACCAATTTTTAAAGAAACAATCGATGCACGGAGGTGCCTGAAATATGGAGTAATATGTAAGGGATTTTACGAAACGTGGCAATTGATTATGAAAGCTATCCTAACATATGTATCTCACAATAACGATGTCTAAGAAAGTGGGCACTGTAACACATTCCTGTAACACACAATATGAACATAAATCACAGAGTGTGCGAACTTTAACACTTAATATACCTCAATAGTAGGTGATAGAACCTTAGGCATAACATGTTGATTCTTACAATGTGTTCCCAACATATTGTAAAAATAGAAACACACGAGCAGAAATCATTACACAAATCCAAATAGGAACTAACAATGCTAATTGACACAACGTTTTTATATATTCACTAATCAAAGGTACACATAGAGTAGGATATTGCATAAAATTAATGTGATTTATGCTCATACAATGTGTTAATAAATTGAAATTAGGGTCACTTAATCACATCTTGTAAGCACCAATATGTAAGTGGTACATACGATCCACAACTGAACCACACGGAATCGTTAACATTCACAACTTGAACTTATTGACTTTAGTTTCGCAGAGCAGGTCTCATCCTTACAAACTAATATGAAATGATCACGTAACAAATATTTTGAGTATCATTCATGTGTGGTTAGGGATTTATTAAGTCACCTATGCGCGGATCTTAATATATCGCAAATAAAAAGAGTTACACTGTATTTCGAATACTTATACGTAGAAAAAGTCACATGGCACAGAAAGCTATATTTTACTGTTACGTAAATGTTCATATTTCAATTAAATCTCTTCTATTTAAGACTCGACCGAATTTCATATTATTTAACATATGTTATTTAACGAAAAATTACCAGTACTTTATAGAAGTACCCTAAAAGGTACAACAACAAAAGGAATATAGGATAGAGCAGGGGTGGCGAAATTTATGTAATAACGTGTTATTTTTCATCAAGAAATGAGCCCATAGATGCGCCGTTGAATAATTTTGATTTCATGATATTGGGAATATAATAACTCTTTATATTTTATCTTTTACTTTAATAAATCTTTATACTTTACAAAAAAAGGACATTTTGCTGTCTACGCCAATAAAAATTAAAGTAATATTAGTTTGACTGTTGAGATTAGATGCTAACGGACTATCAGTCAAACGGTTACGGGAGTCATTAAATATTGTTCATCATTGATCATAATTCGCAGGCTAATATAATTCGGTAGCTGAATATATTGTGGTTTGCCCAAAACTACTGTGTCGCACCATCAAGGGCACTTATTTTAACAGATCGCCATCCCTGTGACAGAGCAGATCTCCCCACATAGTGAATGGTAAGCAAAACATGAGTTAGGTGTGTCAGCGCGCTAGATCTGCGTGGAGAAGCGCGGGCGCGGCAGCTCGAACACGTCGCCGTGCACCGACCGCGCCAGCGCCTTGATGCTCGCCGCGATGTCCTGCGTCTCCTCCTGCACAGTTTATACACTATGACATGGGGTTCTTCAAGAAAGGTGCGAAAAGAGCTCTCCTTCACAGCCGATGCATTGGCGACTCCTCTGGTGTTGCGAATGTCCACAGGCGACGGTGACTACTTTCCATCAGGTAGCCCGTCTGCCTTATCGTTAGGTTAAATTATAAAAAAAAAAAAACACAATTTAATAAAATCCTTTTTTAGGATTAAGTGCAAAAACATCTTTTTTAGGATTAGGTACCCAAATGGTAAAATCCTGCATCTCCTCCTGCACAATTTATACACAATTTGATAACATCTCCTTTATTAGAATTCCGTACCCAAAAGGTAAAAACGAGACCCTATTACTAAGACTCTGCTGTCCGTCTGCCCATCTGTCTATAATCAGGTTCTAACTCGTGAACCATAATAACTGGACAAATGAAAATATCATAGATAATGTCTTTCTGTTGCCGCTATGACATCAAATACTATAAACATAATAAAATATATATTTAAAGGCGGCTCCCATACAACAAACGTATTTTACCGTTTTTTAAAGATAATACGGGACTCTTCGTACGTGAGCCCGACTCACACTTGGCTGGTTTTATTTAATATAACTTTTATACAACATTTTAATGCAGTAAAGGCTCCTTATTTGCGGTAGTTACGTTACACCCATGTGCCGCGATTACAGTAACCGTGAAAGACCAACACTACTAAAAGAAAGTTGACAAATGTAGAATCTGCGAATAAGAAGCTTATAGTGTATTCGCCGAGTACGTAATTAATTGATCAAATGTATTCAATACTCGCCACAATGACTCGAGAATCGAATATCCGCTAGGCGTAGGATTTTTTTGACGCGTTTCAAAAAAATATTGTCCGTATTAGTGCGAGTCTGATTGTCCGCGAATTCATCGAATACTCGCAAATATGTAACTGAATAACTCGCCGCAAAATGTTGAGTATGGAAATAAGATATTATCTTAATATTTAAGACAACTCTTTTCTAAAAACAATGTACACTCAGAATACTTAAATATTTATAATTATCATGGTCATTAATGTCAATCTAGCATAGTATGAAATGAATCCTCACACTTGGTAGACTTTGTATACCATGGGTTTTGAAAACAGGCAAATTATCAATGTTCCAAATTCATAAAATCCAAAAGTATATACTAACATAGTCATCTATTTCCCTCAAAGTGGGACGCTCCGTGACAAACTGGGGCATTTTAATGGGAAGAGAGCGCGCGATGTCCGCCGCCATGCCGCGCGGCCGGCTGATGTGGATACCTTCGTCGTTGCTGCCCTCTGCTGTGGAAATTAATTATATGTAAATTAGATAACGACGGTGATTTTTACAAGGCATATTTGAAATATTGGTATAAAATAATCCTTGAAAGAATAAAGATATTACAAATGTTTAAATACCTATAATCAAAAAGGCTTTTTTTGGGATCACTACATAGTATAAAACAAAATCGCTTTCCGCTGTCTTATCTGTCCCTGATTAGAACTTTAAAACTATGTTACGAATTTTAATTCAGTTTTTTTAATAGATAGCGTGATTCAAAAGGAAGTTTTATATATAAAAACATGTATAACATAGCGGAGAAACACTGAAATTTTTCAGATTTTCGCGGGGTCAGCTAGTAGTTCATAAAGATAAGGAAATATTATTGTGACCCTATTAGCAGAATCATTTTTATATGAGGCGACCATCTCAGTCTTCCAGAGTGGCAACACATCTATGATTGATTTGATCGATTGATAGACCTCATGTTCTATCTGAAGTAAATCAAATAAAAAAGGGTCAATAGTTATGTTTGTGCCAACGACAACACAGCCTAATAGACACCGCATCTAAGGCGAACACTTTCGGGCAACACATCAGTTTAATAGCACTGATATAATAAACCGAGCGCGACCTACACTTCAGTACCGACCACTTATGTGACCTGTGAACATCGTATTACGAGACTATATATAGCGCGAAATAAATTCTTTAAAAAATAAAAAATGTGAAGCAAAATGACTTCCTGATCATTAAGATGGTGTAAAAATGTAGTAAAACATCTAATTTCAAAAAAGACGGCATAACATTTCACAAGTAAACTATTTTCACAATTATAATTTCAGGAATCAAATTATTTTGGAGCTCATCTTACACTGGTCTTTAACAGCGCCCGGTGATATCTTCTTACAGTGCATCCCTTTCCTTTTCATTAAATTAAATATTTCTATCCTTTTCGTCCATTTTGGTAGTGATGTACACCTCAATTAACTGATGAAAGATGACAACTAATGCAATTGAATATTACTTGAATTGAATTTAAAATAAATAATTATAGTTTTACACTTTTAATCGTAAACTGCCAATAATTATAGTTATTTGATGACTCTAATGTCTAAATATGTATCTACCAGATTAATTATCCGACTTCAAAAAGGAGAAGGTTCTCAATTCGGCAGGTATATATATATTTTTGCATGTACAAGGACTACTCCGCCGTTAGTGGACCGATTTTAATTATTCTTTTTTTATTGTGTAGAGACGAGCTGCGAATTGGTCCCACTTAAATATGGTTATCATCCATTTATGAGTTCTGGAGAAAATGAGGGGAACTCCTTAACCGATGGGAGTAATTGAATTGTGTGTAAAGATATTTCATGTAGGTTCTAATGAAATTGCGAAGCCAATTTATCATTGACTTATTAAGGGTCTGATAATGTGGCTCGGAGACAAAACGTGTAACTCCTCACCCGATGGGAATAAATGAGTTGTGTTTCAAGATATTTGGTGTAGGTTCTAATGATATTGCGAAGCCAGTTCATCTTTGACTATTTAAGTGTCTGATAATTTGGCTCGGAGACAAAATATGTAACTCCTCAACCGATGGGAATAATTGAGTTGTGTTTCAAGATATTTGGTGTAAGTTCTAATGATAATGCAAAGCCAGTTCATCTTTGACTATTTAAGTGTCTGATAATTTGGCTCGGAGACAAAATATGTAACTCCTCAGCCGATAGGAATAATTGAGATGTGTTTGAAGACATTTGGTGTAGGTACTAATGAAATTGAATTAATTACTTACAAGCTATGATCAGAAGAACATACGTACATATAGAAATGAAAAAAAACTTTTGTATAAAAACACACATAGGACACATGTGGTTTCGTCGTGATCTAGCGAAATATGGTGAGCGCCGACTTCAGGACTACTACTAAGTACCTACTGTGTATGCTCTAAATTAACATGTATTTAGATATTTTTTTACTTTTTTGTTGCATGGAAGTCGGTTGTATTTTTTGTTTATTTTTTTTTATTTATTACAAAATCCGTAGATCCGAAACCTACAATTAGAAGAATTTATATCAAGTTAATTCATTTTAAGAATAATTAATTCATTTTTTGCTTAAATAGAATATTTTATACAACAATGTTAATACTGGTTTGAATTGCGTTATGTTGTGTATTAATGGTTTAGATTGTTAAATGATGTTTTCATTATTTTTCTCAATACTTCAATATGAGTACTACTATACCTTCTATGAGCTATTTATTAATCGTCTTATTCAATTATAATTATTTTATTATTTCTAATCAATAACCCATTACAAAAACGTTCCCATCACTAATTGTAATTTATGATCTATTGCGACCTTGAATCGACCAATTGCAATGCTTTCTTTTACCGCTCCCCCGCACCGCATACCTCAGTGCTTTGACTGAAATGATTCTTCTTAGAAATGAAGACATGAGGTGTCTATTAGGCTATGTTGTCGCTGGTTTGTGCTAATTTCGGGTTCGGACCACTTAACATCAGGTGGGCTGTATGTTTGTTTGTTACTAACCTTTAAAAAAGAATTTAATTTACCATTTACATATGAGGAGTCGATTTATACATATAGCATCTGTCTTTTCTCAGGGTTTAAATTATTTCCAAGTTAAATTAAGCCACGAAATCTTTACAAACAGGTGTATAGAGGATTACTGCAAGCAATACTTACGATCAGAGTCATAATCGTCTGCGTCAGACGCGATATTATTGCGCGAATCCATGCCCTCTAAGTCAAATATATCTTCAGCATCCAAGGAATCTTCTTCATGTTGGATGTGGTCTACAGACTGAAATTTAAATGTTATATTATTATTAGACTATTACTCTGGTAAAGTGAGTACTGTATTCATTAAACTTATAGCTTGTAGAAAAACACAAATAGACTAGGAGATAAAAAAGGTTCATTGATAAGTCTATATATCCATGGAAGAAAGCGTATTTGACATGTTTTGAAAAGAACAACTTTATGCTAGAGTCAATAAACTAAATTAGATGGACTACTAGAATCATTTGTCCTAAAATATAAAAGTTTTAAATTAAAAACCATTGTGTATAATCTATGAAACCATTTTAGGATTAGTGTAATTGATTTTATATGTAATTAAATTCGTATTTTTTTGAGATACGACAAGATCGTCGATATATAAAGGCTACAAGCATTTTGCAACCTGATGGTGTGCCATAGTGAAGCACAGGTGTCTACTAAATATTATTGCTGTAACTCAGAGTTTCTCAATGTTATTCTTAATGGTAGTAGATTCGAAATTCGAATCTTCTGTACAATTCACTGTGTTATTTATAAAAAATGGCATAAAACTTATTAGAAAATGTAAGAAACATAATAGTTGAAAGGTGATTTGTTGAATTTGTGTTGCGTTTTCTCAAATAAGGGTCATGAACTTTCATGCAAGTGAAATATGTATATTATTTTAAGATTCCTAGAATAATAATGCAACATCCCAGATTGTACCAAATCAGTTGACACAGTGTGGGTTGGTGATGACGAGCGGTCACTATACCGGTCTGACATGCAGTGGGTTCTGAGTTTGATTCCCGGCCAGACTACCTGTCTCATCAGAGATGTCTCATCAGAATGATGAAATTAGATTTCTGTTCTGACAGGTACACAAACATCCAGACATGTTTGTGTATCTTTGTTTCTCCATGGCACCCACAATGCAAGAGAAAATCCTACTGTGTTGCTTTGAGTGTAAAAGTGTATTTGAGAACCCTGCTCTAACCAATACCATGGATTTTGTACATGCAATACATAAAAATCTATTTATCTATATATCTATCGAGAAAGAAACATTAAAAAGTCTATCAATTTACCTTGATAGCATTTTGTGTTAATAATTTGGCATCTTTTAATGAAGATAGTCTTCGTCTCTGTAGTGGAGGTAGAAGTGGTGATGGTGGTCCATTATCAACATTGGAGTCAGTTCTCCAAACATCATTCTCAACAGTGCTCTGAGCTTTACTTATAATACTGAAACATAAGTAAAACATTAGATAAGTAATATGTATAAGTTTAATATTACACCACAAATATAATTTATTTTAGAACTATTTTAGTTACAAATAATAGGGTTATTAATGTTATTATTATTAATGTTATAAATAAATAAATAAATAAATAAATTATAATAGGGTGATGTTTGTTTTAATTAATGTGTAAATTGGCAACCAATAAGCAGTACCATCTTCTTGTATAACATCAACCTTCATTGATGTTACCAATGCCATGCCAGATGCCATGGCAAAAACCCTCATTAGGGGCCCTCAACCGCACCCTGTTGTTCCGGGACCAGAATAGGGCTACGGCGTCCCCTGCCTGTCGTAAGAGGCGACTAAAAGGGGCTTCCGGGGTTGCGAGCGGCTAGAGTGGGAGCTCGAGCCGTTCAGTCAGGTGATCCCGGGAAGTACGGCGGTACCTGTGGTCGCATACCGTCGTAAAGACTAGACGGAGCGGTGGGCCCAGCCGCCCATCTGGGAGGAGCCCGATGGGGCAACGCGCTCGGAGGATTCCGGTTGAAGTCGTTTCGAGATCCCGGAGTCCTCCTTTTTAGCGCCGAGAACGTCCACCGGGGGGGTTTTAGTGCGGTAAAAATCCCACATAACCCTGCGTCGCTCCCACGGCGTCGGGTACCTTTTGAAGGTTTCCCCCTCGACAACAAAAAAAAAAAGGGGGCCCTCAACTATTGGATTGAGAGATAACTTGAAACAATAATAGGAGCAACCCACAAACCATATAAAAAATGGATTGGTATTACAATACCCAGGCTATATAGGTTATTCATACAATACCTAGATAAAATTTTATGATCCCTTTGTGCTCTTTCTCTGTAGGCTTCATACTCTGCATATTTTTGATCTCTAAACTGTCTTACTGTTTCTTCAATTGCTTCAAGTTGTGATTCCAGTGTTTGGGTTAATTGTTTTCTTAAAGTACCTATGACTTGCAGTGAGGGATGAAACATTTTCTTATCGCTAACTAATAGATTGTTTGTGTCTTTATTCTCTTTCATTTCAATGTCGTTTGTTACTTCTGGTACAAGTAAGTTGAAGACTGGTGAAAAATTTGGTGACTTTTTTAAATTATTCACTTTGTCTGGAGTGGTCTGCAATATAGAAGGTAAATTATTAGATTCAATGAAAATAATTGCATTACATTGCTACATTGAAAGTGCTAGAACCATTTCTGGCAAAACTGGAGTCACCACGGCCACATCTATTTACATTATAAAAGCAGTGTTAAGTTTTGCTGTCCTCTGGTTTGAATAAGTGGTAAGGGTGATACTTGGGGTGTTCCAAGTCTTCATGGAGGACATCTGCAGTCAACCTGTTACAATTGATCTTATCTAGGGTTGATTACAGATGTCCATGAGTGGCAGTGGTCAGTTAGCATAAATTGTACTGCATTCTAATAGCTATTTCTAAAAATAACATGATTACTGACTAGTGCAAGCTCATTTGCTACTTGTAAAAAAAGCATTATTGATTGTTTACTAACTTGTATAGATTTGCAAATAAAAACAGTGTCTGGCCTGTCCTGCGACGTGCCATGGGTTGTCTGGCCACATGCTAAACATGCATTTAAGGTCCAGCGGCCGACAGTACGACGTCCAACCAGCGATGATTGCACTATGTGACCCTTCAATGATGAGGCTGGACATGAAAGTAGGTCCTGTAAATGAACATTAATATTTTAATCATGTTTACGTATACAAGATGATTTACAGAACAAGTTTAAAAATTCGAATTTATTACGAAGATAATAAAAGAAATCGTAACAATATTCTAAATTCAAAATTTTAGATTTGATATATTAAATGTTACATAGCACAATAGAAAGAAACAAAACTAGGTACATGTACAAGTACCTTTATTTTTAATGTTTTGTTTTTTTATAAACTTTACGAACGTGCGTATCACGTGAACATAACACAGGTACATAATGTTTACATTTTAATAACAGTTCCAAGTTACATAACGTATTGTTTTTATTAATGAAATGAATCGATACACGCTTTAATGATTCTAAAATAAACCTTTTTTCATTAAGGTAAATAGACGGTCAACGAGTTTACCAGTTGCAAGGGTATATAAATAATCGTCAAGGATACGTGCCGATATACGTTTATCCATAAAACCTATCAATTTAACTATTCGGGATTAGGCCCTTCGTAAAGTCAAGGCTAAAATCATGTTTGCCAATCTAAGAACAAATACCTACCTCACTGAAAAAAATATCCCTTTGTTCAATTGAAGATAGCTCCAGTTTTCCGATGTCCATAATTTCTTCAATTTTTCCACTTTCCAATGTAACATTAAGACATTTACAAACGCAGAGAGCCATTGTAGCTGAAATATGATCGTAAAACTGATCAAAACAATATAAAAATACACAAGAGAACGTAATAAATTGTACGAAGTAGCTCAGTGGATAAACGCGTTGTTATTATGTATGTACGATTGTATGTGTATAATGTTCTACATATACATCTACCAACACATGCTACAGTATAGATATATTTATCATGCACACACCTGAGATTAGCAGATATCTTAACAACACACTATAACATATTATAAATTAAGTAAAATAAGCTTTAAAACGTTATATTACGATCCAAGTTGCTCTACACTACGACACAATAATGCGACTGAATGTTTGTTGTTGTCGTGAGTTGTATGTCTCTTTCTTAGAAGGGCTTTTTCCCAAGTGAGAAAAAGATGCAGTTTTTAATATACTGAGATGGCGTTCCATTCGTTATTAGAGCATATTTTGCTGTGTTGAGCATAAATGCGTTCTTTTTGGGGTTGACACATAAAGTACCATGTTATTCGTGAATTGCGACCTATGAATGACATGTTTAACTAAGTCTATACTTTGCAATAAAACTTATGTTTCTTATTTTTTTGTGCATAAAGCAAGATCAAAAGACAACATTATAAAATTCCATCGTTGGTATCTTAATTACAGCTGATAGAGGCCGTCACAATTCAACTGCCGAGTATTGTTATGAAAAGTATTTATACAAAGTGTTTTATTTGTTAGTTCTCACAAAAAATATATATTACATACAACCATTATAGCTCATTTGAGTTCGCGAAGTCACAATAAAAAATAAAATAACAATAATAAGCATGAAAACCATTTGAAATATTTTTATTTTAATGGCGATGTTTGTTTTAGGTGCTCAATCATTATTAATCTTATACAATACCTGATTATCCTAAAAATAATAATATTGTTGCAAAATATTTTTTAGAATCAGAGAAAGTTGAGCTAAAAAGCCAAAGACTTATAAACAATAATTAAAAAAAACTAAGACGGTTTTGACAGCATCACGACCGTCAAATGTCAGTTTATGAAGTGCGCCTTGCAGTGTCGTCGACTCGTTGATAGCGTCAGCTGTTTTAGGAAGGTGATGTTGAAAGTATTAAACGCTGAGTTTAGTACAGGTCCCGTTTCTTTATGATTTGATTCAGGTACGTGACATATATTATAACATTCAAAAATAGTTTTTACTCTTGTTACTTTAATTTACCGAATGTAACACATGAATATTGTTCACATATTATAGGTTAGCGCGTCCAGAACTATTCATCATGTCTAAAAGAACTCAACCGAGTTGGTCCCCTCCGGCGAAGGCGGAGAACAGGCCGGTTCTCAAACTGTACAACAGTTTAACCAGGCAAAAGGAAGAATTTGTATGTTCGAATGGTAATCGCATCAACTGGTACAGCTGCGGCCCGACGGTGTATGACGCATCCCACATGGGGCACGCTCGGTAATTACCAAATAGCATATCTGCACCTTAAAATAATAATATTAATCAATTTTCCTTATTGACTAAAGAAAAATTGAGCAATTATTTACTGATAGACATTGACTAATAATTTAATGTTGTAACATTTAATAACAATACTGGTATGATGTGTAATATTTTTAATGTATTTCAAACATATGTTTCAGGTCTTATATTTCCTTCGATATATTGAGACGAATTTTGTCAAACTATTTTGGATATGATATATTGTATGTAATGAACATCACTGACATAGATGATAAAATTATAAAAAGAGCACGACAAAATCACTTGTATGAAAAATATGTAAAGGAAGCAAGAAGTCTAGACAAAACAATAGATGACGCAACAGCTGTTGTGAATTACTATGAGGAAGTTGTGAAGACCACTGAGGATACTGATAAAAAGAATGCATTACAAAAGATGTTAGATAAGTAAGTATTTCTTTTATCATTTGCGTTTTTTGCTTGTAAGATATGGTAGGTTTACATTTATGGGACATTAATTATGGGAGACACTTAGATGGGTTGGGGGTCGTAATTTGACCAAATCAAAGTGGGATAGGGACCTCTCAGTTTAATATCAAGTAATTATTTTTTCTCTAAGAAAACGTGTAAAATTGTACCGAAAATAGATTAAATTAAGGAAACATGCTCTATCCTAATTTGCAATAATCTTCCACCAAGAAGAGATGGGCAGTTGAAACATTTACAATTATACTTCACATAATTATAGGACACCCCCTTATAATAATTGGTTATTTTATATGGTTTACATTGGCATAAATTGTAAAAAAAAAAATATTAAATAGATGTATACCAAGCCCACATCATATTATACACTTCTACCAAAAATACACAGTAAAACTGTCTTTAAAAAATTTATGTGAACTATTGCTTACTATAAGACCTGTATGGCATCATGATTCAGAAATTTTACTATATTCTGACTTAATTAATGAATTATAAAATCTTTGTTTCCAGCGTTGCATCAGCAGTAAAAGAATTAAAATCTGCAGTTGAATCTAAGGATGATGAAAAGATTGCAAAAGCTAAATGTGACATGTTGAAATCTGCTAAAGACCCCATATCAGACTGGCTAGACAAGCAGTATGGATCCACAGTTACTGATAATGCTATATTCACAGATTTGCCTAGGTACTGGGAGAATGAGTTTCACAAGGATATGAAGGCACTCAATGTAAGTATGTTTTTATAAAATATTGGAATACAAAGCATACAGTGTACCTGATGATAAGAGATTACTTTTGATCATAAACCATCATAACCAACTCCACACAGGAGAAAGATTTTACCTAAGGTCAATTACAGATGTGTTGCCATATCTTACATCAGCAGGTGTCCAAACACAGGCTTTGTTTTACTCCAGACATAGGTGTGACTGTCATATACAGGACTTCCACTGTTCAATATGCTATTAAAAAAGGTTTTATCTTAATTGCATAATTTTGTCATTTTTATAGTACTAGCATAGATCAATCTGGTCAAGTCGTTATTATTATGTTAATTTCATAATTTATTTTTTTACTACTAACATTTTTTTATCTGACTGAAGTAGCCAGTGACCTTGCAGTCCACCTGATGGTAAATGGTCACTGCCGCCCCTGAACATCTGTAATGAACTTCATATAGAACATGGCTTCCATTTGAAGTCAATCACAGATGCGTTGCTGATCCTGAGGACTATGATGGTCGCCTTATGTGAAAGTGTGCCGGCCACCACACTCTTACATTGAAACACAAGAAATGCTACACGGTAGAAATAGGTGTGTCGGTGGTACTTCCCCGGTCGAACTACACTGGTTCTACCACCTAAAAACCTAACTAACTAATAAAATTACAAGTAAAGTATATGATTTTTAAGTAAAGTATATGATTTTTAAGTTTAAGTGTATGAATTTTCAGGTTCTACCTCCAGATGTTTTGACCAGAGTTAGTGAATATATACCACAAATTGTAGCATTTATACAAAAAATTATAGATAATGGGTTAGCATATGAGTCAAATGGTTCAGTATATTTCAGTGTAGGTGAATTTGATAGTAAAGAAAAGCATCACTACGCTCGTCTTGTGCCTGAAGCTTATGGAGATACAAAATCATTGCAAGAAGGTGAAGGTATGTACTATGTCTAATTCAATTTATTGATTAGATTTTCCCATAGAATTATGTACTGTCCCAAACTGGTTGTCCTTCCATCTTCCCTAGTGGGTTATTTTGCCAATAGTCACTACACCTGGCATACATGTCGGTACGATAGTACGAAGCCCGTACGGATCGAGACAAGCTGCTCGGAAATTGGACGAATATGTAAGAAGCTGTTTGTGAGAAAGTACATAGTATAAAAGAAAAAAACTTGAATTAATATCAAAGAAAAAAATACTGCATAAATAAATAAACAATTACAATTGCATAAATTGATATAAAATGCTATGTAATAGCTTTACCGCGGCAGTCCCCGAGTGTCGCACGTTTTTTTAACTGACAGAAAGTAGCAAATGAGCATGCAGTCTACCTGATCATAAGTGGTTACTGCTGTTTATAGACTATGTATCTGTAAATAACTTCACATAGAACAGGGGTTCTATCTGAAGTGAATTACAGATGCCTTGCCACTTCAGAGGACTAAGATGATTGGTCCATATGAAGTGAACCAACTTAGGAAATGAGAAGTAGAGTGTGGTGGCAGTACCTCCCTGATATCGTACTACACTGGTTCTATCACCTGATAAGGTTTATCTGCTGCCTATCTGCTGTATTTTAGTGAGGGAGTGTTAATACTGATAATATTATTGAGAGTATATTGGAATGGTTTCTTGCTGTAATTCATAATAATCTACTGCAAATTGCACTCTATTTATTTTCATTTGAGTAAAGTAAAAGTTTCCCTTAAAATTTTTATTCATGTTGTTCAATTTTATTCTTCTCCAATCAGACATTAATTGCACTATAATTTTGGAAAATTTACAAACAATTGTACCTTATATTTCAGGTGATTTAAGTGACGAAACTGCAGAAAAACGGTCACCAAACGATTTTGCGTTATGGAAGCGCAGTAAAGGAGGGGAACCTTCCTGGCCCTCACCTTGGGGTGACGGTCGACCAGGCTGGCACATTGAATGCTCGGCGATGGCCTCAGACGTGTTTGGTTCAAAGATGGATATACACACGGGAGGTGTGGATCTCAAATTCCCGCATCATGACAATGAGTTGGCTCAAAGTGAAGTTAGTATTTGATTTCTTCATTTGTTTCTTGTATTTAAATATTTTACTAATATTTAAGTCATATACCAAAACGTTCATATTTTTCGATTAAAACTGCATTAATCAGAGGATTATTATTTGATTTGGTCAAGATGTTACTTTTAAGAGTGTTAAGTGGCGTTTTAACAAACTAACCAAGTAGAGTTCTAATTGGTGACTTTTAGTACATCCTTTCTCATTTAAATCGTTATATGTTTTTCTGCTTGGTATTATTTTTCACAGTTTAAAGTCCTTCGGATTTAGTGAGAAAAGATTTCTGGGTTTACTTCTACTATTATAGATAAATAAATATTTGTTTACATACATTTTATTTCCGTTCTTTACAGGCACACTTCGATTCACCTGGATGGGTCAATTACTTCCTACATACTGGTCACCTAACAATCGCTGGTTGCAAGATGTCCAAGTCCCTCAAGAATTTCGTCACAATATCAGATGCGTTAAAACGTCACACCGCACGTCAGTTACGGATAGCATTCTTACTGCATGGGTGGAAGGAAACTCTGGACTACTCTGAAAACACCATGGAAATGGCTATACAAACGGAAAAAACGTTTAATGTAAGTGATGAATAATATTTTGTATTACATGACATTGTCTTAGCATCTTTTCATTGTCGCTAAGGTAGATATAATGTCGCACTAAATGAATATTAATGTTACGTTAGTTGTCTAAAAGCAAAACCGCCTCTTTGCCTAAAATTATTTCTGCAAAGAGGCGGTTTTGCTTTTAAACAACTCTACTACTACTATTATATTATAATACTAATTGTAAGTAGAAACTTTGTTTAATGTCCCTTAAAATGTACTGATTTATTCCAGGAGTTCTTCCTAACAGTAAAAGACGCTCTCCGAGCCGGTTACGATGAGGGCAGCGGCGGCGAGTGGGGGCCGGAGGAACAGCAACTGTCCGCTAAGCTCACGTCCGTGAAGGAACAAGTGCATGCGGCACTGTGTGGTAAATTATATTTCAAACTATGATATTTCGAATGAAAATAATGTTCCAAAGAAACAGTTTATTTAACTTTTTATTGAAGCATTTTTGACCATCCCTCCTTTTAAGCTGTATTTTATTATGTTACAAATGTAATGTAATATTCTTTACGTAATTTGTCTACTTAATAAAATAACATTTTGGTACCAATAATAACTCTTTGAATTTGAGTTTACTGTGGCTTTGGTGAACTCCAGAAAAAAATACCTGTTGAAAAGAGTGCTGTGCCTTAGGGTAATATATTCGTCACATTATTTGTCATACACTATCTTGTTTGCCATGACTAGTGTCTGCCATTTTCAAGTTTACTAAAATTAAATAATACAACAGTTTATAAGGATGTATGTATGTGTTTCTTGCTCTTTCACGCAAAAAGTACCGGCGGGATTTGTGTAAAATTTGACATACTCATAGTTTATGATCTGCATTAATAAATATATTTATTAGTATGATAAACGTGACCGAAGCGAGCGGAGAAGTGAGAATAATGTGTAGATTTAATTTTAAGTATTGCTAATTAAGTTAAGTATTTTGCCGACGCACTCGACCGAGCTGCTCGTCGAATTGGGATACACTGAAAATCAGTGGCCGTGGTTTGCTGTGGTGAGGCTGAATGTGGACTCTTTTGTAAATTTTACTACAGCAATAGTCTAATGTAAAAGTAATGTATGCCGTTATTTCTGCCACATTATGTTGTAGTATTTTTTACAAATCAATTCTTCTTTCTTTGTATATAAAAATACGATTTGGTGTTGTCTGCAGACAACATAGACACGCGCGGCGCGCTGGACGCGCTCCGCGAGCTGGCGGGCGCCGCGCACGTGTACCTGCGCAGCGGGCCGCCGCGCGCCGCGCCGCTGCTGGCCGCCGCCGCGCGCTACGCCACCGACGTGCTGCACGTGTGCGGCGCCGTGCCCGGCCCGCGCGGCGGCATCGGCTTCCCCGTCGCCGACGCCGACGTCTGCGTTAGTGCATACTAGTTGTAACATGAACGCTAGGATGAGGATGTCGGTCCCCTGTAGTCGAAGAGTATATACGGCTACGTGATCTCCTGCCTGTAGTAGGAGGTGCTTAAAGACCAGAGGTTGTGGGCGGTTAGAGTTGGTGCCGCCCAGCCAGCAACTTCGAAAAGAATTTCGGTATGTGTGGATGTGTGTCGTCGTAGATGCTGGAAAGTGCATGGGGACAGTTACACGTCCCCCAAGAGATGAAACCGTGAAGGGCGCCGCGCTAGGGGGTATCGTTACGTTCAAGCACTACTGAGAAAGGCTACCGAAGAGGTTATAGTGATTTGATGTATTTACTGCTCTGGAAATATTTCGCTGGAATATAAAGGTCATATAAAGTTTTTGGAACCGGTCAGTTTGCGGAAATAGCCAGTTATAAACAACAGAATAGAACAATGGGTGCCTTTAAAATGAATGCAATATATCGTCTTACAGTTGGAGGACACGGTGATGCCGTACCTGGAGGCGCTGGGCACGTTCCGCGCGCAGGTGCGCGAGGCGGCGCGCGCGGCGGCCGCGCCCGGCGTGCTGGCGCTGTGCGACGCGCTGCGCGACGACGTGCTGCCCGCGCTCGGCGTGCGCCTCGAGGACAAGCCCGGTACGATGCGCACGTCACTATTTATAATGTTTATTCGACTCGAGGACTAGCCCGGTACGATGCGCACGTGTCTGTTTATAATATTTATTCGACTCGAGGACAAGCCCGGTACGATGCGCACGTTTCTGTTTATAATATTTATTCGACTCGAGGACAAGCCCGGTGCGATGCGCACGTCACTATTTATAATGTTTATTCGACTCGAGGACTAGCCCGGTAAGATGCGCACGTGTCTGTTTATAATATTTATTCGACTCGAGGACAAGCCCGGTACGATGCGCACGTTTCTGTTTATAATATTTATTCGACTCGAGGACAAGCCCGGTACGATGCGCACGTCACTATTTATAATGTTTATTCGACTCGAGGACTAGCCCGGTAAGATGCGCACGTGTCTGTTTATAATATTTATTCGACTCGAGGACAAGCCCGGTACGATGCGCACGTGTCTGTTTATAATATTTATTCGACTCGAGGACAAGCCCGGTACGATGCGCACGTCACTATTTATGATATTTATTCGACTCGAGGACAAGCCCGGTACGATGCGCACGTCGCTATTTATAATGTTTATTCGACTCGAGGACTAGCCCGGTACGATGCGCACGTGTCTGTTTATAATATTTATTCGACTCGAGGACAAGCCCGGTACGATGCGCACGTTTCTGTTTATAATATTTATTCGACTCGAGGACAAGCCCGGTACGATGCGCACGTCACTATTTATGATATTTATTCGACTCGAGGACAAGCCCGGTACGATGCGCACGTCGCTATTTATAATGTTTATTCGACTCGAGGACTAGCCCGGTACGATGCGCACGTGTCTGTTTATAATATTTATTCGACTCGAGGACAAGCCCGGTACGATGCGCACGTTTCTGTTTATAATATTTATTCGACTCGAGGACAAGCCCGGTACGATGCGCACGTCACTATTTATAATGTTTATTCGACTCGAGGACTAGCCCGGTAAGATGCGCACGTGTCTGTTTATAATATTTATTCGACTCGAGGACAAGCCCGGTACGATGCGCACGTGTCTGTTTATAATATTTATTCGACTCGAGGACAAGCCCGGTACGATGCGCACGTCACTATTTATGATATTTATTCGACTCGAGGACAAGCCCGGTACGATGCGCACGTCGCTATTTATAATGTTTATTCGACTCGAGGACTAGCCCGGTACGATGCGCACGTGTCTGTTTATAATATTTATTCGACTCGAGGACAAGCCCGGTACGATGCGCACGTTTCTGTTTATAATATTTATTCGACTCGAGGACAAGCCCGGTGCGATGCGCACGTCACTATTTATAATGTTTATTCGACTCGAGGACTAGCCCGGTAAGATGCGCACGTGTCTGTTTATAATATTTATTCGACTCGAGGACAAGCCCGGTACGATGCGCACGTCACTATTTATAATGTTTATTCGACTCGAGGACTAGCCCGGTAAGATGCGCACGTGTCTGTTTATAATATTTATTCGACTCGAGGACAAGCCCGGTACGATGCGCACGTGTCTGTTTATAATATTTATTCGACTCGAGGACAAGCCCGGTACGATGCGCACGTCACTATTTATGATATTTATTCGACTCGAGGACAAGCCCGGTACGATGCGCACGTGGCTATTTATAATATTTATTTTTAATCACCTACATAGTTTATACCAATTATAATTTTAAAAAGAACAGAAGAATAGTCTACAATAAGGAAAAGCTAAGTGCAACTACAGTTATAGGCGAATACTGCTTGCAAAAGAAGCGAGTAATATGTAAGTCAAATGATAATAATAATAATAAGGAAATATATTTTTTTTCTGGAATAAAATTAAAATTAAATTAAGTCCATTTAAAATTAAAATTTATATGTCAATATTGTTTATGATACATAAATTTATTAATAATATATTTAAACTTGCAAATGCTATCTAATATCTGTGAAAATTTAAAAAGAAATTAAAAATATTGAAGTAGGGAATGAGCCTGAAGTCCACCTGGTAGAAAATGGTCACTGCCGCTCATGGACAGCTGTAAGAAACTACACGACGTACTGCCCGCACACGGCGTGCGATTCTTAAACGAGCCTGGTAGGACACTTCCGCGTGTTAGTTGATAAGGTTCAAGAAACAAACTAGGATGCAGTTCACCCGATCACCTGACATCTATAAGCAACTTCATACAGTATAAGAATGTCATCTATAGTACCGTCTATTCATTATAAGACAATGAGATGCGATGCTAGTCTTGAGGAGATAGTTCCCTCGTATTAAAATATCGGCAACGACACCATTTCACATAAAATATATCTATGTACCTATATATATTTCATGTACATACGCACTCAGGCAAGCGAAAGTACACGCGTATATACGTATGAATGCACGTACGAATGAATGCACGCTCCCTGGAACATGCACTCATACGAAGTATATTAAAGTTCAAACATGTGTGTTGTATAAAAATAAGAGTAGGGTGTAGCCGAAATAACTTTAAAATTTCTACAATTTTCATTCTAGTATAAATCGATAATTTTAAAAATCAGCACATCATTCGCGTTAAATACACATAATAGCAAAATCTGATTTTATATTTATGTTTAATAAGTATTATATATATTACCATACATGAACATAGTAAATGCAATATTTATTGAAGTCTTTCAAAATAATTTCCATTGCGGTTTATACACTTAGTCATACGGAAAAACCAATCGTCAGAAAAACCATTCCATTTTTCTTCTGGGAGTTCTGAACATGGTTGGTCCAACGTTGCCAATAACTCAGAGTCGCTTGCAAAATTTCTGTCCTTGAGCTGATCCTTCACAGTTGGAAACAAAGCAAAGTCACAGGGAGCAAGATCTGGACGACTGGATCTGGAGTGTTCTTTAAAAAATCAATTGTCGCATGAACATGATGCGCAAGAGCGTTGTCGTGGTGAAAATGCCAATTGTCCATTCTTGATTTTGGATCGAATTTCTTTGAGTTTCTGTACAATTTTAGGCAAACATTCATTGATATACCAAGAGGCCGTGACTGTACGCTGACTATCCAAAACCATTCGTTCCAATATACCCCGTTTTGTAAAAAATACAGCTATTATTTTCTTCTTCATTGATCGCGATTTACGGACTTGAGTTTGTGTTTCCTCATTTTCGAACAACTATATTTTGTTTTTATTTTTTTGACGGTACATCAAAATAGTAGAGCCAGGTTTCGTCGTCCATAACGATGTCATTGATATGTCGAGCAGTCCTATTTTCGTAAATCTTTATTATTTTTTTACACCAATTTACTCTCACTTCCTTTTGTTCTGGGTTAAGGTCGTGGTAAACTTTAGTCATTTTTTAGTCTTGAAAAACGTATAACTCTGAAATGACATGATACACAATAATTTATTATATGGCTACCTACTAGTTATGAGTTCTAATTTATAAAAGATATATATGCATTTACTCTCTGTTTATAGAAACTTTGTATTGCAGAACTTATCTAGTGACCTTGTACAATCTTACTGAGGTTTAAATATATTTTAGCTATATGTGATGTGACAATATTTTTTATCTCTTAATAGATCGTACGGTAGTCAAGCTTGTCAGCAAAGAAGAATTATTGAAGGAGAGGGAAGAAAAGAAGAGAGTTGAAGCAGAAAAACTAAGAAAGAAGCAAGAATTACTAGAAGCTCAAAAAGCGAAGGAAGAACAGAAGAAAATACCACCTTCAGATATGTTCAAAAAAGAGACTGATAAATATTCTAAATTTGATGAAAAGGTAATTAAATACATTTGATATGTAGCATATATCGTTATATATTTAAAGCAAGTATAACGCTTTTAAAACTTACTTTTTTATCTGATTGAAGTAGCAAACGATCATGCCAGTCCACTTGATGGAAAGTGATTACTGCCGCCCATGGATATCTGTAAATCTCTAAGCAACTTCATATAGAACATGAGTTCTATCTTAAGTCAATTACAGATGCTTCGCTACTTCCGAGGACTGAGATGATCGCCTCATTTAAAAGTATACCGGCAACCCCACATTACCATCGAAACGCAAGACATGCTTCTCACTCGAAATAGTCGAACTACACCACCTTTCATCTACTACACTTCGCTTTTACAATATTTACTAGCATTATAAAAGCAAAAGTTTATACATAAAGTATACATGTATAATTGTTACTCTTTCACGTAAGTCTGGACGGAAATTTGGCATCCAGGTAGTTTACGATCTGAATTAACACATGGGACACCGGATAACGTGGTAAAGTGAACGTGACTTTGACATATTTATAAGTTTTATAAATAATTATGTCAAAGTCGGGTGAAGGTATATCAGGCAATGAATTCGTATATATTACTTACTAGTTGACCCGGCGAACTACGTTCCGCCTAAAAGTCAAAAATCTGAAATTATCAGTGTTACTCCACTATATTATGCATGTATTATACATAAAAACGTTCCCCTTTAATCACTCTATTCATTAAAAAAAAACTGCATTAAAATACGTAGCGTAGTTTTAAAGGTCTAAGCATACATAGGAACAGACAGCGAGAAGCGACTTTGTTTTATACTATGTAGTGATACATCATACGTGATAAATGTTCGGATTGGTACCTATTTATATAAAAAAAATAAACAAAAAATACTACCGATTTTAATAACAACTAGGAAAAGTTACGAATGAATAACAACTGATAAGCAATAATGATAACCCCAAAATCTGCAACTGCTTAATGATTACACATTGAAATGTAATTAATTCTTTTTTTTTATCAATTATCCAACGAAAACTAAGTTTATTCGATCGAATAGTGCCTAAATTTCTGTAACTAACCGAATTTCATAAAAGTACCCAAATTGAAAGATACCGAATTTTTGTCATATCATTTTAACCAAGTTTATATAACATGAGAGTAACACTTAGGGCGCATTCCAGAAGGTGCTCACAAAACGCCCAAAACGTCGTTCCACAAGACGACCGCGGCCGTTGTGGTCGCGGCGAATACGTCACTCATGACGTCACGACTTACGCCCACGCGAAGCTCACAACGACCCATCTAATACGGTGGGTCGAAGTGATCGTTCCTCTTGAGATTATGTCGGTAACGCTCACAAGCTAGTGGAACGGAAAAAAACTGCGGTTGTGAGCGTGAACTTTGTGAACGTCTAATGGAACGCACTCTATAAATATCCTGATATAACATTTAACATATTATGCGGTGTGGATTAATATTGACGGCTTAATTTAATAAAATAACTGACCGCGGCCAAATAATAAGGTAATATTAATTAATTAAAAAGTAGGCGGAGCGATCAGTCGACGTCGGGTACGATTCCTTAGCTATGTGAATTTGACAGATGTCAAAGGACGACAGTTGTCACATGCCAATAATTTGGATTATGAATGATTATGATTTCACTATGTTCGTCTGCTACATCTGTATATTAAAATTTGTCTTTATTTTGTTACAGGGATTACCAACACATGATCATGAAGGTAAGGAACTCAGTAAAGGCCTTATTAAGAAGTTGCAGAAACTACAGCAAGCTCAGGAGAAGAAGTACAACGAATATCTGGCCACTATCAATACCTGTTAAATTAATGGTACAAAATCTGGCCCTATATGATTCCTTTTGATAAGACTAAATTACACTTAAATATTTATATTCCGGATTACATAAAGTAAAAAAGTCGAATTCGAGTTTTTATAACTTTGAACTTAATGTCTTTTCGGTGCTTTTTCTGTATTTTTTTATTTGGGATCAAACTTTATCCAATGTATTAACAATTGTCTCCAGTATTTTAATCATTTGTCATTATGTATTGAAAATATATGTATGTAGCAAAAGTCAGTCACTAATTTATATTGTAATTTCATTCAATGTAAATAAACAAATTAATTAGGTAAGCACATGGAAAAATACACATATTCACATAATTATAAATTAACACATACCTACATTATAAATAAACACTGCATTTATTTATTACATTCATTTAAAAACCTTTTTTTGGACACATTGCATGATTATATCACACTTTATATTTTTAAGACAGGCTCAGATTTTTATACATACAGCAACTGAAATAAAAGAAGTTCTGTAAAAATTATAAAGCTATAATATATTTTCTACTGAATATATACAACGTGTTTTATTTTTATCCCGTACATAACCGTACATCCCGTACATCCCGTACATAACTCTTTGTTACAACTGACCCAGAAATCGGGTACCACAATACATGTACTAAAATAAAATAAATAAAACAGCCAGAGAAAGAAATATGGAACAAAACAAACAATTCTATGTACATTATATACAAAATAAATTATTAAAAATAAAAAAATATTGTTTTCAATCTAAAAGAATAATACAAATTATAAATAAAACAAAGAGTCCATACCGCTGCATTTTGGGAGAGTCTCAAGAATGCTTGCGGCATTTCCTCGTTGTATGGCCAAACTGATGCGTTGGCCAAAATACGCACCAGCCCTTGGGTCTCCTGAAACGTCAACCAGGCGCGAAGACGTTCTTTGAAAAATCGTCGCGCTTCTGGCCGCCAAGGACCCAGTGTCTCAACCGCAAACGGCACAAATATGTAACCCTCCCCAAGAGCTGCATATTTGCGCCGCTTAGAAGATTCAGCCGTTTCTGCCGCTCCACCTGCGCGCACCGAGGTCAAAGATATATGCGATGGAGCCAGTGTATCATTACAAGTTAAACAGCCATATACGAAAATAAAAATTTAATAAAAAATAAAACAAATGTAAAATAGTTTTTAAATAAAGACGTTAGATAAAAATATACTGATTTACGCCACTTATATTAGGTCTTTTATCTCAGTCTCTTTAGGGCAAATTATCCATTTCAGATGGTACATCCTTTGCAAAATGTCTAAAAATAGTTTTCTTCTCTTATGTCTGTACTAGATACCTACTCTAACACTTTTCCTGACCAAGTGAGTTGACATTTTGCTAGTTGTGCTCTTTTAGATTGTGAGAGCCCATGCCTCGCAGCCATAAGTACGGCAAAGTAAAATACATTGATTGAACACTTTGCATTTAATGGACATTCTAAATTCTTTATTTTCAATATTTATATTTTAGTGCCCCGTACTTTTGCAAGACATTGCTTTTGTTGACTTTCTTTTTCAATCAATGAAATGATTTGAGCCAAACAGACACTACATTCACTATCAGTACCCACTTAGGGGCCATCTATAAACTTATTTACTAACTCAATATATATATCGACTCTATAAAAAAATAATTTTACATCCGATATCACATACGTACTTAGTAGTTGCTAGTGTAAGATATCTCTAGCAAACCAACGTATAGTCTATCTGATAGCCAACTTTACACTGAGCAGAAGTTGCAGGTGTCTTAAGGTGAGTCGTCATTTCTGAGGACTAAATGATGCCTTATTTTTAAGTCAGCTAGAATCCATACCTTTTCAAGGAAATGCTCGAATATCTTTCCGCTAGAAATTGATGTGTCGGTGATTTCTCCCCGGTCGAACGTACTACTGCCATTCAAATTTCAATATTTGAAAATTTTCATTATGAAATGGGACCTTTGCCTAGCAGATGGAAAGTATTAAGTTGTTGATAAAACATATTACAAGACCAGACCACGTAATTTCAATGTTCGTTTGTTTTTTTATAATACGTTGAAGCAAATATGGCGATGTATTAACATGTTGGAAAGAACCTTGTGAAACGGTCCGGACTATTGTTATAATCAATGAGGTTATTGCGATTCAAATCAAACACTACATTACATTACATTAAGAGCAAATAGGTTAGAACGCGTGCGTTTCGGTTGGTTGCTGGACACTGACTGCCGGCCTGCTGCCATCATAATGACGTCGAACTATTCTATTTAGGACTACCCACTCTTAGTTTTGATTTCGGCGTATAAATAATAATTAAAGATAACAGAAACATCTGCAATCATTGATTATTTTTAACCACTTAACTTTATGTCAATCGATGCTCGCCTTGAAATATATGCTTTTCACTGATTCCGCAGTATGCTCTCCAAAGCAAGCAAACGTTCATGAATGACCGCTATCGCTATTAAAATTTTAGTTTGATACTGTCGATACCTTGTAACTTTAAGTAACGGATGATCTATGAGCTATTTTATTGACATCACACTTAACGCATTTCCAGTCCTTACGGTTTACCTGAATTATTGCTCGGTCAATTTTTAACAAAATTGATTCTGATTGAGTAGTTACAATTGTGAAGAATCTATAAGTAGGTAGAGGTACATATCTGCCCAGATAAGGACACGACAAACTATAGGTAGATGAATTTGTCGATGATTTCGAGGCAGAGCTAAGAAAAACTGCATTTTGTGATTCATGGGGGTCCCGGTTTATACTGACGATATCTGCTCATGATGTCTTCATTCACCTCACAACGTCTTCATTCACATACATGTGAATAACCTACCTACCTTTTTTTTTATTTTCGAGGGGGAAACCTTCCAAAGGTACCCGACGCCGTGGGAGCGACGCAGGGTTATGTGGGATTTTTACCCCCCGGTGGCCGTCCTCGGCGCTGAAAAGGAGGACTCCGGGATCTCGAAACGACTTCAACCGGAATCCTCCGAGCTGAAGTCGTTTCTACTTACTGAAGAATACTACGTTCCTAAGAGTTAAACAAAAAGGTTCTCAAAGATGTGTGAAATCTATCAATTCGCACTGGGCTAGCACGGTCGAATGCAGTCAATAAACAATCACACCCTGAAAGGAGAACCATCCAGTAGTGGGACACTAATAGATCATTGCGGACAGTTTATGCTTACCTATGCAAGAACCAACTATTGAACTTTATGGCTAGGTTAACTATATATATGGATATTATATCCATGTAACACGTTATGTAAGAAGGTATCTATGTAATAACTGAGCTGTATTTTAACATTAGGTAACTATATCTATACTTCAAAGAAAGACTACCATTTTTCAATCTACTGAAAAATACTTTGTGCTAAACTATTTAGTAATTTGGTAGAGACTATTCTGCGAATGTAGATATACGGTTACGGTATCTCCTGTCGTAAGATGCATTTTAATAGGGCTACAAATTATGTATAGTACGAGTAGCAGACATCCACATAAAAATGTCATATATGAATCAAAATATTTTTTCACAAGAAAAAACATTTCTTATCATAGTGTTACATAATTACAGGTAATATGACCATTATCAACCAGAACATATACCTAGTAGAGACAATTACACCGGTTGCTAGGTTCTCTTTTTATATACCCAGGGTAGTTTAGAAGTAGCAACCGAATGTACTGTCCATCTGATGGTAAGTGGAAACTGTATCATATCCAAACTTGTAATCAACCTTAGGTAAGATCTGATTGTTAAAAATCTATTAAAATAGGCCTCTAAATCGTCCCAATATTATATTCATATTATTATTCAAATATTAAGAATATTATTATTTAAATATAAAGATAAAATTAGATTTATTGATAATCTAGTACCTTTTTATACTGTGGGTAATCAAATAATGTAATTAAATAATAATTAATTAATGTAATTAAATAATCTAGTACCTAATTAAATACAAAACATTACCGCTTGTTACTTTGTTATCAATAGATATATTTAACCCATTAATGTGAGAATAGTGTTAACAAATTATGTAAAGAGGTTTGTGCAATTTAGGCGATTATCTACATTTAACTAAACATTAAAAATGAATTACCTCGACATCATCGATGACAATAGAGACGCATAACGCTTCAATGAAATTCGTACAAAAGCGGTGGCCGCGTGCGCAACGACGAAAATACGTATAAAAAGCTAAACAGAAGTTTAAAAAAAGGTAAAAAGTGAAGTAAACAATCTGGGTGGGTTTTTTGTGAGGCCGACAATAGCATTTTAGGGTGGCACAAGTATCGCACGCGCGTTGCGACTGCACCTCGCATCTGCAGCGGCGCACGCCACTCTGCTACTCATTAGGTACTACTTAAGCGTCAGTTGAAACTAAAGTTATGGTGATTAGACTAATTTGTAAGTACCTATGTACATGTGGAATACGGTGTAGCTGTAGAGGTATTTTGACACAAGCCCGCAGTCCTCTTGATGTTAAGTGATTAATGCTGCTTAAACACACCTGCTCCTAGTTCCGAACAAAACATGGGTCTGTAAGTCTGTCTGTAACAACGCATTAGTAATTGATTTTACATAACCATCTGAATATGTGTTCTAGATATATAGAGTTGGTTACAGATTTTGTTAACGGTTGTGATTTATCTACTATCAGATGGTCTGCATGCTCGTTGATTATTTCAAATAAATCAGAAACAGATCCTCCTGACAATATCATTCAAACTTAAATATACAGAAATATGTCGTTGTGATTATCCCGCAATCAAATCATGACGTAATTTTGGAAAATAGTTAAATTTGGAACGAAAACCGTTGAGATTTATCGAAGAATTATATGAAATTAAAGTTTTTGTGCTTGATCATAATCTTTTCAATGGTGGTCAGATTCAAGTAACAATATGTAACGGTAGCTTGGGGTGAGCAGGGGTGAAATTGCAAATGCTGAGACGGGTAGCGGTTGACCGCCCGGAGAGATGTCAATCATTTGAATATCTAAATCGTATTTTTCCCATATTCCGTTTAGATTATGCGATAACTTAAGAATACGGTATTATGAAAGAGCAACGAACTGAAATTTGCTTAGAAAACCACTTTTTTAAAGTTCCGATCAAGAAAATTTCTTCAAGGTCGATCACGTGGAATATTATTGTAACGGTCATAGCATTGAAATTAATTCCAGAAATACACATTGCAGTGCCCCATATTCTTCCTACTCTTGTATTGTGGTAGTGCGTATAAAGCGTATCGGTACAAATCTATCAAGTAGGTACTACTCGTAACTAACCTCATATTGTTCATGATGCCACAATGCAAAACATTATTATCAACATGTCTTGCCATTTTTTTTCATCACTATTAGTTTGTATATTTGTTTTTGGCTTGGTTGTCACAACCAGTCAACAACAGAGAACCTAAACTGATATATTAGATACTAGCAGTGCCCTACGGTTTCACCCGCGTTTAAAACATTTGCGAATTGAGAGTTTCTCAATGGCGAGGATGGTAATATAGCCCCCAGATTAAAGGACTCCTTAAAACGATGGCCATACATAAGTGATCAAACCAAAAATGATCGAAGATTCTGCTATTTCAAAATTAAAAGCTAGGCACTGCAGACCATCGTGTTTTAACTTCCCGCCTCCTTATTTACACACGAGGATAAATATATACACAGGCAACCCGTGATTTTATTGTACGCATGAGAAGATGTATATATGAAACGATACGATGTTGTTGGAAGTTGGAAGTTGTACGCATATAGAACAGATCTCAGATATTGAAACTCATCCTTTTAATCTGTGGGTCCAATGTTCGACATGGCTATTTCGGTCAGTATCAGAACAGGATAGAAAGACGGGTGACGGCCCTCTGTCACCATTGCGGGCACGATGAGGATTCCGCACAGCACACGCTCGGGTATTGCCCAGCTTGGGAGTCCGAGCGCCTGATCCTCGTCCAAAAAGTTGGAGCGGACCTTTCTCCGGCGGCCGTCGGCGATGGTTCAGCGGCCTGAGATGGCATGATCACCTGTTGCCATGACGTAATGTCAAAGCGTAACGCAAAGAAAGAAACGGAACGGGCCTGAGAGCGCGCTGAACCCGCTCGGATATGAAGTGACGCGGCCGTCGGTAATGACGCCACACACCTGAAATTGTTAATAAAAAAATAAAAAGGTTTTCAAAACTGCATGACGTCTACAATGGCGCACTGGGCCAACGTGGTTATCTATTCCCTAAACTCCGTCTACTTTGACAGAAGTGGTGAGTAGTGTAATATTAAACGGTTGATGCCACTTGATCACCTAAATTGAATTTCTCTAATATTTTAATAACGACTTCTTCTTCCCATTTTGCTCTCGTGTCTTGTAAAATTTAGTACCAATATGACGGCGTAATCGACCGATCAATGTCCGGTATCTCCAATGGAACTCAACCGGAGTCCTCCGAGTGCGATGCCCCGGATTCGGACTCTTCCCAGTGAGCATTTGTACTCACTGCGCCTTATGGTAACGGCCTTATGTGTTCACCGAAGTCTAAATTGACTGAATAATTAATATAACATGTTGTAACTCCGAACTTTGTCTTAAAAATTCGAAAAAACCACACATACCTAACACAGCCTACTCCTTGATTAATTAAGACTTATTGGCTCTATAACTTCTTTTTGTAAAATCGATAATTTTGAAGAAAATAAATCATGGACATTATTATTGGCCTCTACCACAAATCCGCCTTTTTGAAGAAACCTGGGGGAAAAAATTAACCCAGCGTGGTTTCTTAAACTCCAATAAAAATGTCCGAAACAACACTATGCAGTGTATGAATAGGCTATTTGACAATGCGAAAAATTAAGTGTCAATTACTGTTATCAGTATATATTATGGGTTAAAGAATGGTTATTTATTAACATAAGTTGAAAATAATAAGTAAATTTATTTAAAAATCCTTAAATAAAAATGCATTTTTGTAAACGTTTGTCACGTGACACAAAATGCTCCTGATTGGGCGGGTTTATGATGACGTCACTTGCTTGTAAACTTCGTTTGCCTACTTGCGCCCACTTGTGTTATTTGGCTTTCGATACTGTTTTAATAAGACTTTCCTATAATATCCATTGTTTTTGTATGATTTGTTTACAATATTTTACAAATTCTGTCAAGTACTCTTACGATGGACATCGATTTCGTAAAAGCAGACAGTAGAAACCTGCCCCAAGTCGACGCTATCATGGTAGGGTTATTTTTCAAAAATAATTCTTAAACAAGTCTTATTGAAATCATAAGACTGTAGCTACATTTTTAACTAATATTAGGAAAAACAGCGGAAATATTCGATGTGAGTTGCACGAGAACAGAATGTTAAAAACATTAAAGGTATATATATAACCCCAAATCAATAACAGAATAATTACATTCTGAATGTAATTAATTATTTAAAATTTTAGATATTATGTTTACTTACATTGAAATGGTCTTCACAGAAAAAAATGTTTGTACTATTTGCTATGTCAGTATAATCCCTCCGAGAAAGCTGCAACCACTTTCGGCGCACTTCGACGTTCTTTGGGACACTCACAAATAGTTTCTGCGGAGTTTTTATTGTCGTATTTACACATTTTGGCACTGCACACCATTTGTAACTCATTTTTTTACATAAAATTTAGACCCAATCGCACTTTCGTTTTTTGTTTACAACAAATGTATGTGGATGATATGAGCCACAGGTGACAATACAGGCAAGTGACGTCACCAACCCGCCATATTGTCAAAGTAGCGTTTTTGCGCGCTATTTAAATATTGAATTTTTAATTTGATATTTTTCAGCAAATATGTACCAAAATTAAAAAAAAACAACACTTACTGGGTTCCTTAACCTCTGCTAGATAATATAAAATGGATTTTAAAAACCTGTCAAATAGCCCATTAATGCTAAAAAGAATAGAAAATCCACTTTGAAATAAAAATCTTCGAAAAACCATTTGATTTTCTATTCCAAAATAAATAGTCCTTTTTTGTAAAACTGACTCTAGGTTTGGAAAAAGCATACCCGAAAACCCATGAAATGGCATTTTCAGAAAAAAAATGCATGACTGTGATGCCCATGCAAATGCTTGCACAAAATAGCCTTTTGCGCATTAAATGGTTAAATTGATGCCACAAGATTTAAAATCTCCGTTTTTTTAGTCAGATTTAGCTTCCAAATATAAAATTCTTTACTGCAGGGTTTTGTCAGTAAGGCTAATAGCTGAGGAATATTACTTTTGTAAAATATAAAATCTTTTTTTGAAATCACTATGTTTTTTAACATTTTTCCTTCGCACATTTATACTTTTCACTGTAATGCAAAATAATATGCTGCGTCCAAGAATTTTTGGTTAAATAGATTTGTTGGATAGATCTTGCGAACAAGAGAAAAAGGGGCCTCGCTGATACGACTTTGCCCACGTTTTCATTAGCTTACGCTACGCCACTGACCAGCTGACCTTACACCCACTATGTTTTGATCTAGTGCAAACGCAAATTAACCCTGATGTCATATCAATCTTATAAAGTACATTCAACAACATTTAAGTGGGCATACTATATGTTTAATTAATATTTTTTAAGTCGTAAACATCATATTGTCAGTAAAATCTAAATACATGTAATAAGGAGGTATGGATAAATTGGGATAAGGCTTCCATTTTTTTGGAACTTGGAATGTTTTTTTTTTCAGAATTTACTTTCTATACCTATCTAAGGTTGATAATACAAAAAATATATTGAAGGATTTTTAGTCCAGTTCAGCGGGTCTCAGAATGGGGTCGACTTAACCTAGTTGAGTTCAACCCCACGAAGACACAAGTCTGCGCGTTTACCGCTAAAAAAGCCCCATTTGTCATGGCGCCAAAGTTCCAAGGGACCTCCCTCTCCGTTGATAAAAGCGTGGGGATCCTGGGCTTTGACATCTCGTGTGATGTGCAGTTTCGGAGTCATTTGGAAGGCAAAGCCAAGTTTTCATCCAAAAAGTTGGGCGTTCTGAACAGGGCCAAGCAATACTTCACTGCGGGACAACTCCTTCGGCTTTATAAGGCTCAAGTGAGACCCCACATGGAGTATTGCTCGCATTTCTGGGCAGGGGCGCCCCAATACCAACTTAACCCACTTGACTCCGTGCAGAAACGTGCAATCCGAATCGTCAACGACCCAAGGATCACCGATTGGTTAGAACCTTTAAGCCTGCGGAGGGATATAGGCTCCCTGTGCGTGTTCTACCGGCTTTACAACAGTGAGTGTTCCGAGGAACTTTTTGACCTGGTGCCTTCGTCACCTTTTCTTCACCGCACCACTCGCCGAAGGATGAAGTTCCATCCACACCAACTGGACTCGTGGCGGTCCTCCACCGTTCGGTTTGCACGCTCGTTTTTGCCACGGACGTGCAAGTTGTGGAATGAACTTCCTCCTGAGGTATTCCCGGAGCGCTATGACATGGGGTTCTTCAAGAAAGGTGCGAAAAGAGCTCTCCTTCACAGCCGGCGATGCATTGGCGACTCCTCTGGTGTTGCGAATGTCCATAGGCGACGGTGACTACTTTCCATCAGGTAGCCCGTCTGCCTTATCGTTAGGTTAAATTATAAAAACCTAATTTATTAATAAATGAATTATGCACTCGATTCTATTTAATGTTCCGTTACATGTATGAAGCGCTTCTTCAGTTTGTTTGTCTATAATGTAAATTCATCTTATACATACTTATATCGTAACTAGTAATCGACATCATTTAATATATGTTAAATACGCATATAATTTAATTAATAAAGTTAATTTTAATCTGAAACCTGCTCTAATCGTAGGTATGGTAAACAAATCATGGTCCCTCGGTGACGGGGTAGCAATTATAGCATGTTTTTCATTGCAGCAGGGTAGGGCTGCACTCCCTTTCTCTGAAAAAGAAACCAATTTAGCACGCTCGTTAATTATTTAAATCTCATTAATCTGTGGAAACTTTTCAGTCGGCGAGAGTAGGTATTATAGGGAGGCTTGATTTATACTTATTATAAGATTTTTATTCAAAAGCCAGTTAAAACAGAACACTTGGCAATAATTACTTCATTTTACTATTGTTCAAATATAGATCCGTAACGATTTGAATAAGGTAATAATATATTCTCTTAGAATAGACAACCCAGATAAAATAACTGAGATGAGAGTTAGCCTACTGCCAAATAAATGTGTTACGTGCGGGTTCTTAAATATAATAATTTGTATATAATATTTAAGAATATGATCGATGATAATTTAATCTATATTTCATGTACAAAAATCTAAAAGCTTAAATTCGAATTTAAATTTTAGCTGACACTTAGAACACTAAGATAATACATACTTATACGAGTAGCAAATGAGCACGCAGTCCACCTGTTGGAAAGAAGCCACTAACACCGACGATCGACGATCACAGATATCGCTGAGGACTTAGTTGGAACGTTACGGATATTTTTGTAACAATTCAAATTATTATCCCTGGTAGTAGGCAGAAATAGGTGTAGCGGTTGTGCCTCCGTAGTCGAACCAAAAGAGCTCTACTAACTTAAAACATTGAAATATTATTTAACTAATTACTCGCTTAATGAAATAACAGATCCATTTTCATGATTTTGAAATTTACACTATTTACTTAATTACTGTATCAAAATTTATAAAACAACACAATTACGGATAATCTGGCAATCAAGAAGAAATCGCGGATTTCTGTTAGTTTTGTGAATTTTGATAGGTAGAACGAGATTTGTTCGATTGGAGAGGTATCAATAATGCCTGATACCTACCTCCGCTATATTTATAACTAATCTTCATCATAGTCACTCTTGCGCGTATATATGATCGGTCCCAATTAGAAAACCGGTTTTATATTGACTACCGTAGCAGTAGCAGTAGGTACAGTGACGAGTTACCAGCCATCTGGTGGACAGTATTTTCGTTTGTTACTTAAACTGAATTAAAAAACACGCTTTCTACACTCATACCTCCACAGTAGGAATATCTCCTGTGTCGTGGGTACCATGGACACACGCAAGACGAATACGCAAATACCTGGGTATTTGCGTACCCAGAACTGGAACCTAAACTCATCATTCAGATAGATTCAGATTAAAATGATTATGAGATAACATAATAGGTAAATACATATATCTACCAAAGAACAGCCTTCAGGAGATTTTTAAAAATCCATTTACCGCGCATCAAAGCAGTTTAAATAAAACAGGAAATTATACGGCGTTGTTGTACCTATGACGTCTCTTCCGATCGGATGATGGAGTCTCCCAGTTTGGCGTGGTTGGAAGAATATTTGAAAATTAGGAAATTAGAACAGGACCCTGTACGATAATGAGAGGCACGAAACATTGGCGTAGTGTTATTATTATACTAGCTGAACCCCGCAGCTTCGCCCGCGTTAAAATAAATCGATGTATCGATTGTCCCGTGGGACTAAAATATTTTCCCACAGTAAAAAGAAGCCTATATGTTAATCCAGAGTGTCAGCTAAATCCCTAACAATTTTTACGAAAATCGCTCCAGCTGTTTAGACGCGAAGAGGTAAGAAACATACACACTCACAAACTTTCGCCGTTATAATAGTGTTATTATTATATATCAAGTGTAACTGAAAATTCATTCTTCTTGCAATTTTAAGACTTAGGTATGAGATGAATGTGGCCCAAAATGGAGACCCTTCGCAATTTGTTGATGAAAATATTTATAATCAATAACTTCAGACTTCAGTGGAGTTTTCAAATGTCTGCAGACCTAGATAAGTTCTGTCTGCTATCCAGTAGACTTAGCGCTGTAGACATTGCCGTCTGAAGAATTAGGAAAAAAAATTAAATTAAATGAATTTTACTTCAGCCAATTTCCTACCATCATGTCCTATGACATTTTGCTTTGAGTTAGTGCCATAGACTCAATTTTCAATTTGCAAGAAATAGCAATGTGGGCAATGTTTATAATATGTATAATCTATGATGTATTGAGGCCTTGAGTGATTTTTAACGTACGAATAACAAATAAAGGGTTAAATATAGTGTACGTTAGAATAAACAGTGAGTTGTTTGACAAGAATAGTATTGATAATCTTAATACCAGAAATAAAAATTAACTGGCAATACCATATAATCTGCGTAATATGGCTAATTGTTTCATGAGAACTGAATAAAAATATTGTAATAAATATCGCTTAATATCAAGAATATCACCCAAATTAAAAAATGTAGTTAAATAAGCTGTAGGTACCTAAATAAGCGTATTAAAAAAACAAATTATTATTTGATCAATAAAACTGTGTAGTCCAAATTAGCTCCGGTAGCTTTGTGAGCGTAAGCTAAAATTGTATAACTATTAAACTATTAAATACATGTGTGTTATGAAGTTGCTTTTGCCGTCCATTCTTCCTATCGAAATACCTCGTCAAGTGTAGACTTTGAATAAAATATCTTTATTTCGATTTGACCCATATTTAAAGTGAGACCATAAACAAATGATAAGCGATTTAAACGATAGATTAAAGTAATGCCTTATTATTAATATAATTAAAAAATCAGAAAACGCATACAATAGCAAAATTGTGTTTATTATAATTTTCTTTTTTTGTTGATTGAGTATGTTTCGAAGAGGGATGGGGGCAGGGGTCTCCCGATGCAGGGTGGTGGGTGGAGATCACTCGCCCGTGCTTTAATTGCTTTTCACTTAGCAACCGCTCATGAACAGAATGTTCGCGAAAATGAAGAAAAAAATCATTACATCAACATCTTTTAGAGATTGCCCAGATTTGGGCCGTTCAGAGACAGTGAGCGCCTTATAAGTATAACGCTTTCCTCTTGTTTTTCCAACGCGCCTCATTTCCGGATGGGGGTCGCGAGGGGGCAGGGGTGGCGAGGGGTCTAAGTAATTTCGCTTAAGAACTCTAAACGTAATTAGTGTAGGGCGTGCAAAGGGAAGGGCTTGAAAGTTGGAGAGGGTTGCGTCCCGCTCCCGCGGCCGCCTCCGCGCGCCGCCTGAATATTTGATCGCGCTCGTCTCGCGATAATATTTGCCTGAGGAGGTTTCCGTAAACACGAGCATATTTCCCCATCTACTTACACTTTCTTTCATTCCGCTTTTCAAACCTGTCGCGCGCTTTTAATTGGAGCCCGTTTTAAATAAGTAGGCTTGCGAGAGAATTAAAAATACACGCTACGCCGCTTCCAAATACGTCTAATGTTATTAGATTTTTTCTGTATTTATCATTCTTTTGAAGAAATCGTTTAATAAGACTTCAAAGACTGTTTCTTTGATTTTCAATAGGAATTGATGAAAAGGTGTGGTACGTAATATTTCAATTCATTATCTATTAAGAATTTATAATACTCGTAGGCACAGACGGTTGGTACTAAATGTCTGGAAAACAGAACCCACCTAGAGTATAGAGTAGTAGAGTTGATATGAAATCTCAATCTAGGTAATCCGCAAGTGTTTTCAACCTGTTTAGGAACAGGTATTAGGTACCTATAATTTGTTAGTTTTCTAGAGAATTATACTACGAGAATCAAGTGGAACTAGGGTTATCATCGCCGACATGTTAAGAGCGAGCGCTCGCTCGTTCGTTCGCTTGAGATCAAACAGCGCTATCAGTGTCGAGATTATGTCATGAATGTATATCGAGATTCATTTGTACCTGCACATCTCATTCATATCTTAGTTTTAAGTGATCATTTCATAAGTAGTTTTAAGTGATCCATTTGGCTTTTTTAAAAGATTCGCCCTTATTATTTTTGTAAGTAATTTAGACCCAGTCTACTGGGTTTCCTATGTAAAATCGATACACTAATTATCGATTCTACTGCTTTAATATGTTTTTTATTAACTAGTAAATTATGTATAACCTATTGTAAACTACCAAACACATTTTTTAAGCTTTGCATAGATTTTATCGCGGGTTGAGCTCGGCGACCGAATCAAGAAATTCCGTAACGAATAACCTAACATCCTCCACTCCGCCTCCCATGTAGCGCAGCCGAGCGTTCGCTTAACATGTATGTATATGGTACGACAGTAAATAGCTCGCACGGATCGAAACGAGCTGCTACGAAATCAGGCGAATTAGTAGTTCTACCAATTATGAAACTTCGGTTACATATTCATTAGTAATAAGGATTATAAATAAAAATTACTATGGCATTATATTGCAGTACACTTCTGTGCCGTGTGTAGGTTCACTTTATTTTACAGAAAAGTAATGTTTTTAAACTGTTATAAAAAGGTAGTATGAGTATGAAATAAACTGATAGAAAATAACGTAGTTATAACTTATTTGTAACATATTCTACTTATGTCATCTCCGAGCAACTTAAGTGCAATGTCTAAACAAACCTACCAGCCTACTTGGGGGCAACCAAAACGAAATCAAATTTAGTCTTATATTCTATATGCAAGTGTTTATAATGCGGATAAAAATGTTATAATTTATTTGATTTTTAGACAAAAGATGGATAATGAAAAATCCTTATTAGCTATAAATTTTCTATAACATGCTTCTAATGATAAAGTCTAATGGCATAAAGTGGAATTTTATCAAAACCATGTTATTTAATTTTAATACAAACAAACATGGTTGTGGAAACAAGACATTTTCGTGTTATAGGTACACTCAATAATTACAAAAATCCGTATGGTGTAACGTATAATATTACAAACACAAGGTTGGTCTTGAGAAACATACTCGTAACCCTTCCTCGCAGTCGCATAACCTTTAACTCTCTTAAAATTATCAGGTGGTGGAAGCAGTCCACTTGATAGTAAGTGGTCACTGCCGCCCATGGACATCTGTAATCAACTTCAAACAGAACGTGGGTTCCATCTGAAGTTAATCACAGTTGCTACTCTCGAGGACTATGATGGCCGCCTCATGTGAAAGTGTGCCGGCACCCACACTCTTCTATCGATACGCAAGAAATGCTTCACGCTAGAAAAACCACCTTGTTCTTGTTGTTGTTGTTCTACCACCTTGCTTCAATCAGATAAAAAAATCGTAGACACCTGTATTATAAAAATAATATTGTTGGTTCTTTACTAGACTGTGTAATTATAATATCGAAGTAGCAAAAGAGCATGCAATCGACCTGATGGTAAGTGGTTACTGCCGCCGATGGACATCTGAAAGCAACTTCATACAGAACAGGGGTTCTATCTGAAGTCTATCACAGATGCGTTGCTTCTCTCGAGGACTACGATGATCGCCTCATATTTTAGCCGGCACCCACACCCTTCGTACGCAAGAACGAAATGTAAGAACTGTTTCACGCTAAAAATAGTGCGTCTATATTTAACCTAAACAGGCATGGAAAAGTGGTACGAAAAATTTAAATCTACACTCAAATTGAATAAATTAATTAACGCCTATTAAATAAAATTATATAGATATAACGTTATTAGTATGTTATCCACATATATATTACACATTCTTATTAGGTATGCAGAGTAATAGGTAGAGTGATAGGTATAGAGACACTATTACAAGCAGTTCATATTATATTCAATTGCATACCAGAAAGTCGAGATAGTAAACTTTAAGCACATACCTCAAGTTACTATCTCGACGCATCTTTGAGATATATCAGGACCCTGACGCAACGTACTTTTTATACTGGGAGTATGTTAGTTGATGTATACCTAGTGATTATAGAAATACATTAAAATCAGGAATTTTAATGAATCGCACGTACATAGATATACCTACTTAATGTATATCTATAGAAGACCCGTGTGCCAGAGCGGTTACGCTATAGGTCTGACACGCAGTGGGTTCCGGATTCGATTCTCGGCTAGGCAGGTATCTAAATGGTGAGTTTAGGTTCTTGTTCTGAGTCTCGGTGCTTGTGTCGTCTCTCTGAGTGTCCAGGGCACTCACGACAGAAGAAAATCCTAGCGTGGGGCTATAAGTGTGGTAAGAGTTAATCTGTACGTATATGTATATCATGTATAGACACATGAGCCCGGTTATTGCTCGTAACTTGCAATCCCTACTAATATTATAAATGCGAAAGTAACTCTGTCTGTCTGTCTGTCTGTCTGTCTGTCTGTTACTCTTTCACGGCAAAACTACTGAACCGATTTTTATAAAATTGTGTACACAGATAGTGGTGACCTTCGGATCCATTATAGGCTACTTTTTATTTCAAAAAATGGGTTGAAAATGTTAAAATCGAGCATAAATGTTTCTATGGTAGTTCGTTTTTGACTAAGTTCTGTACTATTATTTACGTCAAGGGGTATCATAGATTTGATTAAAAACTTATGTGAATAATAAAACATTAAAAAATATTGATTTTGAGTCGACAACATATATTCGTAAAACTCGGTATGTCGTGAATTTTGTTAAATTCCAATGCAAATGACAATCTCCATATTGGCTTTTGACAAAGAGGTGTACTAATAATTCCGTCAAGGGGTATGATAGACTTGATTAAAAACTTATGTGAACAATTAAACATTAAAAAATATTGATTTTGAATCGACAACATATATCCATAAAACTCGGTATGTCGCGAATTTTGTTAAATTCCAATGCAAATGACAATCGCCATATTGGCCCTTTCGCCTGGACGTCATCGTGAGTTCGTTCAGAAATAATACATATAAATTGGTAACAATTAATTATCATTCAAATAGATGTGATATAAATTTGATTTAATTTAGCCATAATATGGGTTTATAATATGAAAATGTATTTATAATGCGAAAGATACGATTATAATTACGAGGAATTCCCGATGAGTTAAATATTAGGTATACTTGCGCTATCTATCACTGTTCTGTTGAATTATGTTGAATGAACATTTGATAGATGGCGTTATCTACAATACAACTTCGAAGTAATATCGATAAATTAAATGTTGATGTTGAATTACTAATAATTCCGTCAAGGGCTAAGAAACACTGGTTTGCACACTTAAATATAAAATAAATCCACGATAGCATATTTATATCTCTTAAGGTTAACTCACAATAATTATTTTTATGTTCCATATTTTAACTAAAAATAATAAGTTATTTTCGAGTCTGTTGTCTTTTGTTCAGTATTAATCCTTATGTCGTCGTCAACCCATTATTGTCCCACTGCTGGGCACGGGTCTTTTCTCAGAATGAGAGAGTTTTAGGTCATAGTCCACCACGCTGGCTAAGTGCGAATTGGTCGACTTCTTGTGGAATCCTTAGGTAAATAAATGCATTCGTTAGTTTCGTAATTTTAATAAAGATCAAAATTGTTTTTTACTCTGTATGCATCAAATAAATACGTTTAAAGTCATTAGAGATATCAAATTATATAACTTCCTTCAAAGGGTACGATAATAAAATTCCGTCAAGGGGCAAGATAGACTTGATTGAAAACTTATCTCAATAATAAAACATTAAAAAATATTGATTTTGAGTCGACAACATATATCTGTAAAACTCGGTATATCGCGACTTTCGTTTATCGCCTTAATAGCCATTTTGCCCTGATGTCATCCTGATCCATAATTCATTATGAAATAATAGATACCTATAAATCGATAACAATTAATTATCATACAAATATATGTGATATAAATTTGATTTAATTTACCCACAATATAAAATTACGAGGAATTACCGATGAGTTAAATATTAGGTATACTTGCGCCATCTATCCTGATCTATGTTGAACTACTATGTTGAATTACATTGAATGCGATAGGTGGCGTTATTTACAAAACAACTACGAAGCCTATCGATAAATTAAATGTTGATGTTGAATACTAATAATTGCGTCAAGGGCTACGAAACACTGGATTGCTACCTTAAATATAAAATCAATCCGCGATAGTATATCTCTATAACTTATGGTCACAATAGTAAGTCACAATATTTTTTTTATGTTCCATATTTCAACTAAAAATATTACGTTAATTTCGAGTGTGTTTTCTTCTGTTCGGTATTAATCCTTATATAAATAAATGCATTCGTTAGCTTTTACACTATATGCATCAAATATATACTTTTAAAGATATTAGAGATTTAAAATAATAAAGATGTGTCTCTCGGCAGGGGTAGGTAACCGTCTCGCTCGCGCATGCTAATACATGCCGGCCGCCGATTCGTGTGCATTATTAGAGTAATCTGACCACTTGATAGTGTCCAGTGTTGAGTAGGACACGAATGTTAAATAAGTTTGTAAGAGTAGCGTTTTTTTGTACTAGACCAGTACAAACATTGCACTTCACCCTGCAGCATCACCCTGAAAATTTTTAAACATACTGCGGAAAAGTTAAAATCAATCTTTGTAATCGATGCGTTTTGGTTTAAATGTGGAGCAGGATTTGGTTTACAAGGTGCTTCTTGGTATTGTGTGACCACTAAGATTGTTAATTAATTCAAAGAAAGGCGGTTCACAATCGTCTAATTTTAAAATTCTAATTCTAATTTGTCTAATTTTTAAAATATTTTTACATAACAATTATGATCCTAACCACAAATACATACTTTAAATTCGTTTCTTCACTCTTTGTATGTCCGGGTAATCGCCTGAGCGGCTAAACTCATTTGGATACGACTTGCACTATAGAAAAGGTTGTGGAATAACATAATTATAGACTACTTTTTATCATATAATTTCAACGGGGTCGAGATTTGTGCGGGAAAAACTATGCGATACACTCATTTTTACGCGGGCGAAGCCGCGGGTACAGCTAGTAAATAATAAAGATCGACTCATCTTTGAATAAGTAGACAAAACAGTTTAGTATCATTTCGTTAATCATTTATGTATTATATTAAACTCATTGTCTTTTATGTTTGGCTGGAATTGAAACTTTTTATTGAATACGTGTGATTATATTTCAACACTAAAGTACCTCTACTAAAAAAAATTAGGTACAGACTATATACTTTACAATTATTTGAATAGTTAAATTAAAAATTACGTACCTAACATAGAAAAAAAGACGCTTAAATATATACCTAAACTTATTTAACGTTTGAAATAAGATTAGAATTCATTTGATATCTCGAAGCAAGGGCAATAATTTACAAATTCAAAAGGCCTGTGAGACAAGAGAGGAAATTAGAATTCGTAATTAGAACGAAGCAACGCCGCGGCTGCTTCTACAACATTTGATTAGCAATTATGGTAATTTGACTTAGAGCAGGGTAAGATTTCTCCTAATTTGTTAGTTAAATTATAATCGCGACTGTCAGGACTGACAGAATTTCTCCTTGAATTAAAATCTTATCCTTGAATTCATTACACTGTAATTAGTGTACGAGCAATTAAAAATAGCTAGCGGAGTGAAATAATGTAAAAATGATGTTAAGTTATCATTTTTCTTTTGTATTTTAAAAAGCTTAAGTTGTGATAAAAATAAATTAACATTTGATAAACATTTTCTAATTAATTCAGATTAAACTGGTTTCTAAGATTTTTGTTTGAAGCTCCAAGATTTACAAATTGATTGTTTAGTCTCTTCGAATGTGTTTGTATGAAAAACGAATCCTAGTGCGTAGCGGCGCTCGGCACCGCGCGGTGCAATTTAATTATGCGAGTTCGCTCCCGCGCTTTACCCTTTTGTATCTTAACCCCCGGATGAAAAAATACTCACCCATAAAATAGAGGACTGGTAACGAAAAAAAGGAGCGTATGCAAATTCAGGATAAAATATAGCCCGTAAATGCCACCGTTTCTAAAAGAATATTAGAGACGTTTTTCAGTGGGTGGATGGGGGTCTACTTTATACTTTGTCTCCTCGCTAAGTACTGCAGCTCCGGGTGTCCGCTAAGGAATCCGCCTTAATTTGCGACTGTTGTTCAGTAATAAATCAACGGCTATGCTCCTGTATTGCCGGTGTGCTATCTGCGATAAATTCGCCTATAAAGAATTATTAAATTAATGTCATTATATTGTATAAATGAATATTGTAAACAAATTATTATTAATTAATGTAGTTATTTTAATATTGAAGTTGCAAACGAGTATGCTTTCCACCTGATGGAACGTGGCCACTGCCTCCTACGGGAATCTGTAATCTTCCTCAGTGAGATTCTTATCTTAGGATGGCCACATATACATTGCATCCTTTAAGGGCTAAAGTCGTTCGCTTCTGATAAGTTTTGCCTCCCTTACTATACATTTCAAGAACACCGTAACTATTAACACGATTTTTATCGGGTAGAAATAGGTGTGGCGGTAGACTATAGCATAAAATTACAAGGGGCTCTACCACCTTCAAATACGTGCATTTAATTATTCTATAACAATGAATCATACGTACCTAAATGGGAACTGGACTATCATATATAGTATATCCAGAGAAGACAGTAATGTACTATGTTAAATTATCTTAAGATTTTCTATTTATTAATAGCATTGCTAAGATTTATGAAGTAAATGAAATGGACTTAGTGTCATAATGTATGTATGGCCGACTCTACATAGAAACGTTATGATCGTAAAATGATAACTTCTATATTGCTAAGTATAAATTTACGAATTCAAAGGATTTAAGCCATTTTCTATGACGCTTGTCTGTAAACTTTCGTACATGTACGTATAAATGTAGTAGTTTGACGACCCGCGTGGCGCAGCGGTTACCATACTGGTCCGACTCGCAATGGGTCCTGGGTTCGATTCCCGGCCAGACAGGTATCTGAATGATGAGTTTAGATTCCTGTTCTGGGTCTGGGTGTTTGTATATTCGTCTCGTGTGTGTCCATAGTACCCACGACACAGGAGAAAATCCTACTGAGGGGCTATGAGTGTAAAAAGCGTGTGTGTTTAACTTGTCTTCATAATAAGAGCCCATGGTGTGAAATCTTAATTCAGCTGATGAGCAACCTGGGCTTTTGAATTCAGAACTCCAAAATATGAAGTCGAATTTCGTACAAAGTTATAGTCTAAGCTAATCTGTATTCTATTTAGTTAGTGCATCTGTTAATTGTACATGGACAAACTTACCATTTAATTCCGAGAGATAAGTAAAGTTCATCCATCTACAGTTGACCCTTTACGATTTCTAGTTTTCTATGAGTGTGTTGCAATTGTTTGTGATTTTTGAATATTAGAGTCTTTTAGTCAGGGGTCATAAAGAACCAAAAGAGGATGGGATATTTAAAATAGCGAGCACATAGTAACAGTTGTCTCATAGTCTAAAATTGAATGGCTGGCGTACTTATTTTTAGCAAGCAATTTAATTTATTTGCTTTGTTTTAGCATACTTACCATATTAATATGATTACAGGAATAAGAAGGATCACGCCTAAGACAAAGATATACTAAGTGTAATACTATCAATGGGTCAGTAGAACAAACAAATGAGTTAATAGGTGTTTTAATTATTGACGAGTGGTCAAGGGGGTGCGGGGTGCGGGGCGGCGAGAGGACAAGAAAGAGACAGCGTAATATTTAACGCGTAATGCCGGCCGCGCTCTCGCTTGTAATTAAAGCGTTCTTTCCTTTTTTCAGCAGCCTGATACAATATTCAGCACGAGAAGGAAGCGCTCCGGTGGCGGGGTGGCGCCTCCATTGTATTCGCTAAGGAAGATAAATTAAAAAATATAATTACAAGGCGGCCGCCATAATTCTCGGCAGGCGGGTTGTGGGTGGCAGGAGGGGCGGGGGAGGGGAATAGTGGAGGAGCGGGCGCTCCCGGAGGAGGCTTCTTAAATATTTGGGGATAGCGCGTACCTACGCATTACGTAAATTAATGACACGGATTCGAGGAAGGATGGCGCCCGCCCGCGCCCGCGCCTCTCCGCTGTTTGTTTTGTTTTAATGTGCGTTGTTAACGACGTTATTAGACGCGAATTATAATGCGAGAGCCGCCCTCCCTTCCGGCCAGCGCCGGCCGCCGGATTGATTGCCCTAATGACTCTCTCCTATTCGCATAATTGCAGAAATCCGACTTACCGCTCTTACTTGTTACAATCCAATTTATAACAAGGATAAAATATACCAAGCGCTTTTTTCTGATTATATTTATACCTAAAAAATTATAACACGTAATAGCTTTTTTGAACTCAAAAGTCTTAATAATCTAAAGGCATTTTCTTAATGTTAACATTAGTACCTACATTAAAGAGTACATGCAAATATTTGACGCCTCATGTGTTTAAAAATACATTTGAATCTAAAGTGTAACAAACGCATCGAAACCAAATCCATGTATTCACATTAACATATAACACGCTAACAAAACGCATCACACATCATAAACATTACGTATGCGTAGATATTACGTGATTGATAACGATGTAAACAGGCAGCGGATATGTCCGCGCATGCCCACACATCGGCTCAACAAGTGTCCCCATGTGCTTTCACTTTCGCTCACACGCTACGCTCAAGCTTCGCCAAACTACGTCCGAACATATTTGACGCGTTTCGATTCCGAATCTATTAATGGATATGTCGGACGCTATTAATAATAGCTATAAATTAGGCTTGTGACCTTTATTGGTGCGAATATCTGTTGAGAAAATAATTATTGATCCTTATAGGTAAAACACTGGCCTAATAGGTTTAATTTTAACGCACTGATTGAAGCTATTTGATTTCTAAGACAAAGAAAGTAATTTAATGAAGCAAGCAAGAATGTAATTCATATACCTAATAGCAAGTGGTAACTACTGCCTAAATATATCTAGGTATCAATAACTGATGTCAGAAAAGATTCTAGTAAGACTAAAATCTTTCTGAGACAAATTGATCAGCCACAGATGACTACTTACTATCTTTCAGGAATAAGTTTGGCAGTTTGTTATAAACATAGAACGTCTTCAAACCAGAACACAGAGGTCAATATTGTTGTTATTAGGCAGAAAAAGGTGAAATGGAGGTGCCTCTGATTTTTTTTTGCATTGAAGTGGCAAACGAGCATGCCGTCCACCTGATGGAAAATCAGGAAAATGGTTACTGCCACCCTTACAGAACAAGCAACTTCATATAGAAGGAGGGTCTTATATGAAGTCTGTCACAGATACATTGCTACTTCCGAGGAGTAACTAAGATGATGGCATCATATAAAAGAAAGCCGGCTTCCATCGAAACGTAAAAAGTCAAGAATAGCTAGAGATAGGTGTGCCGGTGATATCACCGGTGTAGTAAATAAACGCAGTTTCAGTATTAGATAGTACTGATTAGTGAACAGTAGAATAAAGAAAAGTTTGCAGTCATACACCGTACATCATGTCACTAAAAGTATCTACGAGTATAATACGCAACTAACTGCACTATGGATATAAGTATAAGTAATACAGTTTATATGCTCGAGTTCTAATTATATGTTCTAATTAAACTTTATAGTATAAAAAATAATTTTATGATCCACTCCACACAAGTGGAAGCCGTCCTGTCGGTCGTCCCAGGTACAGATGGAAGAGCGAAGTAGAGAAGGATCTGCGTGACCTCCAGGCGGATGACTGGCTGGAGATGGCGCAGGACAGACCGAAATGGAGACTCTTAGTGTCGGAGGCCAACACTTTAGGTCCTAACGTAATTCTAACAACAACAACAACTCCAGACAATTAACTCTGGTATAGGTATACTTAGGTAGGAGGTACCTCAGGTATAAGAGACGACACTTACCACATCATTCAAAGCGAAATACAGTTAACAATGCTGTCATTTAGAATTAGGTTTACCGGTGGTGCTCCGGCATCGAACAACAAAAGGTTCTACCTTTAGTTTAGCCAGTGCGCGCATTGATAGTTACTTATACTACAATTCACAATAACACACAATAAAGTACCTATTTACCTATATGAACTTTACTATATTACTTCAATTCAGATTGGTAAATGTTGAAATGTCCACCAATTCGCACTTGGCCAGCGCGGTCGACTATGGCTCAAAACACTCATTCCGAGATAAGACCCGTGTCCAGCAGTGGGACAATAATGGGTTGACGACGTTGATGTTGAAATTAGGGATCAACCGAATTTTGTATGTCAGTTATTTGAAAGCTGTTTCATCGTAGTACCTGCTCAAATTAGATTCCTCAACACTCCACCAAAAAATGGAGACTGTAATGAGATAATGCCACTAATATCCATATAATAGGGACATTGCTTTGATTGATCATTAAAAAAATATATCTTAAATGCGTTAATAGTTATCTTAAGAGACTGCAATGAAGATTTGAATATATTTTTCGTAGAACATGTACACGTATTTCTAAAGTGAAGCATTTCTTGCGTTTCGGTTGAAGGACAGAACGCTTTCATATGAGGCTAATGTCTTGCTGCTCGGGAGTATTTTATTTTATAGTTAGACTTTTTTTTTTTGTTTTCGAGGGGGAAACCTTCCAAAGGTACCCAACGCCGTGGGAGCGACGCAGGGTTATGTGGGATTTTTACCGCACTAAAACTCGAAAAAACTCCGGGATCTCGAAACGACTTCAACCGGAATCCTCCGAGCGCGCTGCCCCATCGGGCTCCTCCCAGATGGGCGGCTGGGCCCACCGCTCCGTCTAGTCTTTACGACGGTATGCGACCACACATACCGCCGTCCTTCCCGGGATTGCCTGACCGAACGGTTCGAGCTCCCACTCTAGCCGTCAACCCCGGAAGCCCCTTTTAGTCGCCTCTTACAACAGGCAGGGGATACCGTAGCCCTATTTTGACCCCGAGGCTACAGGGACGTTATAGTTAGACTTAACGATAAGGCTGACGGGCCGCCTGATGGAAAGCAGTCACCGTCGCCTATGGACATTTGCAACGCCAGAGGAGCCAATGCATCGCCGGCTTTGGGGGAAAGCTCTTTATACACTTTTCTTGAAGAACCCCATGACAAAACGCCCCGGGAATACCTCAGGAGGAAGCTCATTCCACATCTTGCACGTCCGCGGTAGGAACGAGCGCGCAAAACCGAATCGTGGAGAAGCGCCACGGGTCCATTTGATGCAGATGGAACTTCATCCGTCGGCGAGCGGTGCGATAAAGGAAGGGTTATATGGGCACCAGATCAAACAGTTGCATTTGTAATTAACTGTTGATATTTATAAATTACTGCTCTCTAAGAAGCTTCTGGATTTCTATGACAACAATGACCATTTACCAACAGGTAGGTTTCATGTTCGTTTGGTACTTCCATCTTATAAAAAACATATACAATATTGCCGTGTGGTACAATTAGTGTATTTCGACCAGGGAGGTACCACCGTCACAACTATTTCTAGCGTGGTGCATTTCTAGCGTTTCGATAGAAGGGTGTGATTTTATGCAAACATTTAAATGAAGCAAGCATCTTAGTCCTCGGAAGTAGCAACGCATCTGTAATTGACTTCAGATAGAACCAATGTTCTATATCAAGTGTTAACAGATGTCTATTGGCAGCAGTGACTACATACCATCAGGTGGACTACATGCACGTTTGCTAGTTCAATCAGAGAAAAAGCATACATACAAAAAGTTAAATAATTTCTTCGATTGTACGGGTTTCTTATCTCCCGAAGGATCTACATGAGATCTACAAAGAATGAGTAACTTAGATTAGGTTGCAATTTTATTAATTTTAATAATAAACTTGCATATCAGTAAGACTAAAGCTTATCATTATAATACTTGTCACCCGTGGCAACGGTCGAAATTCGACCGTAATTTAAATTAAAAAACTAAACTTCACGTTATCCAAAATAGAACCAATATTGCTCTAATTTAAATAAATTGTAAAAAATTTCAAGTTATTTTGAACACACCCGTTAAAATAGCGGGTATTTTGACAAAGACATCTGACATTTTCGATGTTATGTGTTTTCATAGTAAGACATTGAATGAATGTTCTATTTCTTTTATTATGTATGTGTTTGTAGCAAATGCAAAGTAGTGAGTGTAATGTGCTTTTAGTTGAACATATGTATGTTGTATGCATTATTTGAAAAAAATATTAACATTGCGCAATCCGTCTCTACATCAACTATAACCGTGCGTAATTTCATACTCCTTCGTCTGCGGCAAGTATCTTAAAAATGAATCACAAGTTTTTGCTTCAGGTATTAATATATAAAACATTACCTTGATTTTAGATGGTGATGTTTATAATATTATAAATGCATAAGTTTGAGAGGATGTATGAGTGTTACTATTTCATATAAAAACTACCGTCAGTTTTCGCTGAAGTAGTTTATAATAAAATTCTCATTATTGTGGTAGAGTTCACCGAAAAGGGCGAAGTCGCCTAAATACAAAACTCTATAAGTTTTGGTATTCATAACCGGGATGAATAAAATTATGGGTTGGCGTTATGAAGCAACAATATAATTAACATGACTTGTGATGACTTTTGTACAGTCTTAGATCATTTCGTACAGTCCTATCAGGTGGAGTGTACGTGGAAACTGTGTCTATGGTATGGACATCTGAGGGTGGACACAGATATGTTAATATTTATTTATTTATTTATGCTATCACGATGAACGTAATTGAAACACTTTGTATTAAACACCGTTACAAGAACCTTATAGTTAGAAGAAAGCAACGGTCAGCACTTTTGTTACACAGATTTAGGTGTGGCGATGATATTTTGATAGTCGAAACTTAAACAGTTGCAACAGCTGAGGAATTTATGAATTAAACAGTTAAACAGGAATATGTTTATTTTACCTTTATATTATTTTAGATATAGGCCTACCGTAGAAAACTCTAGTAACAATGTTACTCATGTAATAAATATTGGCAACAAAATAAATTAACATGAATTTAGATGATCTTGATGATTGAGATTGAGATGAATGAATGATTGATGTGGTTGTATGTTGGTAGATTTGCCTTTTTGCTTGTATTATTTGCAGTTATTTACATACGCTGATCTATCTTACTATTGAAAACATATTTTTAGGGTACCGTACAAAAATCCTCTTAAACGATAAGTTTTATAATTTCATCACATTCCATCCGAATACTGTATCGCGTATCGCAGAAGTTATATCGAATTTGATCATAGACCGCACTGCTGAACAGGCAAAACTTATTAATTTTGGTCATTATGAATTCCGCGGGCGAAACTCGAACGTCTAATTTCAACCCTAACTTATCAAGACGCGAATAAAAAAGTTCTCCCCCGACACCCCCACGCTCACCCCCTTGTTTAAAACGCCGGCGAAAAAAGAAGCACATAAAAATGCATGAGGCCTTCCTCGTTATAAGGAAAGGGTAGCACCCCCCCACCCCCCTCGGGAGGTAGCTGTAAAAATCGTCTCTAATTTAAATTTGGGAAGTTTCGCGTAGCGCGAGGCAACGTTGATGTCTTGATAAATGTGCGCGAATTCCACTAATTTGGAGTCTTCAACGCTCGGAACTTTTAATTGGGTGCGCATAAATCGTGCTACCATAATGGGAGACACATTAATTTCATTTCGCGACAAAATGGCCGTCCGTGAGTTCCAGCAAACTGATAAGCATCTCATTGTTTCCGGCAACTCAGCTCCTACCAATTACGCGGGTTCAGATCTCAAACTCGATCTTGATGTCACACATCTTTCAAAATTGTGTCAAAACCCTGAGTTTCAAAACTATCGATAGTTTAACAATCACGTTAAAATACGAGAATAATTAAAATCCACTTTATGTCAATTTTGTCTCAATTTATCTGAACAAATTGAGTTAATGTTAATTTCTACAATTGTTTTTATTGATGAAAACTAGTTTACAGGTTACCATAGATAATGAATAACTCCCTATACCTTTTTTCACTCAACATTACTCGAAATAAGCATTACTAAGTTGATAATCTATTTTAAAAAATATTTAAATTTATACGTACTTACAGGCCCAATATTAATCCTAACTTTTTAATGTACCATAAATTGTTGTAATACCTATTTGTCTTAATGATATTCATATACGTATGTAATTCGTAATACTTACTTAAAAATAATATACCTTTTCCGTCCGACCATCTATCTATTCATTAGTCCTAGAAAGACCACTTTTGGCTATAGGCTTTCCCTAATCTGCGCCATACCGACAGGTCCTAAGTCATCTAAATCCAGCGGTTACCGTCTTCATCAGGTCTTCTTACTTATGGCCTATATTTCTTTTGCTCAAATGAGGTCTAAATTCGAGAACTCTCCTATCCTACTGTTTACCGGTCCTACGAACGATGTGGCCTTCCTACATATTGCCACTTCAGTTTATCCATATAGCAACATAATTATTAAAGATTCTTAGTCCAATCAGTGAAGCTGCCAGCTCCAGTTGTGAGCTTCTCTTATGTTTAGGATTAGTTCATAAAAAGCGGCTTCATATTTCAGTACAGTGAACATACGAGATAAATAATTAGCAGATCTTTCATTATTATAAGTAGCCTTAAATAAGTTAACACTTATTTATATTATACATCCAAAAGATTCAATAAATGTGTACCAAGGTCCACAAATAATAAGAAAATAGTATCGCACTTCGTTCTTCTTCATTAAATCTGCACAAAGCAGCCATTGACAAACTTCGACGGGTGTAATGTTATTCATTTGGGAAAGTCAAAGGTTTTACTCGCAAAAAAAAAATAAGTCGCCAGAGAGCGGACGGTGGCATTTTTTCCATTCGCCGCGTTCCATTAGCGTGCCTTTGTTTGGCGGGAGCGCGCAAATTAATTTAGCTCTCCCGCCATTTCCTCGCGCTTTCACCCGCGCGTCTTCCTTGCCCCTGCCGCGCCCTTTTTTGTCTACGCTTTGCTCTACGTATCGTTTTCTTCTTTATGGCTCATTAGGCATCGTCGCCATTGTTTTTTTCGCCCTACCCGCAAGATCTAATTATTATGATCAGTAATATCATATCGATATGCGTTGAGGTAATCGTAGGCAATCGTCATTCTGTCAATAAGTAATGGATACGTTTACGTTTTTTAAATTGAAATATACGTATTGGCGGAATAAATTAATTTCAAATTAAAAGTTTAATTTAAAAAAAACAAACTTTTACCTTGATATAGAATACATATAATAATAGATTTATAATATTTAGGTATATATAGTTAATCTAAAAGTAAATTTGAACGCAATATTGTAAACTCGCAAATTACGAAAGTAAATAATTTACGGGGCATCTTTGCATGTTAATATAAGTACACTACGTTACATTTGCCGAACATTTTTGTATAAATTATATATGTACCCATTCATAAAAAATAATACTACTGTATATGAACCAAACCACGTATGTATGTAACTAAAGTGAAGAACAATTCGTATCTCTACACGAATTATTTAGAACACCTGTTTTCACTAATAACCGACGATTTTAGTTTTCTAGGCACTAGTGATAATATCATAATAAGTTGTTCGCATAAATGTAGTGATAGCTTAGTGGTTTTAAACTCGGCGTCTCATACGGGGTCCGAGGTTCAAATCTCAGACACGAACCTCCCATTCATCATAAGTATTAAAAATTGATTACCCATTGTTTAAACGGACAAAGGAATCATTTTGAGGAAACGAATACAACTGTGACTTCTGAAATGTGGGAAGTCCACCAATCCACACTGGGCAGTAAATCCCTCTCAAATTGTGAGGAAACCCGTGCCCAATAGTACGAAAGCTATAGGTTGACGATAATTTATAAACATACACACATAAAATAATAACATTATACCTAAAATACTAATTATTGTTTGGGTTCATCTTTACATATTCATGTCGCATTTCTATAGATTAGAAGTTAGGGAATAACTACTTAAAACTTGCGACCCTTTTATATTTTCTATATACTAATTACACCGTACGGGTTGTGTTTTTAGTTTAATATCGTCAGGTAGGTACTCTTGTACTAAAAGTATATTTGTAATCTATACTTATAATAAAGTTGTAGAGAGGTCAATTCTGTACATGAAATATTTTTCCAAAATAACTATCAGGGCGTGATTAGGGATCGATACTGATGCCAAAAATGCAATCAGTAAAATTTTTGTCTGTCTGTCTGTCTGTCTGTCTGTCTGTCTGTCTGTCTGTCTGTCTGTCTGTCTGTCTGTCTGTATAACCGTTATAGAAACAAAAACTACTCAGTGGATTTTAACGAAACTTGGTACGATTATTCTTTATACTCCTGGGCTGGTTATAGTATACTTTTCATCCCGCTACAATCAATAGGAGCAGAGCAGTAAAGGGAAATGTTGGGAAAACGGGAGAAGTTACTTTTTTAAGCTTCTGTCGCGTGTGCAACCTTAATGGTTAAAGCTACACAGAAATCATGTATGAGGGAAATATTTTCCTTAAAATTATCTAAAAAATATCCTACGACAGCATATGTCTATCTTTTATGGTTGACTCACAATAACACGTTTAACTCCCGATAGCTTAGCAGTTCAAAGCTTTCTGATTATATTTGTCTACTCTTACGTTTATAACTCAGTCATCTATCTGTGCGAAAATGAACATGAAAATGAAAAATGAAAAATGAAAAATGAAAAATGAAAAATGAAAAATGAAAAATGAAAAATGAAAAATGAAAAATGAAAAATGAAAAATGAAAAATGAAAAATGAAATTTTTAAAAATGAAAAATGAAAAATGAATAACGAAAAATGAAAAATGAAAAATGAAAAATGCAAAATGAAAAATGAAAAATGAAAAATGAAAAATGAAAAATGAAAAATGAAAAATGAAAAATGAAAAATGAAAAAGAAAATGAAAAATGAAAAATGAAAAATGAAAAATGAAAAATGAACAGTGAACAGTGAAGAGTGAAGAGTGAAGAGTGAAGTGAGTACATGAAATATTTTGGAAAAATATTTCATGTACTGTAATGTAATTGACCTCTCTACAACTTTATTATAAGTATAGATAAGACAAAATGATCGACCAATGGGCGGTATCACGGTTTTATTTTGTGGTGATTTTCGACAAACTTTACCGGTAATACCACGCGGAACCCGAGCTGATGAGGTTAGGGCTTGCCTGAAAAGTTCTTATTTGTGGCGTGATATACAATCGGTGCATTTAACTATAAACATGCGAGTGAGAACTGGAGATAACCCGGATGATCGTCAATTTTCTGATACACTGTTAAAGATTGGCGAAGGTACCTATCCACAACTACACCAAGGAAAAGTTATTCTGACGCCTGAGTTATGTTGTATAGTGCAATCCCAACTACATCTTATATCGTCGGTTTACGGTGACGTAACAAATATATTAAATAGGGACAATTCTTGGCTATGGGAAAATCCATCTTAACTCCTCGCAATGACCAGGCATTTGAGATTAATAATAAAATACTGTCGAATATACAAGGGGAAAGCAAAGTTTATAGTTCAATAAATAGAATGGTCGATGAACAAGACGCCACTAACTACCCGATAGAATTTTTAAATTCTTTAAATATGCCCGGACTTCCTTCTCATGAAATTTGTTTAAAAATTGGCATTCCGATTATTCTGCTCCGAAATTTAAGACCACCACAACTTTGCAATGGAACTCGGCTAAAAGTAACCCGGTTGCAACAAAATATAATCGAGGCTCAAATTTTAACAGGTTGCGGTGCAGGAGAAACCGTCTTTATTCCCAGAATTCCCTTAGTACCTAATAATTTTCCATTCCAATTTAAAAGAACGCAATTCCCAGTATCGGTGTGTTATGCAATGACAATTAATAAGGCTCAAGGGCAGACTTTTCGTGTTGCTGGAGTAGATCTCGGTGTCAGTTGTTTCTCGCATGGTCAGTTGTACGTCGCTCTTTCCCGGGTCAGTAGTTCCAAAAATTTTTACGTTCACGTGCCGGATGGATCAACATTCAACATAGTTTACCCGGAAGCTTTGCATTGAAGTATTTTCGTTATATAAGTACTTAAGCCTTCGGCAGGATCAGAATAGGGCTACGGTATCCCTGCCTGTCGTAAGAGGCGACTAAAAGGGGCTTCCGGGGTTGCGGGCGGCTAGAGTGGGAGCTTGAACCGTCCAGCCAGGCGATACCGGGAAGGTGGCGATATGTGTGGTCGCATACCGCCGTAAAGACTAGATTGGGTGGTGGGCCCATCCGCCCATCTGGGAGGAGCCCGAGTCCTCTTTATAGCACCGAAGACGGCCGCCGGGGGGGTTTTAGTGCGGTAAAAATTCCACATAACTCTGCGTCGCTCCCACGGCGTCGGGTACCTTTTAAAGGTTTCCCCCTCGAAAACAAAAATAAAAAAGGTTCTTAAGCCTCATGTGAACGTGATCTAAACAATATTACCAATACATTAACTCAATAACACACAAGGAGTTACTCGCTGGCGGTGTCGCGGGCAAAGCTATTAACAATAATATTGTGCGGTTCCGTATTGCGATATTTTTCAACAGTATTGTAGATATGACATATTATATTTCCCTATTAAAATACGAAAGTTAATCTGTCTGTTACATCAAAACCACTGAACCGTGAGGAAGGACATAGGCTACTTTTTTTTTACGAAAAACAACGGAAACGCGGACGAAGTCGCGGGCAACAGCTAGTTATAAATATAAGGGTGAGAGCGAAGGAAGAGCGTACACATAGAAATGGTGACCTCATCGATTGAATAAAATCTTGTCAATGTGTTGCCACATTGACAAGAAATTCAAAAAAAAAAGAAGAAATTTTAACCTGACATCGACAGGCACATTTGGTGGTCAAAGTATTTTTCCAAATATAATTGTAAAGCATAAAGAGTTTAAATACAACATGGCAACCATATTGATAAAAGTGAATTCTTGTCAACGCGGCGACGAGGAAATTTTAGAATATTTTTTTACCAAGGAGGCAAGGTACCATTAGTATGAGTTTTTGACGTTTCTTCAAAACAACATTTTTTACGTTTTCGCTTATAAATTGCAATGTACATTACACGCTTGCATTTTCGTTTTCGGCTTTAAATGCCAATGTATTTTGCAACAATGAGCGAAACAAAACAAAACAATGATTGTTCCGTGGAATCGTAACAATCTAAAACGTAAAGTACTGCGCGACAAAACATAAGATACGGCTTCAAAGTAAAATAATGTAGGTAATAAGATAAACGAAAGTAAAACTTATGTTGTAGAATAACTCACCTGCGCCGGCGCTTGGTCGGTACGCGCGAGCCAACAAAAAGCCGCCAACTGACTGCCGGGCTGGCCGTGACCCACAGTTTTTTACCCCGCGCGTGCCCTCGCGTCCTACCGACAGTTAAACAACCCTTGCGTATTCATAAACCTTCGCCTCATAGCTTCGTACGTCATTTGATTATCGCTTTTTATATTTTTACTATCCTGAGAATTATTAAGATCCTCTTACATGGGTTATTTATATCGTCTGTACATTTTGATATAGATGGACGCGTTAGATTTCAAGCTGAAAGTATACAATTAAAAAGCATGGCACTTCTTTGTTCTCATTTTAATTAAATTCTCGACATAATGTTTCTTGGATAAACTTTAATTTACAAAGTACGAAAATATAACGTAGATTTAAATTGGCGAGCTCGAATTTTGTAATTAATTTCTCTGTCGACACATTTTAAATTCTTAATTAAGCAATCCGTACTTTCTCCTGCCTATAAATTAGATCGAGTCGTTTCCATAGAGACTACTCATCCTTTAAAGCGGGGTGGGAGGGAGAGGGGGCTTTACAAAAAATATAACTTAGGGTGAGTAAAAAACCGTGGGGTGACTCAGCCGGCCGCTGCACCCCACGACGTGAAATCTACGATCAATATTAACTCTTTTTTTCAACGAGGAATCGCTGAATTTTTAAGTCGTTTTAAGCGTCATGACGAGAAATATTGTATAATCTGTGGCGGGCGCCCGCTGGAAACTGTACTACGCAATCCGCCCGCGCTATCGGCATTATTATGAAAAGACGTGAAGCCAACAATTTATTCTATTTTGTGAATTAGTCGAGGTCTCCCAACATATGCGGTTGACATGTTAGTATTTGTTTAGTCGCGGTTTAAATGTAATATTTTACAACATCTTTTATCAATTTATCTTCAACCCTATCACTTATACTGCACACATGTGCTCATAAACGATATTGATTTATAAATAAGCTATTTTATTTGTTTACCTAATATCCTGCAATTAAACAAAATAACATATAAATTAGGAGAATATATTATGTTTAGTAATATTGAATGTTTAATTTTAAATAATTATTTAATCCTGTGTGATTACTCATACATGTTAGAACAGGACTTTTAATTACTTAAAAACTATGCATGGAAGGGACCCATAAAACGTTCTACTAATTTAAAAAACAGCATGGCATAGGCCGGGTGTCTGCGTGCACCCATGACTTAAAAAATAGTTATAAAAAACTATTTATGACAGCGACTATTATCGTCCAATAAATCAGCTGCCCGCTCTTCTGTTTTCGATAATGATTCTATTATTATGGGAAAGCGTTATGTAACTGTAACATTTTTTCCTTAGGGATGCAAACGTATGGAGTGAGCTTCTATCGGAGAAAACAGAATCGACAGCTTTGTATGTTGTTTTAAAAAACACATGTATTAAAAAAAATTCTATGCATGCGAGGAATTCCCAAATTTGAAATTTGTTTGCATTTGTAAAGTTATGTTTCTTTGCAGGGCGCTTAATAAAATAATTATATTAAATAAAACCACAAAAATATTTAGTACTTCGATAAACTGTTACTACCTATTTATAACATTTTAATGTATTATGTATTATTATGTGTTATATTATCATGTATTATGTGGTATATAATGATTGAGCATTTATCATGGCTTATTTTTAAGTAATTCATCAACTCATTACATACTAGATACACGTAATCTATCAGACTTATACATATTAGTCATTATTTGGACATAGCTGTTATTTTTAAGAGTGGCTTATAAGTACTATAATTCCATATTAGCATTAGGACCATGTACAAAAACATAATAAATAATAATAAACTCCGCTAATGGTTTATTGTACAAATTGAAATGACAATAAATATTACTTATTTATTTATTGCACACACATAACTTGTACACACACAACTTTACAAGAAATATGTGATGCCCTGGTAAGATGTCGCAAAGCTAGAGGAAACAATAAATATTAAAAGTAATCCTAATACATTAACAATACAATAAAGTGTAATAGTTAGTATTATAATTATGTATTGCTATTAGGTACATTATTTTAATTTAACATTTCATAATAATTAAATAATACAACATAAATTGCAATAATACTCATATCTATATAGTATTTAAATGACAACAATTAGTTATATTATAATATTACTGGGTTGTCATTAAGACTAAATAGTGTAGTTTTTATTATATAGTAGTAACAAGCATTCACTCCACCTGTTGGAAGTTACCACTGACTTTTGGTCATCTATAATTATAAAGAAGAATAAATTAAGTTAAAGCTTACTCCGTACAACAAAGCTCGGTGGGTTTTTATGCGTGTCGGGCAGCGCGGGCCGGCGCCCACCGTACGGGTTACAAATTGTGGGGTGAAAGGGGTAGTTTTTTCTAATCGACTTTTCTAACAGTAATAAACGATATTTATCTTTCTTAATTATAGTTTTACTCCGTTATTTGGTTGCTTTGTTCATGTTTTTACGGCATATTGTATTTATTATCGAGTTACGTACGTTTGTCACAGACACGGAAGATATAAATTATATGTGTTTACATTATACCTATTTACAATGATTTTAAATATTTGAATATAGTCGTTTCGGTAAAATATCAGGTATGTATATTGAAGAAGAAAGGCTAGTCTACTGTGACGTTTAAGAATATAATTGAGCACAAAATAAAATATCGAATTTGTGACAATGATTTATCGATATAAACTTCAGCAGTAAAACTACGCAACAACTCGTCTATTCGGTGAATACGACTGTTTTATTGTCAAACAGAACTCTACTTGGGTAGACTTGGTCAACTTGAAGGAGATATGATATTTTTAGCGAAAGAATTTCTTTGAGCGTGGTCGGTCATCAGTAACTTATAGGTGAAGATTAAGGAAGATAAAGTAGTAGTAGAATTTTTATAGTTAATTTCGTGACCTGTCGTAAAGGAAATCTATGATATCTGTGACGAATAACATACTATAAAATTGAGCTGCAATTGGCATAAAATACAACAGCGTTCCAAATCAAGTACTTATTTACAGACTTTATACAGACTAAGCAAAGTATATTATAATAATAACATTTTATTATTTTTGTTACTGTTTGTAACTAAAGTTTATATAAATTTAAATTGCCAAAAAGCCAGGTCCAGTTATACACCTTAATAAAAAGGTATAATGTTATCTCATTTTTTTTTAATTTCACCTTTGTTAAGTTAGACTTAAGCCGATTTGATTTTAAATCCTCCAATACAGTTGATGCATTTCCTCCTAAAGAACCATCATCTAAGTACCATACATTAAATTCAGAATTTAGTTGTGTGATTATAGGTTGTAATAAAAAAATAATATTATCTCATTAATATTACCTACAAATCCGTATTTTGTGAGGTAGAATGAGTTTGTTAATCTTACATGCAAAAACTATCAGTCGGAATTCACAGAAATTTTTACACACATGGTTTATGACCCAGATAACACAAAGTAATCACATCTACCATGAAAATTAGTACTCATTACCATAGTAGACATGATAAGTTTGAATGACCAAATACTTACGTATTGATGTACGTATTTGATGTTTTGTTTTTTTTTTTTTATTTTTTTATTTTGACATGGAACGAGAACGAAAAGCATTGGCCGTGAGGGTTAATATCCTAGTTCGAAAGTTTGCTCATTGGTCAGTAAATGTTAAAAATCTTTATTTAACGCATACTCAACATCTTTTTACACGAGCGGCCTTTGGTCTAACTTCACCCAAAAAAATGTCTTCGAGTTCAATTTAACAATGGTTTTAGGATGCTGATGGGACTACCAAGATATTGTAGTGCGTCAGGGATGTTTGCAGAGACGCACGTAACTGTTTTTACACTATTATACGAAAAAATGCAGCTCTCTGATGCACCGTGTCCGTGAGAGCTCTAACAGTATCCTAACCATGATCAATGAGCGACTTGATTGTAGATATATTAATCAATGTATAAGCGTTAATATAATAAGACATTGTACGTGAGCTAAATTAATTTATGAGTCTGGTTTCTGAAATTAATAATAATTATTATTACTATACTTTTACCGGAATATAACATTTGTAATTTGTATCTGCTTCATAACTTGATTGTGTTTAATAATTTTAAATGAAAAACGAGGGCAGTGATCCCGAGTGGCGCATGCGTAATATCAACCCTTTTTTACCCTTTCGCCTCCCTGAGTGTTTTTTGTAAGCACTTTTTAAAGGGTTGTGTGTAAGGGGTACCTGCTACGGTGCAAAGGGTTGAGTTTTTTTACAATGGACCGTCACGCTTTTTGTATCCATGCATTTTTTCTGTATGGACCCACAACGAGAACAATGCAAAGTGCATTGAACTCTTTATAGACGCATCAGCTGATGCCATAATAGTGCACTTGTGGCTCCCGGTTCTATTGATTTTTGTAGTTCAAGGTCAATGTTTTGTTAACATAGGTAATTTTTACAGCCAAACGTTTTCCATGCTTGTTTTACAACAAACAATGTCAACAACTGAACAACTGTTTTTTTATAATAATGAAGTAGCAAACGAGCATGCAGTCCACCTGATGGTAAGTGGTCACCGTTGCCCATGGACAGTTGTAAGCAACTTCATATAGAACATAGGTTCTATCTAAAGTCAATCACAGATGTGTTGCTACCCCGAGGACTAGGATGGTCGCCTCATATTAAAGTGTGCCGGCAACCACACCCTTCCATCGAAACGCAATGAATGCTTCACGTTAGAAATAGGTGTGGCGGTGGTACCTCCCTGGTCGAGCTACACTGGTTCCACCACCTTCAAAGACCGTCCTCGCTACAAAGAGGACTCCGGGATCTCCAAAGGAACGCAACCGGAATCCTCTTAGCGCGTTGCCCCATCGTTCCAGATGGGTGGCTGGGCCCACAGCTCTGTCTACACTTTATGATGGTATGCAACCACACATACCGCCGTCCTTCCCGGGGTCGCCTGGCTGGACGGTTCAAGCTCACACTCTAGCCGCCCGCAACCCCAGAATCCTCTTTTAGTCGCCTCTTAAGACAGGCAAGGGGTAAGACCTATTCTGATTCCGGAACTATAGTGACGAACGAATCGACAACGCAGAATCTCTATTCTACTGAGATTTATTATAGTTGTGCTTGTGTGGTAGTGACTTGTTACTATGCGGTGAGCGACGTGAAGGTTTACTACTTCCATTTGAACTGAACTGTCTTTAAACCAATATGTAAGTGTTTTATCACAAAAAAGTCTGTCTGTTTTATTAAAAGCCAATTACAATTACGTAGGTACTGTCCCAGTAACCTATAGACATACGAAAGTAGTAAGCAAAGTCGCGGGTCGCTAGTTTTGCATAAAATTGTAGTAGCAAACTAGGATACCCTAGCAGGTAATGCCCTAGCGGCCAGTCGTAACCTACCATCAGGTGGACTGCATGCTCGTTTGCTACTTCAATCAGATAAAAAGGACAACCATGAACGATAGCATGTTCATTTGCTATTTCAATATTATAAAAAATATTACATAACCTTAAAAATCAGACACCTCTTTATGTGCATTTCGTTGCGTACAACTGTTCTATCAATAGAGTTAACAGCTATAGAACAGGATGGTGTCACCTTTCAGCGCAACACCCGTTCATTTTTTGGCAATTCGAGTAAAAAATCAAACAGTTTGCAATAGCGGCGCCGATATACCAGTAACCCACATCCATCAAGGTGTTAAAGTGATCGGGTTGCATGCCCGTTAGGTACATTTGATTGTTTAGTTCTTTCTATGAATTCTTACAAAATTGCCCCTTTAGCTAACACCTTCTTTTTTAGTTACATGCGTTTCGAAATTGGGTATTTAGAGTTCTAACCAAATTAAAGGTTAGTTTTAATACGCTGTTTATATATGTATGGTGCTAATGAAAAGTAAAAATAATTCACTGCATTTTTTTCATGTATGTATTAGGTACTATAGATAGTATAAGAAAGGCATTTTAGTAATTGCCTTATTTGCTTAGATCTATTTTTTAATTAATCGTTACAGAAACTAGAGAGAGAGAGTGCTTTATATTTGGTGTACACGAACTCCATAAATGTAGGTACCTACTTATGCTAAATTACATAAATATAATATACAACCTAAAATATTTATTATGTAATAGCTTATGGCTGTTTCAGAATAATACAACTATTACGTGAGATATTTACCTAACATTTTCATAAAAAATCACTGGACTCGGAGATTTGAGGTCGGCCGGGATCTAATTTCGCGCAGATAGAGTTTCATCGATGGAAGAGACGTTTGTACGATTTCTTTTTAATTATAATCTGATTTTGGCAAAACAGGCCGAGGATCAGGTGACTCTATTATTCCTTGGATTTCACCCGTTTCTAGGAAGTGATGTAAGATTAAGATTTAAAGCAATAAATATGAATAGAAAGCCGTAAATGTGAGCTTCTGTGCGCAAGTAAGAAGTAACACTTCTTAGGAGTATCTAAAATCGTAATACATTCAAATTGCTAATTTTGAGTACGTAAATGACGAATATGCAAATAAAAAAAATAAAAATGTGTGCGTGTACTAGCGTACACTCGTAAGAAGTGAAACTTCTTTATGACGTTATTTTTCTAAATATAATTTACTATATGCAACTTTACAGAAATTGGTTAAATAAAGTTAAATTAGATAAAGTTTAATAAAAGGCTTTTATTAAACTTTATCTAATAATCTATCTAATATCACGCGTGGTAGGGATAAGAAAAAGATGGCGCGTAACGGAAAAAGATGGCGCGCAACGAAAAAATGTTACACTAAATTTTTTTCCAACCCCGATAAAGAAGTTTCACTTCAAAAAGAGTAAATAATATTATCAAACTATGTGTTATATCGGTAGGTAAGTATACGCTACACACTATAAACATAATCGATTTTCTCAAACGCGACATAATTATTATTTTGGTATAAGTGCTAAAAAAATATACATCCATATTGATTATAAATATATATTGATAATAAATAGGTACATAAAAGCAATCGAACATAATATTAGTTCAGAAAGAACTTTCCGAATGGCTAGACTAACAAAAAAAAAACAGAAAGATAAACTATTTCATTGTAATCGGTCAAGAGAAGAGTAAACTATATTTACATTAAATGGGCGGCCGAACACTTTGTTCCTATTATAAAAACATTGAATAAAGGCCATTACAATAGGATTAAATGCAAACAAAAACAGTAGCCAACATGTTTTTATATTAAACAACTGATGCAAAACGGACGAAAACAAACTCCTTTGAGGCACCTTTGAGACTCCTTTCGGCAACATCGCCCAGAGACAGTATACATTATAGAATATTTCTGTGACCATTACGGCATTGTTATAAGCTCAAATGTATCGTAAAGCGCGGTAGTGATACTCGCAGGATTAAAGGATTAGTAAACAACTTAACGCGAAACTCTTTTCTTACATTTCGTTCTACTGTTAATGTCCAAGGATTGCGTCTTAAGACAGCGAATTGTCTATACTTCTATCTATCGAATATCTAGCAGCAAAAATATAGATTTTTTTATCTACGATAATTTAGTCATTTATTTGAGTTTGTAATGAAAAATTATCATAATTTGATACGGTAAAGATCACTTTATGTAATTTAGTCCAACAAAGATGTTACCAAAGTGTCTAGGTATAAGGAAAATCATAAGGTTAAATCTTTTTATGTGACTTAGGAAATATCAAACGATAGGATTACTTTCTTAACCTAAGCAATTTCTTAAAAATTCGATTTAATCGAACAAAGAAATATGAATGACTTGCTGTCTATCCGAAAACCTTTCTATCGCGTGTTTGATAGAATACACTGAATTGCAACAAGTTACGCATTATTAATGATATTGTGCATCTTCATCCCTTTGTGCGAGGAATTAAATACACTGCGTCATAAGGAACTTTAATTGTGACGAATATAAGTTTTGAAAAGGTAATATTTGGCGTAAAAATCAATAATCAGACGGCATCGCGACAATGGATGGCGGTTAACCGAATTCACTATCAAAATAAAGGTCCCTGCGTGACGTGGCGCGGGTGGATTTTTTATTGCGTTACTTCAGACTGAAGTGGTGGCACAATCGTGCTATCGTCACTAACACACTTACATAGACACGGTATTAGGAGTCATTTATGATACTAATACATAGGGTGACATCATTTAGATGTAAAGAGGTTTAATATGTTAATCATATTTCAGCAATTTGCATTTGGTGATAATTCTTTGATTTAAGTGATATGTAGTAGTGCTGGTCCGCGCGTATCTTTAGTGCACTCTTTTCAAAGAAATTCAAGTCTATCTATTCAAATTTGCCTTAATTAACGATTGTGAGCAAGGTGTCTAAAAATTTAATTCACTAGCTTATTTACGCTGTTCTGTCTGTTTCGGTAAAGTTTGCTAGGATATTGCGTATCATGCGCTTTTTAATTTAGGTTATAAACTGCGTGCCTAATTTCAGCGAAATCTGACAATTGGTTTTAGCCTGAAAGAGTATTAAACATCGGTACGTACATCCACATAAACATACAATAATAGTGAGATATAGATACCTACACTTAAGAAAATATTTAAAAAATATAGTTGTAAACAAAAAGCACCTGTGTACCTACTGTTTTTAAAATGTATTTTGTACTTTATAATATTTTTAGTTTTAAACATTAAGAAATATCGTAAATTTTATGTCTTCAAATACATGTTTAAGAAAGATAAACAGAGCGAATAATTGATAGTTACATAATAAAATGAATAATAAAATGACAAAACTCGTTTCTTGCGACTGTCGCACACGTGCAGTACCTACATCGCGGCAGTCAATCACAATGCGTGTCCAATGCATTCATCGCATTTGCTTACCTTGCCACTATTGACGCGAACTCAAGTTTTTACGCAGATTATAATAATTTTCTTTACGAATTTTAGTATTTTTAGGCAATCCTCGTACTTTATACATTATACTAGTGTTGCTATTAACGTAGATACCCCGAAATCAAAATCAAAATCGTGTTTTTCTATAGAGATTTAGTATTAACGACAATTCGATAATATATATATTTTTTTCTTTTTTCTGCTTATATTATTTATCCTCTACATAAATTCATTTACGTCCTTTTAAAGGTAACATCAAAATCAATCCATTGTCGATAGGTACTTAAAGGAAAAAAAACATGGATAACGACGATATAGAAAGGAATGTAAAGTGTCACTTTCTGAACTGTACGTAGTTTATTCTATATTTAACTGTTTTGTAAAAAAGAAATATTCGGCTTATTGCAAAAATATTTTTTTTATTCCATTCATTTAAAATTGCATTCATTACACAATTTCAATGTCAAACATTTCGTGTTAAATAAATTATGACAGAATCGTAACCACGATAATAAATTAACCGATCCGTCAAAAGGTCAAACCTTTCTTAAGTTTAGGCAAAAAGCAGTAACTTTTACGTCGTTAGTTCGAAAAAGTTGTTTCCCGTTGCACCTTCCGGTATGCAGAACTTGGTGTTACGAACGTCTTATTATTATAAAGGTTTTAGAAACAGGATATACGATCAGTCAGCTGCAAAACTTGTGTTGTAGTGAAATAAAAAAAAATAACTCTATTTCTAAAGATTTAAATAAGTATTTAGTAATTTCGGTTTTTTGCGTTAATTAACCTCAGTTGGTTCTTGTTTGTCCTGTATGTAGTTAAGCCGGTAAACGAAGATTATTTTTACACTAGTTGACCCGGCGAACTTCGTTACACCTAAAAGTCAAAAATCTAAAATTATAGTATTATACTTAAAAAAATCCTCTTGAACTACTATGTCTATTAAAAAACTGCATTCAAATCCGTAGCGTAGTTTTAAAGATCTAAGCATACTTACATAGGGACAGACAGCGGGAGGCGACTTTGTTTTATACTATGTAGTGATAAGGGAGTAATAAATTTTATACCTTCAATAAGTTTATGGTGATTTTTATTAATAAAACTCCTATAGCAGCTCCTCCCTGAGTAAATCCCAGGAAACTGTTACTTATTTTACCTGTAAAATCTGCATGATAGTCGTGTCGTAAGATTGGACTTATACATAGTTTTCAGTTATTGTGTTGACACGGTAAAAAAAAAGATAATAGGTAGGTATGTACGTAATAATAATAGACATGCATCGCATCATAAGTATATAAAACTGGGGTAGGTTTATTATAAGGAACACTAGACTTCGCCATGATCGACCATCTTTATACTATTTAAGAAAGGCTTACAGTCCACCTTCACAGTTAAATGGTTTTGGGCCATTTCTCAGTAACTTAGGCTAGCGGATATTGAGATATTTTACATACTTTTAATAAACTATTTTTATTAAAGACTCGGGTGTATATTTTCTCTCGTTATTTTTTCTTATCACTGTAGCAAGTGATGATGCAAATCTCTGTGCCTCATGTTATCGTCATTTCACATAAATACCAGTAATGAATATATAGGATCTCAATTGCTGATGTTAAAGTAGTGCTTGACCACACTTTCATTAATATGTAGGTACATTCATTATAATTATATAGTGCAATGTGACGTCCTTAATTCCGCAAGATATGTTTAATGTGAGTGTAGAAACAACGGCGGACACCTGTCGCGCTAGGTGCCAGCGGACGTGCCTTAATCAATAGCCCGCACCATTTCCGCCACCGACTACAAAAACAAATGAATGCTAACGTACAATAAAAAATAACAAAGCTGAAAGTGTTCCGAGCCGCAGATTATGAGCACGTTCATTTATTAATTTATACGTAGCATCGCGGTAAAAAACTCTACCCTACTTAGATAAAAAACGTAGCGCGCGTCGCCCAAAAGGGAAAGGGTGTCTCGGTCGACTCGCGTGCTGCACTTCGTTTTTTAACCGTATTCTGTGGTTTGTTTTTTCGGGTGCGTTTCTGTTTTTTAACAACACAATACTGTAGTTAAGAAATATTTTTTAAGAGCGTCATATTGACGCGCGAGCCGCTGACGGGCGAAGGCGCGAGCTCGTGTTTTTATAACAATCTTATTTTTAGCTTTATCTTCTAGCTGCGGGCGAATGGGAGAAAGGAACCCCTTACGATATTTAGTCACGGATTCGAATGGAGAGGAAAGATGCTTATTTTTTTGATGTTCATTCTTTAGCCTAATTAACCGAATCCGCGACAACCATATATAGCACGAACCTTCAGAAACAGATGGTACGGTAGGCAAAAACTCTATATTTTTTACACAAACGTTTTTTCCACAGATTGATTTTTGTGTTTTATACAGTTATGAGTACCTACATAGTATGTAAGTGAATCTGAAAAAGTATATTATAAGTGAATCCTTGATAGTCTAATGAGCTTATTGCTTAGGTAAAAGGTATGCAGGTTTAATGAATAACTTAATATAATTTTCATTATTGAGGTTGACGTATAATCCAGCAGTAGGCTATGAACAGGATTTCAGCCCATGATACTCATAGATTTTTTCGCTCATGGCTGTGTGGTGATGGCGTATCGAAAGCAATATGTAGGTCAGTCTTGACATCATTGTGCGTTGGAAGAGTAACTGCCAATGGAAAGATCTGTACTGTAAAGTATCTGTATCTATTGTTCCATTGCTTAGGGATACAATAAGCAGTCCCGGTTTCTTATTAACATTTGGTAAAAAGTTGCGACAGTAAGATGACTCTTCTCTACTATATTTCATGTTCTACTCAAAACTCAGCTGTAGAACAATAACAACAACGGAAATTATGAGGTACAGCTATCGAACTTTCTGAAGTTGTCAACCGAAAGAAATCAGTTTCACGTAATTTAACACAGCTTAATAGCGGACATAAGAGAGAGGACATTTGTGTAACCGTAACTTCTGATAGACCGTTGAAAAACAATGATAGCGATAAAACAACATCAATAATGTCGGGAATTCGTAAGTGCGCTATAAAACATGAGCCATGAAAATGCTATTAAATATTAAAAGTGGAGAAACGGAGAGCTTAACAAGAAATAAAACATCGTTATAAGAGGCAAGGAGACGGCGAAGTCGCCCCCGGCCGGGCTAGCTATCGGCGCGCCTCAGTTAATGCCTACTTATACCTTATTATATAGCGGAGTTTGCGTTGAGGAACAAAATTAATTGGTTAAAACTCCTCTCGGTATCCAGGGCGGGCCTCCCCCTCTGACTCCCTCTTAATTCCGTCCTCCCCGGCCCGCCCGCGCCCCGCGAGCTCCTTTGAACGCAACCTACCTAAAGAAAAAACAGAAAAGTATGAAGTTCCATACCGCAGCGTTGTAACTTAATTAATGAATAATATATTTTATTGAAAAAAGGTGACTAGTACTTGAAATATGTTATACTGATTGTTTAGAGTTTCTTATTAAAAAGCTTTATACTATAAAAAAGATTGCTGGAATATGTCGTAAATACTATTTATACTATTGTGTATAAAGAGATAAATAATTAAATTAGGTAACAATTATATGAGTAAACTAATAGTGGCTATTAATTTTTATTCTTTTTACCGAATCGTTTAATAAATTTTATTTATTTATATAGTTATTTATGCAGGATATTGGTTTAGCTTATCATAGCAGAGATTGCTTTAAAATGAGATAATTTTTAGAGTGGTAGAAATTTTGGGTATTATTTTGGGTATGAAGAAGTTCTCGCATTTAGATGGAAGTGTGAGTTATACTTTTAAATAATGCGACCACCTTTGAGCTCCTTTTTGGCCGAATAACGAATACAAGATTATGAAAGAAGGACTGAAAATATTATAAACAAACATGCGCATAAAAAATCAACAAATCAACACATTTTTAAGCAGTTATCGATAGCAAACAATACGGTTTTTTTATAAATTATACACTGCTACCATTGCAAATAAAACTTAGAAATTTTTGACCACTGTCTGCTGTCCGATCTAGGCAAACAAATGCCATGTAAAAATGTAGTTCATTTCTAATCTTGAATGGTTCAAGTGAATGGCTGGGCCCACAACATCGTCTGATCTTTACAATGATATGCACCAATACATATTTCCTTACATCCAGGGTTCCCCTGGCTGAACTGGCCTGGTTAAAGTTCCCATTCTTACCATCCCCGAAGGTCCCTTTTGGTCACTTCTTACGACAGGCAGGAGACACCGTGGCCCCCGTCAGACCCCGGAAGTACAGGAATGGGCATAATAGCGTAGTAATCACCAATGAAACAACACTGTCCGCGCCTACGTACTACTTCAACGATGCAAGTTTGTTATAACTTGTCATTCGTGGAAAGCGCCAAGTGTTGCCGAAAGTTCTACCGCTATATATTCGGCTGATGTATATTCAACACTTCGGCCAAGAGCCTTGCCGAATATTCGGTTTTGAGCCAAACAACTATTTGTGGCATCCTGGTGTAGACGCTCACAAACGGATGCTTTGTTGCTATTTTACCCAAAAGAGGTTTAATAAAAAGTTAAATATTAGTACTTTTTAGGGTTCCGTAGCTAAGTGGCAAAAACCGGAGCCCTTATAGATTCGTCATGTCTGTCTGTTCGTCCGTATGTCACAGCCTCTATATTCGGATAGTATTAAGACTGCAGAGTCTAAACTTGTTAGTGTAAGTGTATTCTGTAAACCGCTTTCCGAATTACGTACAAATTGTTTTAAAGTTAAAAAATTGTTATTAAGTTATATTAAATTTAGGGGGGCGGCATATTAAAAAAAATTATCTTACCTACACGAGTGGGGTGTGTACAGAATGGTCTTGAAAAATGACATTGAGGTTTGTAACATATTTTTATCTTGAGGTCGATTGTTTGAGAGACAAACCCTTTCAAAGCGGTAAAATGTGTCCCCCTATCTAACTTTTAAACTAAGAGAGTAAAAAATATGGATAAAACATATGTTGTATATATTAAAGAAAACTCAACGAAAATTGGTTTGAACAATATACGGTTGACATTTTGAGATATAGCACTTTTGCAAAAACCGAATAACATAGGTAACTTTGTAATTCATACAAATACCATGAAAAACTAAATTATGTTGATTGTTGGAAAACTGTTCAATTTTATCTATTACTTATAGTACGAAATGGTACGGAACCCTCCATGCGCAAGCCAGACTCGCACTTTGCCTATTATTTATTTTATAATTTTTGTGTTAGCACAATCAAACCCGCAAACAACATCCACTATTTAATAATATGGTTATTTCAAAATATAAGCGTGTTTGTTACATTTCACAGTTAAATATATAGTTTTTTTTCCTTTAAAAGTTGTGCTAAGCAACGATTCTCCGTACTTTTATTTTAAATCATGATTGTTCATGTAATTCAAGCATAACTTTTCTTCACTTTACTCTAACTATATGCAAAATTGTTATATCTCCTGGGTTGAATTCCGCAACACCAACTCTTTTAAAACTCCGTATTGATAGGGTATAACTAGATTTGTAATTTGTCTTTAGGGGCAATAATCCATCTGTTGTTTACTTTAACTAATTAATCTGTGTAATTATTATACTTACGAAAATTTTTAACTTGCTTCAATGGTTTTATTTTACAATATTTATTTCAAATGATATACTCTCAATATATGTTATTTTCGCTATCCCATTATTAATTTTATTTACAAACTTGTCTAAGCAACATATATAAATAACAAAAAAATCACGATAGATTCGCGAGTTGCAACGTTGTTCGCTTGTGTACGTAACGAAGGGCGAAAGCAAAGGGTAGGTCGGGCGTGCGCGGGGCGCGGGGCTCGTTGCCACTTCTCCAAATAAATTATAATTCGCCCGCTCTCGTCCTTCTATGGAACCTTCGTGACTACTGTTTTAAACACATCAAATCTAGCCTTCGAATGTTCCAACGATTTGACTATGACGACTAATGATCTTTGTTAATTGGTACATGGTTTTACGGATTTTATATTATTTTAACTCGGCTTACGTTTGTATGAGACGACCATCTTAGTCCTCAGGAGTAGCAACGCATCTGTGATCGATTTTAAATAGAACCTTTGTTTCGTATGAAGTCACTCACAGATGTCCATGGGTGGCAGTTTTACTTACCATCAGGTGGACTCGTTTGTTACTTTTATAAAAAAAAACATATGTTTAATTTATAAATAATAACTATCTATCTAATATTTTCAAGGTTCAACAACAAGTTTCAACAGGTTCTACATTGTAATTACTTTAAGTCATGAAAATGCTATATTACTTCGTATACACGCTGCAATTAAATTATCAACGGCACTATAGAGATCTTTGGAAATGGTATTACTTATAAGTATAATTAATTCGCGAAATGAATGAGGAAATTCATTATCGGATACGGATCGGTGTTCGCTGACTGGGTGAGCGATTAATAAATGCCGGGCGGATTCCCGTGCGTTTGTCGCGGTACGAGCCGCGCGCTTCTCAATAAAACCGGCAAAGCGCGAGTCGGACTGACGCAGGAAGAGTTCCGTATCGTTACCTATAAAGATAGCAAAAAAGTCACGTTTTTTGTATGGTAGGTGTAATTTTTAGAAAACTTCGCAACACGCTGGTATGGTCGAGTATGGTATAAAAAATATAAACACGTTATAAAATACGATGTAAGGGCTGTCGTATTTTATTCTGTTTTAGTATTTGTTATTATAGCGGTAACAGAATTACCTTATCTGTGAAAATTTCATTGATCTAGCTATCATTAGATACACCTAGCTCCGTCTACATCTACCGCTACATCTAGGGGGTACATGAGACACAGCCTGGTTTTTTTTTTATAGTTAGACCCAACGATAAGGCTGACGGACCACCTGATGGAAAGCAGTCACCGGCGCCTATGGAAATTTGCAACACCAGAGGAGTCATCAATGCATCGCCGGCTTTGGAGGAGAGCTCTTTTTACACCTTCCCTTTTCTGGTTTCAGAAAGACGAACAGACAGACCGACGGACAGACAGACATTGAAATCTTAGTAACAGGGTTCCGTTTATACCCATTGTGTACGGAATCCAAATAACGACCACTAAATAATTCCGAGTACATCTCCACTCTACACTTATAGGCGTTTTATATCAAGAATTTATTGTTTTATCTGTACTTTTATTTGTGTTTTATTTTTGAACTGTCCTGTTTGTTGATTGAAAATTGCCACGTTGGCTTATCACATTAGCAAGTGTGTTTCGATTTGTTCGTGAATTTGTCTATGAAAATTAGTTTATGTAATATATGACTATATATAGTTTAGATTACGTTGTTTAAGAGTCGATATACGTAAAATAATTATTGGGTGTATTAATGAAGTGTCGTTAGTTCAATTTTGGTTTAATGGAGGAAAATCTGTTTCTGGTTTTAAACTAAAATTATCGCGGAATTGTTAAATTTTATTATGTAATGGGAACTCACGATATAAGATTTAAGAATTTCTGTCGATATGCAGTTACACGATACCCAATTGCATGGATTGTGATCACGGCCAAACTGAGGTGGGAAGAAGCCGTTGACGCACATTAGTCGTACTAACCAACCAACTAAACTTTGCACTATTTGTGATCTACATTAACTAACAGCCGGTATCCACGTTTTCGCTAGTTTAAACCTTATTTTCTGTTAGTTCTTAGGATGTTTTTGATCTCTATTGCTTCTCTTACTAAACGTGGAAAGTAATGACACTCACCTAAGGTTTATGCAATTCGATCCAAGTATTAGAATCGGAATTGAGGATGTGTCGAGGTACAGATTTCTTCTGGTCATTCTTTTTGAATGCGTTGACGTGTTTCTGAGTCTGTCTAATGTAGGAGGTGCCACAGCTACAGTCAACTTTATAAACCCCGTGACATTATGGTATGTACGTGGTATGGCATTATGTCTTTAGGCGTACGAATGTAGGTGGCAAGTTTTTTAAAAGGCTTAAATATATTTATCCAATATACATATAGTTTCTTTTTACCTAACAAAAGCAACGAATGTTCCAGTAATTCACGCTCTGATATCCATATATGTAGTTAGTACTGGATATGGCGTTCAGTGTCCTTTTACGTACATTTTATTTAGTCCATGTTCATTGCATGTTTGCATTTTCGTTTTCGACTGAACCTTGTACTTACTTGCCAATGATAACGTGAACATCGAGGATTTAAGTAAACGTGAGAAACTTGTACTTAAGGCATAGCAAGTAATCTTGAACGATAGAGAAATCAGAATCTTATAGTCTTGTCTGATTCGATGATAGAAACTACCACATGCACTCTATTAGGACCTATTATTGAAGGTGGTAGAATCTTCTATCGACTTCTGTCGTAGGACCTCAGCGTTAAATTAGTATACTATTTTAAAGAATGTGGTAGGGATGAAGTATTTATTAGCTAGCGACGCATGTTTGGGTGATCGCAGGTACGATCGTTTTGTGGATTGCATAGTTTGCTACTTTTATGATATGAAAAAATTACTACCATTAAAGGTTAAATAAATGTAGGTACTAGAAATTTTATTCCGGGATTCTACCTTTAGTTGAACTGTTCGTCGGGAGGCATTTCCATCAACGAGAGAAACACGTGTCGTATAAAACAGCTGCCAATAACTTCTTTAAATGCATAATTCTGTCTTGTTTATTTAAAAAATAAAGCCTGTTATTGTAATTTTTAATATGGATAGGTACATTTTGATATATGTGGTTTTGAATTTTTACAGAATTCAAAACCGCATATGGTGAGTACACGTTAAGTATCCAAGTTCCGCGATAATATTAGTTAAAAATCGAGGATAGGTATTTTATATTTTAATGAGTAAGCTACTAACTAATGGAAAATAATAATACAATATAATAAATAACAAACATCTCTTTATTAATAGTTATGTACTGGACATTGATAAAGAAATACATAAGTATATTTATCGTATCATAACTATGTGACATTCAAATCCTATGAAATATAAATATTACAAGTAGAACAATTTTCACATTAAGTTCACATTACATATTTAAGATCACCTGAGTAACGAGATTGAGGTAGTTGAGAGGTACAATTACAATTCTTATTATTTAATTGTATAGACATATGTCTTACAGTTGATGGCACCATAATACTTTAACTAATTCATACAAACAAAGAAAAATAATCATAATATTGACACAAATAGGAACTCAAACCATTGCATGCCGCAAAAATATCTTAAACGATGCGGTTATTCATATCTTACAAAAATTAACTGGATAAATAAAATTTTCAAAATCTGAGGGAACCGGTATATTCTACGGAACAAAATCAGTCTCAAGTGGTAGGTAAATATGTCATAGGATGTTAGGTAGGCGGATAACATCAGATTAACCTGGAATTCTACGTTATCTCAATAGAGGTGAACAATAGAAAATATTTGAAGAACTTTGGCTCTTTACCCTGGCACGGTATGACCGCTTGTATGAGGTAGATAATGGCACCGTAACTAACATTACACTAACTACCGTAAATTACAACATTGCAACATGAAATTACGACTTCTAATTGAAACATTTAAATTTGTACACATTTATTTTTGTACCAATTAATTTCTTTGGAAAAAATATTTAACGTATCTATTCATTTTACACACTAGAAAATCGCACTACTCTCGTATCCTAACTACTAATGAAAATAAAATAATAATAAATTCAACAATCAATACTGCTTAAATAGGTTTATATGATAATCATAAATCATGTGCGTAAAAACATTAAGAACAAATTCCAAAGTTATTACGAGGAATTTAAAACGTAAAATAAAAACACTATACCTAGTAGGAAACTAATACCCGTAGAACAAATTGCAATAATGTTACCGTCACGTCAACCGACGTCGAACGATGCAACATTCTCTCTGCTATTCGTAATGTTAAGACTAAGGCCATATGCACAATGAATTAACCATCATATTTTTAGACTAAACGTATATACAATGACATTAAATATTTTGACTGTATCTTAAAAACTATACGAATATACATATATTATATCCTAACAGATAACAATTCCAAGTGTACATGGCCAAAATTTATATATATTAAAAATGGTCTGACATCTTCTGGCGATAAAATACGACACAAGCCATATCGCCCGCGATGATAATATACCTTACTTTCTTTAACCGTAAATATCCAGTCATCTATGACATTCAATCTACCTTAAATAACTATATACAGTACACAGAATATTAACAGCAATCGTTTTCACATTTATATACTTAAAAGCAAACACCTACAATCTAAACGATAAATAATAAATATTTTATAGATAGCATTATTTACAGAAGCTCGCTGCGCCCGATCGGCCCGTCTTTGTCGACGCGTATCGCTCCTTTCAAACAAATTATTTTGATCAGTAATTACCTACTGCCAAAGCTCCATTGATTCCATACAGGCATCCCCTATAGATGTATTATGTGAGTATCGGTTACAACCCGTAATTCCGTTACAAAACGAATGAATAAAATCACGTAAACTGCCAAAATTTCAAGAATCCATTGAAAAAGCTGAGAATTTGGTATAATAAGGGTGATTATGAACCGGTTACGTCGAAACGCGTATCAGGGCATGAACAATAGTAACGTCTTTGACCGGCTGCGGAACTTGCGCCCGAATCAATACTTAATAATCAGTGATTGTTAACTAGCCTTTGTCGCTGAAATAATAAGGCAATGTCGCGGCCTTCTCGATCGGATTCCGGTTACAGTTGGACGGGCGCGAGGGAGGACGTCGATTCGAGATCAATAAACGTTAAGCATAACGAACGCGTTTTTCTATCATGTCTCTTGGACAAAGAGATAATAAATCATAAAATATCTTTTGTGCAACGTGTTCTGTGTTTTGTAACTTGCGAAACAAAAGAGTAAAAATGGCCGCGTTTTTGCACTACTCGCCTTGCGATTATGCAAATGGCACGACAATAAAGTTCTAAACTGTAACATCGATGAAAAGAGCGTTTTTTATGGTGCACGTTAAATGAATAGGTGACTACCTAACGAGACTGCGTCAGTAGTCTTACCGAGAAGGTTAACAAAGAACGTGCAAAAAAATTGACCGTTGCAAAATTTTGTAGAGCAAATATTGTTCAGGCATCTCACAAAAATACATCTACGGGCGAGCCACGGAAATTAGTAAATGAACAAAAAAGTGGTCGTTACAGTGACGGCCGATGGTGGCGCGACTCTACGAAGAAGGAACTCGTATACCGGCTCAGCGGCGCGCAGCCTGTGGGACAGGGGGAGCACCCACTATGCGGAGTGCACACGCAGGTCGGTCGGCGAGTCCGGCGTGGCCGGCCTCCGCGGTAACGACAGATCCTCGGGCTCCGTCTGCTCGGGCCACTCATCCCAACGCCAATCGGGGGCTACCGCTGCTGGAGGACTGGGAGCGTCTGTTTCGCATCCTCCTCCCGAACATCTATGGAGCGCCGCGGCTTGTCTTCTCCTAAACCTTGCTCCACAACGACACGCGAACGGGGCATCGCCTTCGTGCACCAGCGCGTGCGCCTTCAGTTGATTGGAGTCAGAGAAACGCGCCGGACAACGTGCACATGCGTAAGGTCGTTCTCCAGTGTGCACGCGCAAGTGTCGCCGAAGATTGGCAACCTGAACGAAGTGACGCGGGCAATGCGGGCAGCTGTATGGCTTTTCGCCAGTGTGTAAGCGAAGATGGGTTTTGAGGTGGTGATCGCGAGTGAAGCGCTTGTGACATTCTCCACATTCAAAGGGCTTCTCTCCGGTGTGCGTACGCTCATGATTTTGTAGAACGTGCTTGTAACCGAAGGATCGAGAGCATACTTTACAGGTGAAAAGTTTATCCCGCGGTGGGTCAGCGGCGCCGGGCGATGAGCCCGAAGAAGGTGGTGACGGCGGGGCCGTGGATGCAGTGTCATCTAATTTAGGTGTACGCCGTCGCTTTCGTGCTCGTTCAAGCTCCGGCGCCGGAGGTGGGAGCAGTGGAGCTGGCGGAGACGGGGGCCACGCCGCCAGTAGAGCCCCAGAGTACAGCTCAGCTGGGAGTCCAGCGACTAGTGCCGCCGCACGACTGGCCAGCAGTCGCTCGGCCAGCATCGGAAGAGAATCTTGACGCATACTGGACAACGGCCTCACTGACACACCTGCAAACAAACAAAAAACTTTAATTTTTATTTCACGACAACAACAAAGAAAAACGTACTTTGAATACGCGTTAAATTAATACTGTTCGGAAATCTTTACACTTTCTTCACGGGTTAAGTCTCGGCTTAAACAAACACGGAGCCAAACCTATCAATGGCACATATACTTATCAGTGTGAGAGGACAAAAAATCCGGCAAAAAGCTTAGCCAGACGCTGCGGAGGAAACATTTGGTCGCAATCACGCCGATGCAGGTCGCTTCCGCCCCGACCTGTTGCGCAAATTGCCGCTCACTACGACTACCTACTTAGTTTATGTTGTTCCATTTCAAATACTGTTCAGTATTAAATTGAAGCAAACGATGATAATTAGATTCGTTGCTTTATAATCCTATACAGTTGTTTATCTACTTTTCATTGCTTCGAAGCAATTAAATTATGAAGCTGTGTTGACTGTGTAGTGGCAGTGGTAGCGAGGGGAGGCGCGGGTGGCGGGTCGAACCGGACCACTTACCTACATAATGGAATTAATTATTCCTCCAGCGGCAGACTCCGCCCGCGCGCTCCTCCCAAATTATATTCAAATATTAATTTCGACGAAGGAAAGCCTTTTTGAGAGCACTTAATTAAAATTAGACAAAATCATAATTGAAAGTTCTTCTTGAGGCGTGAAGAGACCGGTGGGGAGGAGCAGCTCCTTTCTTACATTATCTACTTAGCCGTGGAATTAATTCCGGGCCGCTCTGTACCGCCAACGCGCTTAATTGAACGACGCGAAATATTTTGTCCCTCTACCGTAAGTAAAACCGAGGTACTTTATACATAGTAGTAAAATTATTCTGGCTAATCATTTTATGTAGTGGATAAAAATAAGTTTCATTTAAAGAGTTGATTGATTATATTATGAGAGATTCTTTAATAACGTTATAAGCAACCAACTTCATAAAAAAATGAGGTTTTTGATTCAACAGTATTTTTCTACTTTCATTGTTCTAGTTTTAGGAAAGCCCATTTCTTGTACATAGTAGGTCAATGAGGACGTTTTTATATTTAAAGTTTATGATTAGGCGAAGACGTCATCGGCAGCACGTACCGCAATATTATCCCATAACTTTTTAATAACATTCCTTTGCTGTTTCCGAAATGAACTGAGAGCCGTACGTTGGGATGTGCTCGGAATTTTAACACCTCGCCATTACTTTATATTTACAATGAGCAGCTTATTTTTCTAAACAAAATCAAATATAATTATTAGTCAAGGAACAAGAGAATATAGAATATATTTTACATAAAGAGTGTATTGATAATATAAAGAAAACTGGTAGAAAATTATTAATACATTTTGGGTAGTCATGTTTCTTATTATTGTATCTATCCTAAGTATATTATTATTTTTCATACGGCCATTGTAGATGAATTGTGTTATTTATAAGTAAAAATAATAATTATTTTTTGTACGTATGTTGTGGCAATGATTTTAAATTCAGTTATATTTGCTTGTATTATTATTGTGAATAATTTAATGTAGATAATAATATTATATTGATAATTAAATCTTTAAGAATACAAGCTAACAAATCGGTAACAAAATGTCACACTTATTATAAATATATTTGTGCTTTTGTTTTTAAGAATCACAAGTTAAGAAATGGCATGACGTACCACGCGAGAATGTTCCAATGTCAATAGTGATATGTGCAATTAATCATGGTGCAATTTTATGATATTAAATGACATTAGGCAATACACTATTTAATGACATCTGTATATACTCTTTTATATACCAAAATTATTATAGGTCAACGCTTTCCTTTCATTATGAAGCCATTATGAAGCGGTCTTTCAGCCAAAATCGTTAGCTGCAGCAAGTCACCCGGACAAAGAAGTCAAAAATTTGTTTTATTACTTTGCAAAAAATATGCGTTTGAAAGAAGAAGTTAAACGTTAATTTACTAGTGAAAATTAAGAAGACAGTCACTGATTTATATTACGCTACAGGTATTTATGAGTCTTTATATATTTTATTTAAATAAGATTAATTACACATTCGTAAGTAAATTAATACCGTAATTATTAATTAAAAAAGGTTATTAATTGCACATGTTATAATGTACCAATGTGATAGATACTATAATCTATGAGTTTATTGATGGATCGTCACCCGTCGGACAAAGTCGGTGATAAATTTTAGTAGTTGGTACACCGCACCCTTCTGTATGACGTTTTTTATGTGCTAAAGAGTTGTAATTATCCCCCTTTTTATAAGCCATAAATATTTGTCAATAACCCATACTCAATACGTTTATGGACTCTCCTGCGCCTCTTCATAACTCAGCACGCAAGGGGCTAATAGCAGATACATCAAAGTTCTTTTGTTAAAAAAACTCATTGAAATTAAATACTTAGTGACAATTATGTGTGGCATTATTTAATCATTCACAAATTAACTATCGCTTATGGGTTTTATGAACTTAAATTATTAATCATATTTGAGTTTTTTTTTGTTATAAAAATATTTGAAAATATATTACTATCAATGTTGTTATTTATTGTTCTGCATAAAAATTCTGCGTGTAGTAAGTTTGTTGGTTAACAAGATCTTTCTTTTTACAATGTTAATACTCAATATATCGATAATTGACTATTATAATTAAATTAAAATAAAACATTTTAAATTAAATATTGCAAATAATGGAGTATTTTTTCTATTTCTAAAAAGTAGTATAATATAGACAGGCCTATCGTTAAAGACTGTTTTGGTGACTGGTCCTAATTTAATAGGATTTAACCGGATCTATGGTTAAATACAGTTACTTACGTAAGACCGTTACCGCGGTCGCCGGGAGATTATGTCCTAGTACGGTTTCGGCATTTTAGGGTTAAGCACAATACCCGAATCTTGTATGGCATCCTTATCCACGGTAATGTAATATAGTATAGTTCACGTATAAATAATTACCAGCGAATACCTACTATTAAAGCTACTACGCTACTTTGAAAAAAGAAATAAGAGTTCGTACAAATAATATTTTTTTATGTAGACATTTTATGACAAATTGATATTTTAAATATGTAGATAGTGATATTACATTTATAATATAAAGTTTTTACTAATGAATTGCCTTACGTTACATTAAGAAACATGTCCTTTAAAAATCCCCGAATAAAAGGTATGAAATTATATAATAATCTATGACTATAAAATTTTAATGAGGATAATATAAAGAGTCTTTATTAAATCTTTCCCCTACATACTTTAACAACTAATTATTAGAAATAAAACCATTATAATCATACATCACACATAAAATCATAATCACACATCTTTCTAATACATACAAGAAAAATCAAAATGTGATTCTACCTTAACTTGATAGTTTCTTTACTTAAATAATATAGTTATAATTACCTTTATTCGAAATGTGTTATGACATCCACACGATACATGCATGAAAATGTGTAAATATTAAAAACAAAAAGTTTTAAGATCGTAGCAAAGTGCTACGCGCGACGTAGTGAAGCTGTAGCATAGCGCTACGCGCTCCGACGACTACGGTTGACTGAATCTGCAAAAGCTCCCGTAAATGCAAATAAACCATGTGTGCGGCTGTGGCGGCGCGCCGGCGGCCAATCGTCGCGCCCGCTACACGCATGTCGTGTGCCGCTAACTTTTGAAACTTTACACACATGAGCTAACAAATTTAGCGAACCGTAACTTATTAATAAAAACAAAAAAATCCACAAACCTCGGGAGTTCTGAGAAGATTGCAGCGATAAGGCCATCTCACACCACCTTCACCCAAAATATATTCATTTATTTCCACTAATACAGTTTGTGTTTTATGATCGTACGAAACTTTTCAAATATTTGCGATATAAGTAAATTACGGAAAATAGTAAAGTCGCCGAAAAAATGTTCCGACGGCACGGACTCGCGATAGTGAATGCTCGAGGCTCGCAATGCGAGCGCGCTCTGTGGGACCTACCACAACACTGGCGGTGGAACGGCGAGCGTGGCCGGCCGCCCCTCCGCGGTAAACACACCCCCACGCTCCTCCCCGGCCGTACCCCGCGCTCCCCGCTGCACTCCACGTGCACGCAATGCATTCACTTTTTATGGTCGCTACTACATTATGTTCCTTTCCTACCAATTTTTTAGCCCTCCGTAACGAGCACCACATAAGCACTTTTTATGTTTACGGCCGGCTTCTGTACGAACGGGCGGTACGTTCTTTTGGAACTAATTTGAGAACACCTTTAGATATTTTATCTACTACTGGAAAGTTGTGGTTTATTTTTACAAACTTTATTTGTGTATCTACAGTAGATAATCTTGAACTTTTTGGAAACTATTTTAAAGTTGGTAGGATGTATGATAAATGGCATATTGTAATACAAATCATAGAAACTTGCAATGTATAGTTATTATAAGTAAATATTTATAAATTTTTGATATTAGGTTAATTACAAAACCATGTAACATTTGTTCACAATGTTTTTTAGATAAAACAGTATTAGGCTTACGCACTAATTACTACGAACTGTCATTAGTTTAATCGCAATTAAACTCCTAATAAACTGATTGTCAAATTACATTACACACTTCCAGTAAGCTATTTATGAAAGTAGATTATGATACTGATTAGTCATGTGTCATTAATATATCATTAATTTTACTAAAACATTTGAAGTAAAGATTAAAATAAATGGTGATTTTACGAAATATATGTTCTAAGCATATGCGTAAGTAACTAGCATATCTATGTTTGTATTAGTTAAATAGTAGAGTGGGCGAGCCGATGTAAAATTTATTAATTCATTATTTTTATAATTTGTAACATATTACGCATTATGTCAGAATTAGAGATATAAACATAAAAAACCATTTATAAGTATATTCGCCATAATTATACAAATTCTTTAAAATATCCGGCACCTTCTTATAGTTGAGCGACGGGATGGTAATAAAGCCTGCCTAGACTTAGTAAGGCATAGGAACCCTATAAACAAAAAACTTTTCAGTAATGATTGTTTTCAAATCTATAAACATCATCAAAATAATAGTGGCACAGTATTTTTTGTAATTTAAAATGTAAGATTGAACAATTGAAAATGTGTAACATTTTAGAGCATTAGATGTTTGATAAATCACACTCATACTTGGTGTTTTGATATACTTTATTTTTGTACTGTGATAGGTGAAGCAAAAAATATATTCCCTTTTTAAGAAATTTACACGGACGGAGGAGTATGAAATTTTCTTTATCTGACTGAAGTAGCAAACGAGCATGCAGTCCACCTAATAGTAAGTGGTCACTGCCGCCCATGGACATCTATAATCAACTACATACAGAACATGGGTTCCATCTGAAGTTAATCACAGGTGCGTTGCTACTCCCGATGACTATAATAGTCGCCTCATGTGAAGGTGTGCCGAATTTGGCACATTAAAACACATTTTTACATAAAATCACCTAAAACCACAACACATAACTATGCATTTGACACACTCACATAGATATATGTATAATCGAAATAAAACATTAATTGTTTCTTACTATTAAAACACAATGTTAAAAGTGTCCGATGACGTCATTGCTTTTAAATGCAGATTAGTCAATTAAACCTCTTCTTCCCTTTAATGGGTGTTTTTAAAAATTAATACACAATCGAAAAATATATTTCAAAGTTTATACAGTTCAGTACATAAAGTAAACATGTTATTCACTTAATTGGTAAATTGATTAAATAATTTCAATTATTTATTAAAATTTGAGAACTATTAATGCTAATTAAAAATAAAAATATCAAGTGTAGTTTTTTAGTTAAATTACAGGCGAATTTTGACCGTTGCGATGGTGCGATCGGTGAATAGTGTACCTATATGAATAATAAGGAAATATGTATCAAATTGTTGTACGATTATATAGTAGACATGGTAAAAACTAGATTACAGTCCATGAATGGATTCCAAAAACTCCGAAAGCCCTCTTCAGAACATTCCCTTAAAACAACATTTTCGATGTATGTAGATATGTTATAACGTAATAACAAAGTTTCACTCCTTTCAGGAAAAATAATCTAAAACACACAGCTAGTTAGTTACCTTGGTCGTGATAAATCGTGGAATTTACCAATTTTAGGTAATATAATAGAAACAATTATACAAGAATAAAATGATGAACCCATCTGAAAACTATCTGAAAAGTCATTATGCTTTTATCTAGTAGGTATATCTTTGTTAATGACACCTGACACTTACCTACAAAGCTTATGTCAATGTCATTTTATGTGTACATATATCATGTAGGTTCATAAAATGACCACATTACACTACATTTTAATGTACTAAAGAATCCACAGAAATAACCTAATCTTCTACGTACCTATAAATACACAAATTACACCCGTTTAAGTGCGTGAGCGTGGGATTTGCCTTAATTAAAGTTCATAAAATCAAAACGCGCAAAAAGATAGAATATATAAAATACTTATTACAATTAACGTTATTTACTCAAAATAGTCCACTAATTCGCACTTGGCCAGCACGGTGGACTATGGCCGAAATGGATATGGCTCTCATTCCGAGAGAAGACCCGTGCTCAGCAGTGGGACAATAATGGGTTGATGGGAAGGACTCAAAATAAATCATTAATTGAATACGTTTACACTAACAATATATTAATTAATAACATATATATTGCATGTCTACATTATCAGATATCCATAAACGGGTTACTGCTTTTAAAGATGGCTTAGTAAGCTAAACTTAAATTTTCCCAATACCTAATAGAGGAAAGGCTTTCGAAATTACTCGAAAATTAATACACTTCCAAAAAAATTAGTACCTTTATGAAACTTGTCCTAAATAAAAACGGTTTTTTGAATATTTACCTTGCCAACATGTTTTTATTTTCATTTTACGATGGTCGTATTTCGACCAATGGAACTGGCGACTTGTTTTAAAAATCTTGCAGTAAGTAATAATCGCAGTTAAATTTAACTCGTACGCTTTCTCCATTTACGTTTTCTTAAAAATATAATGTCCTTATGCATGCTTACTACATAACATAACGAATCAATCACCGTCCTATTCCGGTTTAGACACCCAAACATACATAGAAAATACATAGAGCCGTTTAATAGGTATTGTGACTACTAAGTTTGGCCTTCAATAGTCCCGAGGCAGCTATTGACTCGAGACAACACGCATAAAAAGCATAAGTGTCGGGACTCGGTGGCGTATCGTGTAAATTAAGGGTTTTTATCGCGCGAGCGGCTGCGGCTATTTTTACCATTTTTACTATTTTATACCGTTTTAGTAGGCACGCGCGCCGCCCCAGCGCGATGCACTTTTTTATCCCGACATAAGGAAACGGTATTTGTTTAATAACACCATTATAAGGATATTCACTTTGACAGACAATATACTTAGAACTGGGGACTACTTATACATTTTTATCTGTTGCCGTTAAGATTTATACCAAAATATTAACTTAATTAATGATTAACATTATAAATAAATTTAATTATAAGAAAGCACCGTCATAAATTAATTTAAAATAGGTAGCAGTTTTAGCAACACATTGTTTGCTCTTGCAAAACTAAAGAAAGTTTATTTTTTAAGAAAACAGCACAGTTCTTTTCACAATGCACGGTAAAAAAGGTTGTTAGTTTTTTAAGACTGCTCCCACCTGCTGAAGTCGCGTGCCTTGTGTTATTTGTCGAAAAACCGACTCTATAGGAGTTCATGGTAAGGTGTAGTTTTATCTCGGATTTACTTACAATGAGTTTTTTAGACAAAAATTCTGGCTCGCTTTATTTAGGTGCATTATCCCTATGGCAGGATGTTTAGGTCTGTTATCTCGCACACGCTGTCGCACCTTGCCATGCTTCGGGAGCAGGCCCCAATGTTTTACCAGGATATCTATAAATTAGACAACAACAAGATCTTTGTCCCGCCAATATTCGCAGATAAGGAACCATAGTCGGCGAGGCAGGTGTTTGCAAGATCTTATCTCAAAATAATATAACGTATTTTCGATAATTAAGGTGAACGAGCAACTTCATGAGATTGCATCACTATAAATTATGTTAGAAATGTTTGTTTTTTACAAATTACTAACTACGAGTCCACATTTGTGGCGGCCTTCTCATTAAATAAGTTATGATCAACAAAGGGATGAGAATTATAATCACAAGTAATGTGTCTTTTAGAAATAACCAATTGTAAATTAACGAAAATTTAGTTACCACCAACCGCAATTTTATTAAATCCATCTCAAATAAAAACACTCAGATCAGTTCCAGATCAATAAAAATCACCAGCGTTTGTCTCACTGTCCAATTAATATTTCAATCATTTTTACCTAGAGTGTATTTAATCTGAACATTGTTCAACGTTATACTGAAATGGGTACCAATATTGCTGCAACTAACATAAAATTACTCGCAAAATGTTTGTGGTCTCACCGAGAAGAAGTGAAAATATAGAACTACAATTATGTGAGCCTTAAAAGGCATTAAAGGGTGCATTTCTTTTCACATAAATTAAAAGAATCCTTTCAATTGTCAACCACTTTCACTTTCCCTCTCTAATGTTGAGTTACAAAAGGACTATTGTCATATGAGTCAGTGAACAAAACAATAGAACTCTTACTCATTATCAAAACCTCATGATAAAATTATAACAAATGTGTACATACCTATTACTATTTTCGTTCTTTTTTGTTTATTGGTTTAATTTGTTAGCGACGAATATTTACGTTTTGAATATTGTTTATTATTTAAGAAATAGAGAATTAAACGAGTCATAGAAGCGTTTTTTAAATTATAATACATAAATGGCAAAATTTACACGAATTAGCAAATGTTTTAATTTGTTACCGAAGAATAATATTTCAAATTTCATACTGAATATCATTTGTTATTAAAGACCTTACCAATGAAATAAGTAATTTTAGAGTTGTCAATAATAATATATAAATAGCAAATTTTTATTTACACGAATCAGTAAAAACATTAGCTTCCATAAATGACTCCTGGGAGTACCTAGGTAGCAATATAAAAGTTGAAAGGGAAAGTCTTTGTTAACTTCCGTCACAAAGTGTACCGACATGCGCAAATTGCTTGCAATTTGTCCTATTGCGTTTTTACTCTAAACAAAGGCGATCTATACTCTATGCGAGTTTGTTAAATTGGAGTACAACCCGGTTTTATGACAGCGACCGAAACATTGTTTAATGAAAGATAAATCCTTGCAAAATTTGTTCTTACAATAGAACTCTATGGCGGGTGCCGAGAAAGATAGCCTGACAAAAGATAACGTCGACTATTATATAAATCAGTGCATAAATCTTTTGTTCTACCTATTTTGACGCTTCTCTCTTAATGTGCATTCATAAAATGTTACTATTAGCAAACCTGATTACTTGATTGAAAATTATTTCTTTAGCTGTGTGATTGCGTACAATGAGATTCGCTCCCTTCCGTGTGAACGACAGATGTGCGGTGGCACCGACGAATTTATATAAAAATTGTGAATATTTCATTCAATTATTACGCACTCGGCCGTTACGAATCAATCGCACACAATGAACCAAGTTTTAGCCAGTTTTTTTTGCTATTTGTTGGCGATTTTGATGTAAATTTTAGGTAAACTATACAACATATTTCGTTGTACCGTTGGAGTGGCGGTTGATAAATATTCTATAGAAAAGTATTACAGGCCGTTTAACAATCTTTGATTGATTAGAAACTCGTTTAATTGATTGACATTTCTATAGTTCAACAAACCATTTAAAAGTTGCTTTAATTAGATATTCTTTTTGATACGTTTTAATTGATTGATAAATTTCACGACTGACATTTTATAAAAAAATGTACTACAAACAAAAAGCACTGGAACTCAAATAAATATCGGTTATTTATTAATGTATTTCTTTGTTAAAATTAAATACAATCAGGGTTTTTAATTGCATGATTGTCCACTGATAGTAAAAGGTTTGATGTACGTCTAAAAATTAACTACAAATACATTGACGTACAATTAAAATTATATGGTACTATCTGGAATTACGGGCAAAGAAAATATAAGATTTGAAAAGTAAATCTAATAATAAGATCTTTCTATAAGTAAAACGAACGTTCTACTAAATCATGCAGGTGAGAGTATACGACATTCGCACAAGAATAGAGTATAAAATATTGCCTTCAAAGGATTCAGATTGAATATTTATTCCTGCCGTGTAGCTTCGTCCGAGCGCCCTTTGTTCTCGACGGTCGTTTAAACTTTTCATTCTGCAACGGACAGAGTCAACTGGACCCTCGATATTGACAGAAATACCCAACGTTTGAGTCTTGTACAAATCAAAAACGAGCTTTGTTACAGTTGACGTGGGGTTTATATTACGTTCTATAAGATGGAATGAGATAAGTCGTTCGGATAGTGGCAGGTGGCTATTTCTATGCTTGCGTCATGGGTTCTCCCCTTCCGGGTGTGATGAATAATTCCCTTTTTCTGTTGGAGAGAATTGTCCTTGCGAACTATCCCGGCGAGTCGCTACGCACCGCCGCCGGTCGCCGCATAAATGTGAGTTATATCTTACACTATCCCACTTACAGAACTCCTCTGTTTTGAACCGGGATTTGGGAAGTATTGCTCAAACGAAAAATATCACGTATTTCTCGAGAAAAAATTGTGTACGTATATAGTTCATATACGTTATGTAATTTACATATTTACACATCTACATATATATAGATATTCCGGGGTCGAAACTTAGGCACTATCATTACCAAATCATTAGTTTTGGCAAAGAATTTAAATGAAGTAACTTTGAGAAAACATTACCTGATTTGATGATTAATCTGATTTGAGCCTCGGAGTTGTCATATGCCTTAGCAATTAAGGAAATATGTTGTTACAAGTACATGTGAGCCGTTCTTTGTGTCACAAATCTATTAAAGCTGTACTACTTTTGGTAAAACTATTAAACGATCCATATTATATTAGGCTAGGTAAAATTAAATGTCTATTAAACTGTGAACTATGAATATGCGCAGACCTCTACCCTTTATGATTTTAATTAGTCAACAATATTGATCATGTAAGATTTTTTTAGCTTAAAATGCAAAAATTAAGCCAATTGTAAAAACTGTCGGAAGTAGTGGCTTTTTCAAATCCAAATCAGCTATAAGTACGTGTGATCAATGGCAATAAAACTATAAGAAACGTATAAAATATTCAAGGAAAATTTTCCAGCAACAATAATTTATAGTTTATGTGACTATTTATAATATAACTTCAGGATATATTATAAATAGTCTATGATAGAATAATTACAGAAAGCGTATACTTTTAAATTTGGGGTACTTAAAGAAAATATGGGTTAAATAGACGAATATTTATACTATTATATCTTCGTATTGCCTTCGACAATACACAGGACAGTATCAGGTTAAACACTCCATGAAGTAGATAGACGTATTTTGACATCAAGGCAGGAATATTATAGATATTTGTTTATGAGTCTTTTACTGGTACGTATGTACAGATCAGAAAATGGGCCTACCTATATAGAACAATTATTTCCGCATTATGTAATTAACAGTGTGTCAACGGTAAGGGCCGGCGCACATATGACGGAGCGCAGCGCAGAGAATTTTTCACTGTCAAACTATTATCGTCATTGTCCCTTTAGAAATAATATCCAAAATTAAATACCAGCAATTTATTTCTGAGGAGCATGGAAGCGACCACATGCGAAAGGTAGCGCGCAGGAGCGCGACCGCGCGCGCACGACGCGCTACTCCGCGAGCGTCCGCTTTCGCAGTAATTTGCGCGAATTTCGGCTAGTGTGTGATTCGTTTAGAAAATTTCGCGGGCATGCTCTGCGCTGCGCTCCGTCATATGTGCGCCGGCCCTAAGAATCCGCCGTCGGACGCATCGGTCAGCGTTCGATCACTCCTTCAATCCCAACCCCATTCATAATGTCTTTCAAACGTCTCGCGCTCTTTGTGTCCCCGCTGCGCACTCCTTCCATCGCCGAAACTGTCACCTTTTGTGACGTGCGACTCGCCTTATCCGCTGTCAAACGTCTTGCACAAATTCAAAAATAACATCGCCTTACATTTTTTCTACTGCCCTGTGCAAACGTTAGATAAGTTAGCGTTTGGACTCTTTGTTTGATGCAAACAAGGGACGTGTCCTGTCGCTTATCTTTCTATTGATCGTATGAATGAATTCAAATATATGTAGATAACGAAAAAGGTAAGATTACAATCGCTATTGTTGAAACTAGTTACGTTTCGCTACGCTAGCCGTGTATCATATGTATATTCACTTCATCCCCCTTTAGGTCACCATGTTGATCTGTAATTCGTAACGTCCGTAAGCTTAAAGCCATAAGTAAACGTAACTATAAATCAGAATGGGCATTTTAATCATAAAATTTAATAAACGACGAAGTTTATTGAACTAATATATATTTAATCTCGTCATTTTATTACTACTACTCTACTCAACTAATAATCGCATCGTGATCCAAATTTACCATAATATTTATTAAAAAAATTCAGTCCAAAAAGTAAATCGTTTTTGTAATCGGTAAAAGGTGATGAACGTGTTGTCTCTAGCTATATAAAGGCATACTACGTAACATAAGAATGAAGTGGTTCTTATGTAGTATCATTAATCGTAGAACGTATCCAAATCAAGGGGACTTATAAACGCCACTTATATATTTTGGTGAAACGCCACACGTTACAATAGCCTCTTAGTTTGACATCAAATCGCAATTTAAAAAAGTACAATACCTATATGCACTCGTGCCGCCGCAGGCAATGCGTTCCATTGTGACGCAACGAAATGCATAATTTGTCGAGCACATGTCGGTTTTTTACTTAAAACGACGTAAAAAGTGACCTACAGAATGATAGGTAACGGGAATCTATTTTATAATATCTATTGAATACATTCTGACCCGTGGACATTTGACAACAAAAAATAAGTCCAGGTGGGATTATTCAAAAAGGAGATCAGAATTTTTAACTACTGTTATTTTTTACAAAGGTTAGAATATTCTTATACCAAAGGCCAAGGTTTTTTTAAACTGCACACGTGTCTAAGGATAATGTATGTCACGTTTAGGAAAAGAGATGGATGCATAATTGAAAAGTAACTTGCATTTTTTTTAATATACAAAGTTTAAACTCCTCAACTTTTATGTCAATCTGTCAAAGCATACAATGTCCTTATAATTTAACAGTCTTCTCGATTTGATTATAGGGAAATGTTTCCATATTTTTTAAGAAAACAATAACTGCTGTATAAATCAGCAAACATTACATAAAATACACACTTTGTAACCTTAACTTATTATATTATCAAAATTGAGTCAGTCGAGATTTGAATTATTAGAAAGTCATTTATTTTGTACCTCTATAAGGACGCTTCAATTGAAGTATTTGTAGGTACAGGTATTTTCGTACATCTATCTACTTCGACAACCTAGAGCACTTTTTCAGAAGGCAACTAGAAGCAATTTGTTCCCCGCTGCGCTAAGGAAGCGAACACATTTACATCAAAGGATTAAAAAAAAAATACAGACGAATTGATAACCTCCTCCTTTTTGGAAGTCGGTTAAAAAAACTAAGAGAGCATGTTTACAGTAACAAAAAGTTAATACAACTTGCATTTGCAACTACGTGCATTTTAGCGGGTACAATTAATCTGATTAGAAAGAAAGAAATAATATAGAATTTCTACGTAAAATGTTATTACTTTATTAACACCCAATAAGTTAAACTATATAAATAAGGCATAAATATATAATTGCTTAGAAATACACGAACGTGCATTAGTTATCCTATAAATTTATCAAAATACGTAAAACTCCTTTAAAACGACCTCATCGTTCAAAATTTTCCAATAAAAAGTGTCCTTGTCAGAACATTTTCTTTAATTCATTCCTATTATAGAAATATTGTATCCTGTTTTAAAATGGTTGATTACTCTAAATCACGGATTCAAGGGGAGTAATTCGTCTCTCTAGGATAGGAATTTCACCTTCACTGCTGCAGCACGGACTTCCATGAGCTACTAATAGCACTTTTGTACTACTTCTATCTACCTTATATAAAAGTGACTTAACTATTGACGTATCAACGCACAGCCGAAACTACTGTACCCAGTAACTTGTAAATCATAAAAATCGACAACATTATGAAGTCCGCCTTATCGTCGGACACACCAAATCCTTTCCGATATGTTGACGTGACGTGAGTGGCGGCCAGCCGAGCTTTGTAGCCCTCGTCTGCCTCTGACAACGAAACAGCCCTTTGCACAACCTCTCACGCCAAGTACTCCCTTTGACGTCCAATTTCTAACAGAAATCACAAGGTCCAATGTTATAGACGGCTCTATTTTGAGATTATATACGACATAGATACTGCCTGTCTTAATAGATTCGTGTACATGGCACGTGTGTCCTATTTTGTCAATAAAATTATTATTAGAATAAATATTAACGCTTTATAGGTATCTAGAGGCGAACCAAAATCACTACATAGTATAAAACAAAGTCGCTTCACGTTGTCTGTCCTTATTTATGCTCAAATCTTTAAAACTACGCTACGGATTATAATGCAGTATTTGTTAATAGATAGAGTGATTCAAGCGGAAGGTTATAATGTGTAATACATGCATAATATGGTGGAGGAACACTGATAATTTTAGATTTTTGACTTTTAGGCGGAACGAAGTTCGCCGGATCAGCTAGTTTGCAATACAAGGTTACAGAACTAATATACGACTACGTTGAATGATTTAAACCTAATGAGATTCATATACTAATAGTTATGCACATAACTGGGATATAAACGTTGAAGATCGGTAAATACTTGTTACCTATATATAACCTTACTTTTTTTTCAGTAAAAAGGTATTGAACTTGTCGAATCCTATTCTCGCTAAATAATATATAAAAATAACTAGAAAGTAGACATATCTAGATGTTACTTTTGAACTTGTAGCAAGCTTTTATAATTAAGAACTAGACTTCTTTAATAACATATAAATAAAGCAACAGTAAGCAGTACACTTATAAAATACCTACAATTCTTCAATAAAAATGTAACAAAAATAAATAAAAAAATTGATCGGATTACCTTCGAAGGGACAGCTGCGGCCCATGCACGGACACCTCAATTTTTTTGCTTACATTTCGCAGATATCTATCACAAATTGCATCATTCATGCACTCCATACTTCCGATTGGCAAAGTCCAATTTCAATTCAATTCGGACGTATCTAATTCAAAATTCATTAATCTTCCGAAGCTTTGAGATCTGCGAACCGATACATCCACTTGTGCATGGTCAGTTGCTGACAGGAAATTGATTGTATTCATAATGATCCTTTTCGCTACATTACGCATAGTTTTTTATTTAAAACTTAGAAAACTGGCAGACGGATTGCTTGATGGTTAATTGTCACTATTAGATATACATATTTTTTGTACTTTACTACTATGTACGTACAAAGTTTGTTACATTTCGTGCCAACTAATTTTTAGGACTTCTGCCAGCAAGCGAATGATAGGTTTAATATGATAGATTTGAATACAGGGTAATGGAATAATGATTTAGTCACCATATTAAATTGTTGTTATAGGGAGTTTAAATCTATCTTAAATAACTATATAGTTTATAAATGCAGTAATATTAGAATATTTCTTGCAAGCTCGTATGACTTTTGTGTTAAGTATGTATATAAAATCAATAAATTTATTATTAGAAGTAACAAAAAGATATTTACAAGTAAATAGCTGGAAGTTACATAGGTACGTGAGTAAAAATCGTAGTCGCAAAAAGCACAATAAAATATTAAAGTCTTAAACTCCACATCCTGTCCAATGTGACATCTATAGATGTTTGTTGTCGAAAAAGAGCATTTAATACCGATTTACCATTGTGTGGCACACCTACGTCACTCAAAATAATATCAATTGTATCAATTATATTTATAATCAAACCGACATTTGAGGAATCCATTTTTATTTTTCTTTTAAAGTTGACAGTTCATTTGACAAATTGTAGTGTAAAAATTGTTTATGATCCTCATAAAATGTTAATTTTGTTAAGTTTCTGTATCTAATTACTTTTAAAATATACCCATGAGTCTCCCATGATAATTTCTGTTTGAGTAGGAACTTATGTACTAGCACAGAAATTGATAAATAATTTAACCACTTTAATCATAAAAAACACTCAAATAACATACCATTCAATATTTGCTACAAGTACCAGGTTAAGTTTATCAATGGATTTAAACTTTTTTCTACAGGTCAACATAATGCTGTGGAATATAATATTTCTCGAAAGAAAATATCCCATTTCCGCATCTTCTGGTAACAATGAGTGCGCCATCGAACTATTCAAATATTGCACGGCGTGGGTAAACCGAGGCTTTTTTGCACAGCAAGCGAATTAATGGATAACCAAAACCCGATGCAAAATAAAAAACGTACTTATTAAATGTTGGTTTCACGTAATAACATGTTGGTGGTTTCTTTCATTGTTTCCACGACCAGCGCCGAGATATCCGGTTACCGCCATTAAATATTTTGCCTCTCGATGAAAGAGAAACTTGGTAGTTTTTCCTTTGAAATTTCGTTTTTGCTCCTTAAACGCGGAAGTCGTCTGAGCTTTATGCAAAAACTGGATTTCGGAATCAATTTCGCTTTTCAATAACCGCCATCGGCCGCGAGTTCGCAAGTAACGTGCAATTACATACATTTATTTCATTTTACAATGCCAGTAACGGACGTCGACGATAATTGCGTCTTAGAATTGTTAAACCTTTATACATATAGCAGGCAGCCATTCGTTATCAACGCGTACCGTAGTCATAATTTAAGGCATTAATTGAAATATCTACTTTTCGCCGAATTCAAAGAATTTTCGCCGGGAACATTTATCAATTCTACAAAGAGAGTGAAACCTCTCTCAAAAGGAGCCTGCGCCGGACAGATTTAATTTGTTGCGAAGGCCTTTATAATTGGAACATAAAGATTGTGAGTAATTAATTTTCGCAGCGAGTCAGGAGCAAAGAGGCTGTGCATTGAACGGCGGACCGCACCGCGCCTAATTAATATTAATGACATCGGGAGGCGCCGGCTCCAAAGTACCTCGCTGCTACCTTCCCAGAGCTATGCGCCACCCAGTCACGGTGATGATTAACCGATTGTTTTCGCACCTATTTTGATCTTTAAAGTTGAATACGAAATTTAATTAAAAAAGTAAATGAAATTGTAAATTGCAGGTTTTGTGTTATTAATTCTTCGTCACGGGTTTTTCCTAGAAAAATTACATCTTTCTTCGTTTTGTCTTAACATTTACAGTCCGCATAGAAAACGCTGAGCTAAAATTCATTCGTGGAATTATTGCAGACTTCTTTATAGTGTTTTTAGATAAATACTACATATACCTACTACAATGATTATTATAAACCTACAATTAATTATTCAGTTTTTATATGATGATAAAAATATAGTATATAGAGAATTAACCACAAGCTCTATGAGTTTACATATAACTTCAACCTCCTCTATTTTTTACATCCAGCCCACCTCATGATAAGCGTCAGTGCCGACCATGGACTTCTGCAACAGCAGTAACTTCATCAAGAACATGGGTTCTACCTGAAGTTAATCACAGGTGCGTTGCTACTCCCGAGGACTGAGATGGTTGCCTCATTTAAAATTTACCGGCAACCACACTCTTTCATAGAAACGCAAGAACTGCTTTACGCTAGAAAAAAGTTTGGGGGTAAGTCCAAGTCTGACAAAACTTTAATTAATTTTATTTCATTATAAGTTTATTTAATTGCATCTGCCTGAAATAATAATCTGTAATGTAACTACTACAATAATTTTGTTATGTCTGTGATATAAATTATATTGTGTAACTTTAAGATTAACATCAATATTTATGTCTAGTAAATAATCATTTTGTGGAGAAATAAACTTATAAACGAGATAATTTCTAACTGTATATAAATTTATTGATCTCGTTTATCTAGCAGACTTTACATTCTTTACTGACTTATCTCCCTTTACATTCACCGCTACGGATTAACATAGAATTTGTAACATCGTTCACAAATAACAATCCACGAGCTCTGATAAATGTATATTATACATAAATGTATAATAGAACTGCTGAGGAACATACATAGGTTTCCTTTGCTTGTTTTACAGGTTTTACAATGTTGAGTGACCCGATAAATTTTTCGCTCTGGTGTTTACATCATCTTCCTATATATTATACCTAGAGTTATACCTAGAACGCTGCGACATGGATTTTTTCAAGAAGTAGCAAACGGAGTTCTCCTTCAAAGTTGGCGATGCATTTCCGACTCCAATGTTGTTGTAAATGTCCATAGGCCACTGTGACTACTTTCCATCAGGTACCTAACCCGCCTTATCGTTAGATAAATGTATAAAACGTAGATACATACGTTACGTACACGGTATGTACACGGCGACACACTACGCTAGAAAAATAAATGAAATGTCGTTGTACAAAAAAGCATCATAATGAACTACTATGTTAGTATTTTCCCTTAAATACCCCAGTTCACAGCTCTTTATATGAAACCGTGTTATTTTATCCGCTGTTAATTGTCGCGACACTATCGACGTCTGGGAGGCGGTGGTGGCCGGTGACCGATGGGTCGGCGCTAAAAGCCGGACGGAAGCCGCGCTGCCCGACTCCGGTTACAACCGTGGGATCCCGTGCAAACATGCTCAGGGCTGGCTCGTTACGATGAACGGTTTCTACGCTCATAGGCCCTAAGGTACTATACTTGGTGCGCTACAGGTACACTACATTACGACATAATCGACGTGCGTCTGGGAGGCGGTGGTGGTGAGCGATGGTCGGCGCTAAAAGCCGGACGGAAGCCGTGCTGCCCGACTCCGGTTACAACCGTGGGATCCCGTGCAAACATGCTCAGGGCTGGTTTGTTACGATGAATGATTTCTATGCTCGTAGACCCTGTAGCGTAGCGCGGGGGGGGGGGAGGTCCGCCCGGGGCGACACGTTTTGGGGGGCGGCAAAATATTTAATTATTATTTCGGTCGTCATTTTGTAGACAGATAGGAGAAAAGAGTAAGTAAGGTTATTAAGGTTAACCTTTTTTTATTTCGCCGACAAAATAATTTAACTTGATGGGCGGTAAATACTACTAAAATTTGCTGATTACTAAAGTATGCCACCAAGATATCAACAGACGTCGTGTCTTCTAATAACATAAGGAAGTTATGGATCTATCCAACTCCAGCTTAGGAAGACGTACCTAGAGCAGTATCTGAAATCGCTAAAGTAAAGTTGAATCTATATTATACATGGATAGATATAGGTATACTTGACACTGTTTTCTGTTTATTATTAAATTTTCTATTAAGTAGATACCACTGGGAGAGCAATAATAATATTTTCATAAACTAAAATAACATTTTGTCAGTCGTCACAAAAAGCTTTTAAATAACCTATTACTGGCAGTTCTCATAGTGAAGCTAAATAAAGCTGGCAAAATAAATCTAGTGAGGCAACCCTGATATTATTGCACAAAATCAAATCTATGTATATTCCGCGAGGTCTTCCTGTGCGTCCATATGCGAGCCATCTCGTCCTTAGTGTAATCTTAAACAAAAACTACACCCACGCTAGTTTTTGTATACTACTTGTGACGTGATCCCACTCTGTCTACCACTTGGACCATCGGACCGACTCGAATTACTGCGTGAATACGAATGTGAAATGAGTCTGAAATGAGAGTAAGATTCAATTAAATACTTCAAAATACATTTTATAAAGTAATCTACCGTCTAGAAAATTAATTTGACAATTGCATGGTAGAAAACTACAAAATACCGACCGATACCGACCTAGATATATCAAGTCACTTTAATATAACCGGTCCCTTTGCAATTTTCACATTATGCCACTTTTATGTTCACTTTGCGATTATAATTACTTACAAAAGTGAAATTTACTCAACTTACATACAAACTATCTTTAACATACATTGTAATTTTAAACAATTTTACAAGCTTGCATGTTACTTAACTAAAATAAGTTGGTTAAATCTTACAACATGAGCGCATTTATTTAAATAGTTGAGTGGTTAATTATACACTAATAATTTTAGCGATTATACAATAGCATGTAATTACAAGAATTTGAGGAATGATCTAGACTACTTTTCCCTCACTACGATCAACTAAATTTGATATTGTTAAAAGTAGTACGAATGTTTCTCATATTCAATTAAATTCTATTAATTATGAAGTTATTTTAAATACATCCGTCAAAGGTAAAAAGAGGATTAATTGACTAAGCTGCATTCGAAAGCAGTAATGGGTATTTTGTCAAAAACTACTGACATTTTTGACTTTGTGTTTAGTAAGACATTGAATGTTTTATTTCGTTCATTATATAGGCACGGTAATGTGTTTAATGTGTTTTTAGTTGATTATATATATCTTTTATGCATTATTTGAATAAATATTAGTATCTTCTACTCCTGCTCTACATAAACTATAACCGTGCTAAATTTCGTACTCCTCAGTCCGTGGCAAGTTTCTTAAAAACGAATCCCAAATTTTTGCTTCATGTATTATTATATAAAAATGTTTTTTTTTTTTAATTTTTTATTTTTTCATTATTAATGACCATAGTAACTCCCAAACTAGAAAGATGTTTCATCTTATAGCGCTTGATTGAAAAGAATCACTTTTAAACATTTCCAAATATTTTAATAAGTTACAATAATAATCTTACTTTATTTCTCATTAACACTACATATGTATAAATGCGGAAATTCATGATGTGTGTGTCTTTAACTTTTGCAAGCGAAAAGTACTCGTCGGATTTCGCTGAAAGTCGGCAAACACATTGTTTATGGTCTAGATTACACATAGGACTTTACTGTAATAAACGTGACTGACAAGGACGAACCCACAGGAATAACCTAGTATGTCATATATAACCTAGAAAAAATATATAAAGGCTACTACGATGACCCATAGATATAAGTAGGTACCTTCGTTGAAAACTGCTTGTAGGTACTCTTACATAAAGGTAGCGGGGAAGCCCTATAAGTAACTTGATGAAAGGTTCTAAAAGTAGCTCCGACCTATATATATTTCTACGTAAAGATAATATCTTCATCCATTTATATGGTTCTGTGACTACTACTGCAATGAACCTCGACTTATATTTGTAGAGACTGAACTACTTTACGGTTTATACTTATACTTATATACACGGATTAGTATAAAATTTTGCACGGTTATAGTGGACGTAGAGAAGGAGTGCAGAATGTTAATATTTTTTTCAAAGAATGCTTAAATCATACATAAAATCAACTAAAACACATTACACTCACTACCGTGCATTTTTAAAAACACATAAATGATAAACGATAGAACATTCAATGTCTTACTATGAAAACACATAACGTCAGAAATGTCAGGTTATTCGCCAAAATACCCGCTAAATATTGCTTTTAAATGCGGGTTAACTAATTAAACCTCTTTTTATATTTAACGGGTGCGTTCAAAGTTACTTGAAAATTATTACATTTTATTTGAATTTAAGAAATATTCGTACTACTTTGGACAATATGAAGTTTAGTTTTTTAATTTAAATAACGGTCGACCGATGCAAAGGGTGACTAGTACAGTTTATTGTCTATATAAAAAATCTAAGTAGTAGAGATTAAAACTAAAAACTATGAGATTTGAAGCCTTTTTTAAACATGATTTATTAATATTAGGCATTGTGATTTTTAAGTTATGTGATACAAAACAAAGTGTAAAAATTTAAACGCTTCTGATTTCCGAACTTGCTTGGTTAACTGACTCGTATAGATACCTGTTATTTGCAATCTTAAAAAAACATACCTATATTAAGATAACTAATCTTCGTTTTCAAAACGTATAAACTCGTGACTATTTGTCGGCTTCATTTGTAAAAGAGCGAAGCAAATGTAGGTAAGAAGGTTATAATCGAAGTTAAAGTGGGTTAAGCAAAAAGCGGCATATGGTTTATTGTAAAAAATCCTTTGAAGTGCGTAATCTGCACGTGTGTTCTCCTTAAGAGAGCAAGCAAGCGAGCTCGCGTGCAACTCACAACGGTACCAATCCTTCTGCACTAGTAACATTACATTATAGTCGTGTGGCAAATTGATTACAACTCATGAATATTACAAGTGAGTCGTAGATGCAGTCACTTGCTTCATGGTTTTTTATAATGCTGTCTGTGTATTGAGAAAGCTTTATCTGTATGTGCCTAATGTTCCATTATAGTTTTCCAACGGTACCAACCCGTTCCTTGTTGCCTACGGCTTTCAAATTTATATTAAACATTCTGAAGTATTTTCGAGGTAAAATGTAACTTTCGTATATATTAACTCTACTAAAGTACTTAAGTAAGTGAATAAGTCAATAATTAGTTTATAAATGATCCTATTGTTTTAGATTCCGCAAGTATACGCTTGGGACATCACATTAATTTAAAATTATAAACCCTTCAAGTTTATTTATTAGTAAGTATAGTTCTTAAGACACCATATCGGTCTAATACGCAACGGGATGAATATTCAATTCTCGCTACGCATTCCTGTAAATATTGACATTTTACTTTTTAGCTTAAATCATTTTGCTTTTTGTAATTTTATCTCCGTAGCAATCAATTCAAGTGACGAATTATTCTATATATTAGTATTATTTATTTAAGTACTACCTAAATAATAAAAAATGTATAATACGACATAATTATAATAAAACCTCGCATGGTTGTATATTTATGGCATTTTCTTAATGTGCACAAAAATATCAGGTACTTGTTGAGTAATGTCCGCATATTTTACAATTTTCTGTGGTCTCGTGGTGCAGTGGAGCGGCGCTTTACAAGATGCTCGAAACCACTAGAGTGTGTAATCATCCGTAGAAAAGTATTGTGCTTTAGACCGACAAACGATATGTATTTCGATACAAACTTGAGATTTCACGATACATGCACGGTTTAAAATTAATCTTCAGGATTTTTGTTATATTATAGGTAGTAGATAGTAACAAGCGAGCATGCAATCAATCTGTCGGTAAGTGACTTTTGCCATGCACGGACATCAGTAATCATCTGCATTACGAAGGTCGGTCGGGCCCTTAAGATCAGGTCTCGAAAACCAGATCACAACAGCGCTTAACACTGCTTTTATGAATCTGAATTATGGGATGTGTTTAAGATGTACGCAGACTTTTATGATAATTTTAATAACATTTTACAAACAATATTTAAGGACTAGATATGTGATCGAGCACAGTGACCGGTATGATTTAGCAACTACTTAACTACAAGTCTACTTAGGTGCATTCAAAATCATCTACCACTGCCTTTTTAAAGATTTTAAAGTAGAAAATGTTGGCCGCGCTCTTGAATCACATCACTCCTCTCTTGACGTGACTGTAGCAGGAGTTGACTATGGATCAAGGTCTAAAAAAAAGAGTAGTAACCTCTTCTTGCGTATTATCAACATCTACTGCGGCCACCAACATGCATTACAAGGACGCTGACTGCGACGGAATGCCGATGAAAACCCTCTTTAAGGGAGACCTATGTCGGAACTGAGCCAAGGAAATTAGCAAATGAGCGTACAATCCACCTAACCGAACGTGACCATTGCTGCCCATGGATAGTTACAATTACACTGATTACGGTTGAAGTTCTTTTCGTAAACCACTGACCCGTTGCTAGTTTTAAGTAAGTTAAAATATCTCGCCTCTACCTTTAAATCTCAATACCCCAAAGACGCTGCTGATTTATGCAAAAATATATAGGTATGTGTAATGTGTGAATTAAAAATGGTTCTACGATCTCTAATGCAACTATCACTGAAGATCAGTTAATAATAAAACATACACGTGGGCGAACAATCGTTCATTATTATTTCTCTCACCTAACAAAGGTCGCGATTGAAAGTGCAAGTGTTGCAATACTCCATCTTATATCTGCTTTATGCATTCCGATCCTTTTTTCTTTTGTTTGACTCCCGAAAGCAAGTTATAAATGATCGAAACTACGATATCGATTTACACAACCAGTTTAAACGTTACTTGGAAACTATCAAAACTAAAATAAACCTTATTCGCTGAACCATATGGCATTTTGATTCGTATTCTTCAAACTTACGTTGCAACAAAAAACGAATTTCCTACCTGAATTTAGAGGAACATTTAAATTTGCCTGTATTTTATATTCATGCAGTTGAATTCGAATAATTACATTTATTTGTATCTGATAATGATTTTTTATTCGTTTGTTTTTTTATTTTTATTCTACATATGTGTATCTTTTCTAAATCTATATGTAAATAAAATACAGATAATCATATTATTTTCTGTTGTTTGTTAATGATTTTATTATTTGTTTAGTATTTTCTACTTTCGTTTCCTTATTTCGTATTAATGCTATCTATAAAAAAATCTTAATTCCGTAATAATTACAGCCAATGTTCGACCTCAGCCTAGAACTATCATATTAAAAATATTGTTTGCTTAGTTTTCCTTCAAGTTTTTAATTTATTTTATTCTGGACGAGTTGGTTAAGTTTGCGGCGTTAAATAAAAACAGTGTATCCTTTCACAGAAAAGAACACTACAGACCGAAGTAATTAACCCGCTTTTTTGGTCAATCCCATATAGTTTTGATTTATTTTGGGACCCTTTTGAAATAGTAGAATTTGCGAAATATTGCGGCCCAATAAGTTCTACGAGTGTTTCTCAAACTTCACATTGCCATCATTTTATAAATTGCATTTAAATTTTTGTATTACCATGGGCATTGAATGTTGAGTGTCCCAAATTGAGATTGGAGTGATGGCCAGTGATAAATAAATTTACGAAGCATCCTTCAAAACCTTCAGGACTAGCCAGAAATATCATTAACCATGAACACCACTAACTAACAATAACCATAATTATTAAATATGTTGATCAACACTTGATGTTCTTAAAGTAAATTATTAATATCAACTACGATACAGCTGTATTATTCGCATACTTAAAACAATGATAGAGCCACACTTTGAGAACTACAATATGCAGAAGACCCTTCTGAAAAGGCGATTCCGGGAATAGTAAAAAGCGCAGGTATACGTCGAGAGTGAAAGGGTCGATGCAATTCGAGACTATCCCAGTTTCACTGCATCCTACTGACCTTCGTTTTTGTCAAAGATCAGATGAACCATTGATCGACGAACTCCCTCACAGATGAAATGTAGACACACGTGGGAAATAGTCCTTTCATTTAAGCGATGCCTGATATTGCATTATTTGTATTCATCCCAAACTTTTATTTGCTTTTTGAATAAAAGTTTGGATTACTCAGAAAAATTGATCTCTTCTTGATAGAGTTGCGTTGCAAAACAGGTAAAAGTTGTACTTATACTTGATAGGTATATAAAAAGAACTATCATATGGTAGTTGTTAATTAACAGATGTTTTAAAAGCACATCTGCATGGGATTACAAATATAATATAAGTGTATACTATAATTATACATAAACAAAACATTCAATAGGATCATCATTGGATAGATAGATATCTTATATTATTTTGCATGTTAATTCCAAAATGAATGGACATATATACAAACATACACAATATACATACGTACCTACATACTTATCTTAAAAAAATATTACTCTCCATTTAACATAGTCGGGTGACAACATAAGAGTATTGGCAAGAATTAAATAAGAAATTTAAATACGCATTTATAGAAACACATAATACATTCTCCGTTAAGGTCAATCAGTTCGTTCAATGGAAAAAATCATAGAACCCAACTAGAAGGTTGAAGTAACCGATTCTCATTCACTGCAAAACTTTCCCACGCAACAACATTTGCGCTAATTCAAATAACATACGCATAAAATCAGATCCATTTGGGTGAAATTTGAATGTTTGACAGCAAATTTTATTTGCGCAAACTTTTTTTCAATAGGTCCATTGCGTGGTTGCACTTTCTACGGGCAAGGGCATCGTGGGAATGCAGGTGAGGAAGGGTTCTACCTACGAGTTTTTGCATCCTTCGTATGCGGTTGCACAAAAGTTAGAATTATTAGCCCTTTGTAAGGACGTCAAGTGATGTTCGACTAATAGATTATTTATGGAGCCGCCGCAGAATATGTCAGCCTCAGACGATAGCGAACTTTAAAATATTAAGGTTGTTTGGGACCAGCAACAAATCTTCTGTCGTATTTTTGATGATTTGCCAGATAACCAGTATCGGTATGGATCTTGTATAAAATTACGTTATTTTACAAAAGAAAAAAAATATTTTAAATTTTGTTGTCGACAACCTATTATTGTCCCACTGCTAGACATGGATCTTCTCTCAGAATGAGAGAGTCTAGGCCATAATCCATTAAGCTGGCCAAGTACAAATTGGTAGATATCACGCACCTCTGAGGACTTTTTTTTTAAAGAACTCTCGGATGTGTAGGTTGGCTCACGATGTTTTCCTTCACCATAAAGCATTGATAATTAATTTCTCAATACGCATTTTTGATGTTCGGAAACAAGAAAGGTGCATACAAATGATATAATTTGTAAGAGGCCTTTACATGCAAGTCATATTAAAAACAGTCGAATTAAAGAAGTAGAGAAAGCCACCATAATACAAATTATTAAAATACAAAACATTACTAATTACTACTTAGAACTGCGAATTGGACAGACATCGATTTATTAATAGTCTATACTTTAACGTTGTGCAAATGGGATAATACTAATCCGTATAAATCGAGATGTAAAGATCGAACGGTGCTATAACCGCGTTGACAAGCTTTAAACCCGTAAATGAAGAGAGCAAGGTAACGCTGTAATCCTCGTGTAGTTGCGGCAGGCACGTCCACTCTGTCACGCGTTCGGTACACTTTACGACCAACGAGCATTCAACTTAAACTAACAAAAGTTAATTTTAAAACTCATCAGATTAAAACCCTCTTATCGTAATCCTTTGCACAAAATTAATCGCCTATACATTAAATAACATAATAGCTCAGTTAACATCTGCTGTTGTATTCGTTGATAATTCAATCAGTATACCATTGAAGTAACCTTTATTTACAGCATTTAATGATATAAAAGGAACCATATAACATAAATGATAACCCCAGAAATTTGATGCTATGTATTATAGATATGTATACTGCGCAACCCCTTCGCGTAACCCTTTCTCCATAAATCCCTATTCATGTACACGAGTAACGTACCTACCGTACAAGACACTTCAGATTTATTTATAGCGTAACCCTTTTATCCAATCGGAACGCGTAGCTCTCGAGTAAAAAATAAATAGCGGCGTGTATAAAAAAGTTAAAAAGACGGCGGGTTCATAACCCGTGGCGATAGGCTGCGCGCGCGCTTCCTCGCGTGCGTTTAATAATAACCCTTTCGCGGCAGAAGGGTTAACCAACCAATCCAAAGCGAGGCGTGGCTTCGATATAATTAAAATATTCGTACGAGTTATAATCCGAGGCTATTTATGAAGCTATTTTGCATATGAAAAAAGTTTAAAAATGGCGTCAATAAAATACGTTAGCGCTTTTAGAAAGGGTTATGATATGATAGAGTATTTTTGAAGTAATCGTTAATAACATGTTTTAAGTATCAATCAGATTTAGCTCGCTTTAAGTAGTTTCTGGAAAAACGGGTTTGAACTGTGTACTGCTACAAAATTTCGATTCAGCAATGAAAACTATTTTACTGTATTAAAGGTTAAGTTGTCTGTATCATAATCATAAAGGATCATAACAGTTGTTAATCCTAGGCAACGGGAATAGAAAATAAAAAAACAGCTTCAGAAAAATGATTATTATTTCATGGCTTCACGATATTCTGTGGAGTGATGCGATGCCGATGGCGACTACTGTACAATTACTGTAATGTTAATCTCTTCAATATTGAAGCACTTTATAACATACTATACCTACTATACAATACTATACTATACAACTTAGATTTGATCATTTGTCGTTTACATTTTCTTCTATAAATCAGATTTCGATCTATCTAAGCTATCGATCTATCTAACCTAAGCGAAATTATCTTAACAACCTGCAAATATATCAAGATAACCGTTGATTAAACGAAATTAAAGAAGGCAAGACGTATTTGATAAATAATAGGTGCAAATGTTGAGAACCTACAGAATCACCAGGAAAATATTAACGTAAGCGCTTTCAATGAGTGCGTTTAACTTAAACTAGAATTCAGGAAGTAGCCGCTATAAAACCGACATGACAAGATTTCCGACTAGCATGCGAGATAAAAATACTCCCGCATACATTCCATCGTCACAAATGAATTAAGTGTGGTCACCCTCTGCTACCAATTGTAGACAACTGTCGTTAAAACGATGTACAATCTTAAATAAAACTGTTTTGTTTATTTTTAGAAAGTCCACAACATTTTTAGTTTTTTAGTATAGCCCAACAACGTACAATTCCAAAAATATCATAGCAGGAGTTTACGTAGAAAACCCGTTTTATATCTTCTGTAGCGATATACGATATTTTTATCCAGTTGAAGCAGCAAATGACCATGTCGTCTACTTGATGGTAAGTGGTCACTGGGGGGTTATATTAAAAGTCAATCACAATTGTGTTTTTACTCCTGAGGACTAAGATGGTCGCCTCATCAGTGACAGACCATCAAACTATTTTACTGAGCAAGTAGAAAAGGGTGTAGTTTTTGTAGGTACCTACCTACATCTCCAGTTGTACCGAACTTGCTCTATCACCTTGTAAAACGTTTATTTATAGCATCTCAGAGCAGCTTTTTGAACTGTTCATTTCAAAATTTCTGTATTACAAATAACCGTTCCTTTTATTAAACTCATATATTGTATGAACCATATTCCTTAACGTATAAAGTACGAACAAAGTCTAAGAAACAAAGTACCTATGTGCATGTCGAAAAGATAACCCGATTCTTTGGAAATTCAGATAAAAATAAATGTAACAGCTTCAAAGCAATGCATAAGTATAATTTCTTTTGGATAAGTATCGTACATATTTAAAAAAAATGGTCACTTATGTATATCTAAATTGTTAAATCTGATATCTATCACAAAACATCTATGGCCTTAACTGTACTACTAATTTGTGAACATATATTTACAAATTATCACTTGGTTTCTCATTTATAATCGACATTAGATTGGGGCTCTTGATATATTATTAAATTGCCTAAATACCAACTCTTCACAACACTGTTAAACCCTACGTATGTATTATTGTTCTTAAAGCATTTTAAATACATATAGCTATTTATTTAGCGCGTAACTAAATTAATTTATCACACAAGAGACTACTCGACATTCTCATATGTCCATACACTACATACATCTCGTGTTATAGGTATTATACTAGTTGAATTTATTAGGTAGGTACATACTAGTAGGCAGTAGTTAACAGTTAAGAGACACTAATACAACAAAACAAATTTATTAGTTTTCTTCAGAGGCAGTATCATTGTTACCTTTTTTTATTTTAACATTAACGAAGTGTCTTTACTTAACTATTACATTGAAGTCCGTTACATTATACTGAATAAGTTATAATAAAACTACTTCAACCCACGCCGTGGATGTCCCATACCAACAATAATGACACATCGTCTATGGGAAACATAAAATTGTCCCCTATAAGTGCCAACGAATTATTAACTTTGGACGAATTTCTTTTTTTGTAAATACGTAATCGAGGTAGTAATGAGGCGACTTTTAAATACCATAAAGAGCAGTAAAGTGGTGTACAAAAAGCGACAGTGTTGTATGAGGCCATAGGGGCGTATTCACGCGTTGGTCGCTATGAGGGTGATTGTTTCGCTTTAATTGGTTAAATGGTTCTACCTAATTGCTGTTAAACACGAAATCTAGGTAGTGGAACAATGTAAAACTTATATTAATTAACCCCAAACACTAATCTAACATATGTTATAAATATGGATCTAGATTGACGTGACGAGACGCTTACCTGGGTGGAGCTTACCTGGGGGGACTCAGCTTGCATTTCGTTGGGGTTCCTGAAGTCCTGTTCGCAGCGCCGAGGACGGTCACCAGAGAGATTTAAGGCATTAAAATAACACATAACCCTGCATCGCGCCGTCGCGTCGTTACATTTTGTAGGTTTCCCTCAAAAAAATGATAACATGAAACAGTACTATACAAATTAATATAACTTAACCAATTCACGTAAGCGGTACCGTATGCCTAATAAAACCGTAATGTAATGGGTATCTAAATGACATTGCACGTATGTACAAAGGTGTGAGTGCGTTGTAGATGATGATGAATAGGTGTAGTCGTTTATGTTTAGTGTCGGCCACGGGCGGTTTATCACGAACTAATCCGCTGCCAGCGCGGCGCATTAGTCAAATTAACACGGTATAAACTTTGGCGTGCCCACTGATTAGTTAGACAGTGGTACCGGGCGCGACTCTGCCTAATTGACCTAAAAGTGCTCAGCGCGAATCGGTCCAAATTACTCCTTACGCGAGGGCTGGCAAACGAATAACAATTTTTAAAGAATAAGTTATCTACTTATACGTAATTGGATTGTTATGTTGTATATTTTTAGTTTCTTAGATTCCGTGCCTAAATATAAAATAAACTGTATTACTAAGCCTCTGCTGTCTTTTCATCCGTCACAAGTAATAGATATAAACTTGATTTTATATGCATGTAGTACAAAATATGTACGACCGCTTTAGCAAGAAATACTTAATAAGAAATTATAAAAGATAATAAGAAATTATAAAACCGATAGATATCGATGTTTTTCTGTTTATTGAACCGTAATAAACTTATACATATTTTTAGAGATCGCTTAATATGCATTTCTATAGCTGCCATTATAACATAAACTAAAAACAAAAGGCTAAATTTTTATTGTACAGTAGTCTGCGTGCGAGTTTGACTCGCATTTACCCACTTATTCTACGAAATCTTCCTTCATATTAAGTATATAATACCCATTCATATGTTTGAATTTTGAAAATTTGTTCAAGCACTAATTAAAAACTATGAAAATTGAATATCCAATCCTAGCCCTAGAGTTCGAAGTCGACATGGTAATGTGGTGGATTGATAGGCCCGCGCCCACTAACCCTAATCAAATGAATGGCTACTGAGCTCTGATTAACGCCGCTCGCGATACATTTCCATAGCGTCCCATCGCTGTGGGTGCGCCCGATTTATCACCTTTAGCTCATTTGCTTGCCCATAATTGGAAAATAGTGGAAAGCGACCAGCCCGGTTTTCCATCGGCAAACACAATCGATTCGCGTGCCTGTTTCATTTCGTATTTATAGCAACTTTTTTAAACTCTTCATTTCTAGAAATTCTCAATGAAAATATTTGGTTTAACTTAGTAAACATTTTCGAATTATTTTTTATCATAGATTAAAATTTATATCGGAATAAAAAGAGAATTCGAAAAGGATTCAATTTAATAAATGTATGTCTGAAAGAAATATTAGTATTATTTTTATGACTATTTGTTTCCATAATTAGTAAATGTTTATATTTGATACATTGAAACTTATTTAAAGTGATCTAATTTAAACACGCCGTACAAGATACTTCATAATTATAATGCTTGTGTTATACAAGTTACAAGCTATCTGTATATGTATATAAGGGTAAAGTATTGGATATATCAAATACAGATACATTCGAAAAGGGTAATTGAAATATACGGTGATACAAAATATGTATGAATGTATTTAGAAATATCCTTTGTTTTTCAAAAGAGTTAAAGATACTTACTGACTATTCTTAACTTCCATAAGACCCCTGTAGGTCACTAACAATTTAATTACATCTTGGAACTCAATTTTAACCAACCAACTCCTTATTTTAGACTAATATTATCGCGGAATTGACACATTTTAATACATTGGGTCGAAATATCGGCAAAAAGAATTCGAAAAGTATTCAAAAACCGCATATCGTGAGTACCCGTTGAGTATTAAAAATGCAACTCCTTATTGTCGTATCAAAAAGAAACTTTTTATCTAGTACCTGTATTAAACGTTGGAGTGACAAGGTAATATTTTGGAGCTGATTTGGTATTGATACGAGAGGTGCATGGTAGAATTCTTCAATCCGCTAGCACCTAACCAAAATCCATGATGTAAAAAGGCATAGATAATAATAATTGAATCGGGTATTTCGTAACATCATAATCATATTTTTACCAAACAAGGTTTTTGCGTTTGTATTTTCTAAGGTAACTTCATATGTCAAATAAAAATCACGTTAGTCACTGTAACATAAAAAACAGCATCCAGACAAATATTACATGTATTAGAGAGGGTTCCTCTAACAAGCTAGTACAAAACAATTTTAGTATCTAAACAGTTTTTTCCTTGTCCAGGAAAAATTGACTTTATTTGACATGGGGTTTCTGAAATATCCAATTCAATTAGTAAACGAATTTTAGCAAACTTACTTTAAACAAAACCCTAAGACACCAAAAAGTATCAAAGTATCAAGAATTTAATACGTATGTTTCATATTATATCTATATGTACTTCAATTACTTATATCTAAGATAAGTCACATCTCCGAACATACCAATATACGGAGATACCTTAATATGTTTTATATCATAATGAATGTAGGTATCAGGTTTATGACACGACTTAGATGAAAAAGTATGAGCTCATTAGCGACTTGTAACAAGCAGGTCGTAGCGAGCCAAGATGATATTAATGGTTTCGACACACCATCCAGCAAACTTCCTACTGACAACTTTGTTTGATGTAATTAAAATCCATCTCCCTTGAACGGTGCGCAGGCATCCGACGTGTAATTTTCCTTTCAAAGAGAACTTCCGTTTTAGCTCCTCCCCACCCTAATGAAAGATTACTTTTCCGAGCCTAAAAAGGCTTTTAAGCAACGCCAGCAAAATGACCGAAGTTTTATACTTTAATGACTTAGTGCAAAATTTGCCGATGCTCGAAGAAATTTTAAACTTAGATTAAGATTTCGATGTTTCAAACTGCGAGATGTTTTCGAGAGATTTCCGAGTTTCTCTTTGACTACTGAGTATGAATCTTAAGTAATCAAGAGTAATTACTTTTTAATTACTTTTTGAGATGGATTTAAGAGCAATATAATACTTATTGTGAATACAAATAATAGGCACCTACAATATATTTACTAGTATTAATATATGTTTTGTTTACAAAATGATTAATATACTAAAAACGCAAATTGATTTAATCTCTGTTACGTCCTACTAGCAAGGACTTACACGATAGACTAATCATAATTTTTTCATGGAATGGTATTGAAAGTCACTCAGGGCGTATTGGTAAACGCATACTTTTGAGTTTGAGGCTTTAACGACATATATTCCTTCTATGTCGCTGTCCTTAAAACTAAGGTATAAATAATTACAAAAAATTTAAGTAGAGCTTACAAAAATTAATATTATTAGAATCAAAAACATCTAGCGGAGTAACTATATTTGGACCACGTGTGAGGTACAATAATATTTATTGTAATATTTATTGTATTAATATTTATATATATAGAACTTTACACATCTAAATCAAAAAATGCATTTGTTACGACTACTACTTACAAATTAAAAAGGGAGATAAACTGCATTTATCACGTATCAGGCGACAGACATTGAAATCTAAGAGGGTGAAAGGAAAATAAAAACAAAGTTTATCAGGTAAACAAGGAAAAGGAGTGTTCGGTGCGATAGTGCGGCCGTGGTGCGACATTGCCGGCCGGTACTTATTAATTGCACGCTCCCTAGCGCGAACCACGCGGAGGGCGCAAAAACGTCCTCCCGAGCCCTGTCAGCGAGGGAAAAAATCAGTGAGCGATCGTCCCCTCGCGGCCGAGTCCATCATATTGATTGAGGGTGGGGCTGCCATTGGTCAGCGTCCCCCGCGCCCGTTCATTTATTATAGACACTGTGATGCTGCCGCACTACTCACTACACTGTCCACTGTTTGATATTCTCGCTTTAAACACGTCCCGAGATAAGTAACACACAACGATATTCATGTATGGTTGTACTAAAATTTTATGCAAGTGCGAAAAATGTTCCTGGTATTACCGTCGTCTTTGCCTACGCAGGCGTATGAGAATGAAAACTCAATGTAGCATTGTTATGACTTGCTTAATAAGTATAAAGATTTATAAATAAAACATTACCAAAAAATATAACTTTTGTTACAAATTACTAAATATTAATATAAATGTCGTAGATTTGCGTAAGTTTACATAAGTTTAGAGGACTACGTAGGCGTTATTGTATCATTTCTTTATATATATACCTAACATTCCAACTTACGTGAAAGATTCGACAGTCTTAAGAAAATTTAAATCCCACTTGTATTATCTGTAGGGCAAGATGTTAAAAGGATTTTATATTATCGTCAAAAGACAAGCGAGATTTGCGATTTGATAGATAACGAGACAAGTGAGATTTGAAAACTGCCTTAGAGTTCTCAAGAAAGGACGTAAAAAGCTCCCAACGTGCTTGCTCTACACTAGGCATACATTTTTATTCAAACTTAAGTAGATTTTTTTTTATCTGACTGAAGTAACAAACGAACATGCAGTCCACCTGATGGTAAGTGGTCACTGCCGCTCATGGACATCTGTAATCAAATTCATACAGAACATGGGTTCTATCTGAAGTCAATCATAGATGCGTTGGTACTGCCGAGGACTATGATGGTCGCCTAATTTGTAACATTATTTTTTTTAATAAAAAAATAACAAAAGAGCACTTAAACCATCTGATGGAAAGTGGCCACTGCCTCCATGGACACATAATCAACTCTAGATAAGATCAGTCTTACCTGAGATTGGCTATCCCTGAAAAACTAAGTTGAAAAGTCTCGGATAAGAATGCCTCCCTTAAACTTACCATAAGAAGACCTTACTGAAGGTTAGGGTGGGGGGGGCCTACCCTTCAGACCATAAAACAGAAGCGTACTTTAATTAGTGACCGACCGAAACCGGTTCTTTAGCCGAAACATTCGGCCTTGGCCTCAGCTTCGGCCGAAACCGAAACGGAAACTTAAGCATACACATTTAAATCTTGCATATCAGATATTTAATTACACTTAATTAGCATTTTTGTTTGTTGTGTTCACATTATTTTAAAGATTTATGTGATACTTATTTTAAGGGTTCCGTAACCAAAGTGTAAAAATTAAACCCAAGGCTGGCTTACTAGGCTTACACCAGGCTGTATCTCTTGAACTGAGACAGCTTGATAGTTCATTTTTTACAAATGATGTATTTCTCCACATCTTTACATAGGTATATATCTCAAACCACACTCCTATTCACAAAAGATTATATGATACGAGTACCACATCACACACATTAATAAATAATAGTTATGATTATACAAGCTTTATAAAACAACCGCATGAGAACAATATGTATTTGAAATAGGTAGTAAGTTGCCATTTAAAAGAGAATTAAAACGTATTTCTGATTTCCTAGGGAGTTCAAATTTAAGTAAAAATACTGTCTAGATAATATAATTGTCAAGAAAATTAAAAATAAACTGATACATACATCACAAGTAAAAAAAAACTTATTTGAAAACATCATATAAAATCACAGCCAAGTGTAACACCAGCATAACGGTTCTTGGGAGAAAATAAAACGGACGGGGGTGAAGGGAAAGTTTTACTCTCCTTAAAATATGTAGAGAAAGTGAAAAGTAAGAGGGGGTGGTGGGGTAGCGGTCAACGGAGCGGAGGGATGATGGATCACCGCGCGGCGCCGTGCCAGGACCTCTCTTTTCTTTCCCAATTACACCTACAAACACAACAACTTATTTTTTGAATGTAATACGGTTTCGATAACCTTTGTGAAAGTAGTCTTTGTGAATAAGTAGGCACAAGTTAAACCTCTAGGTACTTAAACATACCAAATTTACATTTAATATATCAGAATTGACTTTTATTTAAATTAGATACATTTATAAAACATTAACAATATTGAAATGTAGTGTTAATTGATATACTTATAAGATACTGAATACGAACTTTACCCTTAATATAAATTAAATCTAGATACTTAATTAGCAAGCTTTCAAAATAATTTATTTGCTTAGCCGTTTGATCATGACATTCAAATTTTAATATATTGAATACATTATTATGTGGTGTTGTTCTGTTATTTAAATGTATGGATATATTATCCGTAATGGATTATCCGTTGCGTAAATTATAAAAACAAGGTGGCGGAACACACAGATAGACAACGACGAGAGTTTTTTTTAAACTAGTATGCAAATAAGTGATGACCATGTAATGTTACGATTCACAAACGTTTACTCAGTTCATTGTTTTTAAACATAAAAGACACAGCCAATATAATTAAGATGATAATGAAGCTACAACGAAGAAGGCAGATTACAGTTATTCACTTACAGCCGCAACTTGATTCATTACATATTTAGCTAACAGCAGCTAACTGATTCGCACTTAGCCAGCGCGGTGGACGATTGGCCTAAAACTCTCTCATTCCGAGAAAAGACCCGTGCCCAGCAGTGGGACAATCACGAGTTGTCGACGACCCAACTGATTACCTCAAAGTTAATGTTATCACTCTTGCAAAATTAGCAACAGATACAACAAAAATCAAAACAATTGTATTCCATCTTGAACAAAGATTTAAGGAGGAATCGGAGTTACAAAATTATTCTGTAGTCAAGTAGTGTGTGCATCTTGGAAACAATTGGGTAAAGTTGTGTGTCATACATATGTGGGGTTCAGCGATGCGGTAGCCGGGATGTGTGGGCGCCCCCGCCCCCGCGCCGTTGCCTGGCAACCGTTTGTTTTCGCGCCGGCAGCCAGCACTGGGCGGGTTAGAAGGGGTAGGCTCCATGATTGATCAGCCTATCCCACGACCAAATGCCTACAGACACATTTTCGGCCGGATAACAGTCTATTTTAGAAAATCATTCGTTATATTCGCTACCTTTGGCCGCGCCAGCCATTTATTGAAATCCATATACCTGTGATGTACCTACAAACGAAAGTTGAAATGGAAATAATCTTTTATTATGAAAGGCCTATAACTATGTATTTTGCCACCTCCTCAGATTTTAACCTACATACCTAAATTGATTAAAAATATTTAAAAGGTACTGTGCGTACAATTTAAATTTCCAGTTATAAAAATATTAGAGCAGCAACAATAACTGTATTACTACTATACAATAGTTACATAATAATTTATGGATATACATAGGACCTACATAGACGTTCGTGTGAAATATGCGTAGAGGCAAATGACGAGAAACTACAACTACCAATAATAAACTTAGCTAAATCTTAGTATTAAGTAGTACAGAAGCAACAGTGGATTTGCATGAAGGTGGAGGTTTATGTGAATCGACTTTACTCGTATATAAAATCTTACTGTTTTGGTGTACTCGTTGCTTAAAATTAGTGCAATGTTAGGTAGCTTGCTCTAATCTATCCTTCCCCTGTCTAATCGTCATTCGAATATCAGATTGTTGCCTACATTTGCCACTATGCCACTTCGGTTTTACCATTATACCTCTCTCAAAATAACGATAAAACCAATACAGCTTAAAAATATGTCTCAATAATATAATATTGTAGTTTGACAGGTTTTTTAATAAATAAGAACTTTTACTTGGGTTTTAGAAATATTACAAAATCTCATTATCGGGTACCTATACGGTGTGTCTCAACATCTAATATGAAGTTAAGTTGCATGACTTCAATTAGTATTTAATTAACTATTCATTCAATTTAAACAAATGGTTAATAAGTAAATATAATTAGGGTATCAGGATTAAATTGATGCTACGCGTACAACATATTTTGACGTGAAAAAAATCTGAAATGGCATATCTTATCGGATATACGATGTAGAGAGCGTACTTGGTTAACACCTGAGTTTATAGTTAAGTTGTAATATATAATTCAGCATTTTATTAGTTTAACGTTTATATGTAGGTAATATGAAACTAAGATCACGTAAATATTTTTAGATAACTATAGTTACGCATCACATATTTTTAAAAACGGTTTGTTTCAAAAACGGTTCCGGTATTTGGACTATTGGATAGTTATTACGTAACGTAAGCGAATCACTATTTTTTACTTAGATAATTTTTACATATATTATCCATCTAACTGTATAATTTATCAACTTATCTTCCAAACCTTTTTCTCGCCTTTTGCTCGAAGGTTACCTGAAGAACCTGTGAATCACTTAGAACCCCATTTTTTCATGTCATGCCTGCTTAATCAATAAAACATTTATTCTACATTGAACTGAAGGTACCTTCAGATTTTATCTTAACATGAAGATATTTATTATCTACATTAATTATTTACCTATAGTAAGTTACCTAAATGTATTCGGCTATGTTCCAAAACATACGGCATTTTCCCTGCCTAAATAATTTGTATGTAATAAATAAAACTTGGTAGTAAATTATTCATTTTAGTATGCACGATTCAAGGAAACGAAAATAGGTTGGTTCTCACATTGTTTTCAACAATCTTCCAAAAGATCTTAAAACGCTACTTTATAATTAAAAATGACCGAGACACAAAGGACGTAGAAAAAATTGTTCCATATTTTATAACGAACTACCTACAGGTTTCTGCAAAGGACACAGGACCATTTTTGACAAAAAATCGCAATGCAATTCGTTATTATTGCTGCTCCTTTTCAAATAGCCTTCGCTTTGTGCCTTTTCTACACTTTTTACATTCTGACAAAGAGTTTGGCGTCAATATTCAAATTCATAGAAAATCTGTGATGCTATTTGCATAACCGTTTCGCAATTATTGTTTTGTGTATCATCTACACACAAAGAAACACATTTTGCAAATATTTACAACCTTATTACAATTAAAAACCCGAGGAAAAAATCTTCCGTTTTAAGTCTTACAAGTTTCAAAAATATTCAATTTATATACAGAAAAAGAAAAGTAAAGACCCATAATCACTATTAAAAGTTAAATTATAGAATGGACCCGAAATTAATTTATATTACTTGTTTGGTCCGTTTTTATGGCCGAAAGGAAGGAAAACTAACAAGGTATAATTATTAGGCGCCTAATTGCTGCAATTGACATCCTTTTGCCGAAAAAAACTACTCTTGTCGAAGCTAATGATAGGGTTACCGTTCTACTGAAATAGAACACCAGCTTGACGCTATTAGCAGTAATAGGACTAAGCAATTTTTAATATAAATTCTTGGTGTCTATTTGTTCATAACATTTATGACTATTACTAAGCTGATGTGGACTTCGTCATCAATCCATTACTTTCCCACTTCTGGGCATAAATTACAAACTTTATTGAAAAAATATTAAAAAGGCTTTTGACGTGTACCTACATGCTAGAAGAACGGACATCGTGATAGAACCTTCTCTCACGATATATCTCCTCATCGTTGAAGCGAGCAGTAACAATTAATTCTTACTGAATTCGGTTCGTTCCGAAATTCGGATTAACAATTATAAACTAGGTTATCAGTCTCTGCATGAAAGTAACATCAAAAAGATATAACAATATTTAGTAAAACGCGTATTCATATAATAAGATCAAAGTATACTTTACTCTACATATTGAATATTCAAGGTCTTTCGCCTAAATAGAGTAAGTAGGAAAAATGTAATAAAGCAGACATTAATTTCCATGCATATCTTATCAAGAAATTCCACGGACGGGACGCGTGCCGCTCCAAATTACTCCTATTATTTTATAATCCCTCCTAGTTACGTTTTGAATATTAATAACATTCCACGAGTTTTTCTACACGATCCATTCTGTTGAAAGAAATTTCCGCCACTGTCACCAATTTCCTGAACAAAATGTAATACTGTAGGTATAACGTACTTTATGAAGTATTAGTTACTTCTAAATTAACATGTCTGATGAAAAAAGTGGGTTCAATTCGAGATGCCTATAGGAGATCCGATATGATATCTAGTTAGTGTCAAAGTAACTTATTATTATCAAAAATAATAATTGTAATAAGCAAGAAATTATACTTTACAACAATGGATCTTAAATTTTATAAAAGTAAACAACACACATATTTTCTTAATGAATATACATAGGTACCTATTATTCCTATGAAATATAGAGGACCACAATCATATTTAAATAAAAACGACCAGATGTGCTAACAGTTTAAGTATTGGTAGTTGGTAAAACTTTCTTATAACTATGAAAAAAAACTAAATATTTTCATAATATTTTTAACCCTGTAATTATTGGGATTTGTCCCGAAATTTCCAAGACATAAGCACGTCCTAGATCCCGGGATTCCGAATCAAATGATCTACATGAAAACTACAAGAGAAACGTTGAATAAACGACAATATTCGTGTCCTAAGCATTCCGAAATAAAACATATTTAATTAAAACATTTCCGTAAGCCGTTCAACGGAAAGTCATAAAAAATGACCCTAACGTCTGCATAAGGTGGATTGAAGTTTTTATTAAGACGTATAAAAACAGTACAGGCGTCTTCGAAATCCGATTAAAAAAGGGGTAAAGACGCGTGCCGTGAAGAAAAAACCGTTGGATATCGAATAACCCTAATTCCACGGATCCTGATAGAGCTATTTGAGCGCCTCGAAGGCTCAAAACGGCCGATTGTTTCGATATCTACTAATTGGATCATACAGTAATCGATAACCTTCCATGGCAATGTGTTCTAACATCTGCCGCTTTAAATATTATAATATTAAAATATTCCGATTAGAAATGTATCTTAAATTTAAATTATTTTAACTCATACTAAACTTTACATGTTTATCTCAATTAGCTTTTAAGCATTTAATTAAGTAGGTCTTTGTTATCGTTATTACGGTCCGCTTGTTTGGCCTATGATACTTTCGGAAAAAGATCAGTTTTAGATTATATTCTATTCGAAAATTGAGAATAATTCTAATTCTCAGGACAGGCAACATACGGGTGATCGGCTTTAGGTAGAATCCTTATTATAAAGGGACTTATTAGGTGGCAAAACCAGTGTAGTTTGACCGTGGAGATACCACCGCCACACTTGTTTTTAGCGTAAAGCAGTTCTTGCATTTCGGTAAAAAGGTATGTTTGCCGGTTCACTTTCATACGACGTTTAATATCTTAGTCCACGGAAGTAGCAACGTATCTGTAATTGACTTTAGATAGAATCTCTGTTTTATATGGCAGTGACATTTACCATCAGTACATGCTCGTTTCCTACATTAATCGAATTGAAATAAAACGACTATAGATTTCAATAGGCCGCAGTGGCCACGCAGTGGGAATAAAATAAAATGTAATATATAACCAAGTGTAGGATAATAGAGGACATATACCTTGGTAAGTACCACAGGTCCATAGGAATTCATCCCTTAAGAAATTTTCCGTTGCTGTTAAGGGAAGCGATAATTAATCACATTTCTAAAAGTGAAAGATGCCTGGAATTCGGACCTAAACTTTCAGCGTGGGAGGCCGAGTTCATATCATTTGCTCAACATTTTCGCGAGATTAAATATGTCCGCATTAAGCATTAATAACTTTGGACATTACCAAGTTTTCTATTCATATTTACGTTAATTTTATACTTTATTTTATTCGTGGATTAAACAGTAATTATTTAAGTTTAGGGTGTCTTTTCGAAATATTCACTTAGGTACTATTTATATTGAAAACACTTCTCTCTTTTCACTAGTTCAATTCAATAAACGAAACTAAAATTAAAGAATTAGAATAAGTAAGAATTTGTCGCAGGATATAAAGGCCGTAGACTCCATAAGATATCCACCCGAAAGTTTCATTTGTGATATAGGTACATGGCAATAATAACACACACTACATTACAATCTCAGGATGTACGAACATATGCAGGCAACCATAACATGGCTATACAAGCACTTTACTCTACATGCCGTTGGTTCACAATTGACGTGTTCGCTGCACAAGTGCATGTACACAAAAAATACAATAGAAGGGTTGGAAAAGGGTTACAAAGCATGATATCCGTGTAAACATCGTGTAATTTACCATTACAGGTAGAAGGGTTCGCTTTAACCAACCTTAACCGTTGGCTTATTTGGTAATGAGCTTGAAATTTAATTTGCAACGTTTAATTATTGTGCTACCTACGCACATTCTTCGTAATATCCAAAAATATTAATCAGTGAGAGAAGTTATTTAAAAATAATTGCAAGAGAATCAATGAAAAGTCATAAAATTTTTAATTAACGTGTACTACGAAAAAAAAAATCGTACTAGACATTAATTAACAATTAGAAAAGAAAACGACTTTATTTGTAAAAACTACGTATCTAGGAGCACCACAGCCGAAAATAACACAAAAGGATGTAGCTCAAAACATTGTCAATAAAATCTATAACAGCTATTATTTGCACTACTCGTACTAAGCTGATGTTCTATCACTCGTGCACAAGTTCTATCATGAGATCATAAATCCTACTAGACAATAAATAAAAAACCCTTGCTCGTAACAATCACTATACACACTTTTATTGCGGCCGATTAAAAAACTGATAAAAAGGGATAAATGCCGTGGCTGTCTGCGGAACTAATTTATAAATGATTGAGATTTCATTTTTTGCACCCTTTGGGGAAAAATTGTGATTGTATCGGTGACAGAATTGGACTACATACAACACTATTCAAGACAGTAGATACGCATTTAAGCAGATTCCGGATCATCAATGATAATAACTTGAGTAGGTAGGTATTTTATTAACATACCTAATTTAGGATTAATAGGTCTTACCGTATTTATTTTTTAAATACCACCAGTTATTTACCTCTCCTTTCATTTTTTATCTCTTAAACTCTTGCAGCACTTGTATTATAGGAGTATTCGTCTTTGACTAAGGCTTTCCGTTTTATTACAATTGTAAAAACTTAATACAAAAACGTTAACAACGACTATTTTTTTATAATATCGGCAATTGATCGACACGAAATAGTGATTATTAGATCGAAAAGAACCCCTTTCTGACCCACTTTTACCCATTTTTAACAATTTTCGGTTCCCTCTTCAAAAAGCTCCCATTGAAAGGCCGGGCGTGAACGAGTTGATGATATTACATTTTTTAGTAAAAAAGGGAAAAATTTACGAACAATCTACTGTGTTTATAACAAAGGAGTTATGTTGTGTGCATTGTGAGAGTTTTTTGCAAGATCGCGTGCGCTTGCGCGTCGGCGGGCGTCCTTGCAAACCCTTCCCAGTGCGGATTGAACTAGGAACCCTTACCGCCGGCCTATGTGCGCGAGGGTCGCCCCACATGAGTTCCCAACTGTACCGAAACGCCACATACTCACCTCATGCGCGTTACACTTACATCCTTTCGTCTCGAGCCGCGCTTCGCTACAATTCGCATGTGTGCTACCCGACAGCTGCATACAGTTTTTATATATTATGCTCTCTCGTATTTTTTCACAATGAAAGACCGCGGCGCACCCTTGAAACAGTTTGCGTAATCGATGACAAAACTAAACATTCCGCCCGATGATTTCCGTATTTTTGGATAACGCTTCAATAATCGTATTCTTGAATTGATTGAAATTTTTAACCAAAAATAATATTGGACATTATTTACTTCGCAATATTTTATTTTTATATCGGAATTAAAAAGGTGAAGTTTAGAATTAATCACAACAAATTACTAAACTTAAAATTGAAACTTCACTAACACGTATCTAAAACATTTTGAAATTACTAACCATCAACATTAAAGCAGACAAGAATGGAAGAACATCCCAAATTTACTTGTTCGATTTATATTTATATATAAGTACATTAAATAAATAAAAATACTTACCGATTTGCAATTATGTAATTAAATAACACATCAACGAATTACGTATTACCAAAGTGCGATGCAAAAAGAAGAAAGATCAGACTTCATTTGTTTTTTCTTACATTCCTTTTTTAATATTTTCTTTTTCTTATTAGCATCACTTAAGTGCCAGTATTGATATTTAAACCATATAATATTCAATAAATATTTTAGAATCAACATAAATTATTATTGCGTCGGAACGTCATTAATTATTATTTTATTTACGTAAATTTACTTCATAGAAAGGCTAGAAGTATTTAATTCGACGATGTCTGTTCTATTCTCGTAAACCTGCCAGTTTCTGTTATGGATAAGGAGGGTAAAAACTGGATATGGAGGGTATAATCTACAAACCCAGCGTGAATATATTGGTAGAATGGTTCTCAAGTGATGGTGATAGAGTGGGTGTCGATGTTACACAGGATTACTCTACCTATCCCTTCGAGTTTGCTCATTAGATGCCTCCTATGATATCCACCGATAAAGAGGAGTAGGCAGTGGTTATTACCACTATATAAACGTCACATAAGATCATACTCGTATTTTAGCATATATAACCCGATTTGTAAACCTAACCATTTTAATTGTTTTTTTTCAAAATCGTAACGCCTATATAAAAAATGAATAATATCCGTTCTTTATCTGTTTTAGATGTATTTACCAAATTATGCATACTAATCTTGGAAACGGCTTAATGATTTTAATACAATGAAGATCATCATCATGATAATCTGCTTCTTCTGAATCCTAAAAGAGACATTTATGTAACTCTAAGAATACCCACAATCGTAGAGAAAAAATAAAAATTCTGTAACTAAATTTATTAATGCTTACGATCAATTTAGTATACTTACTTATTTAAAAAATATACTGCCCATTTTAGTTTAAATATGAATATTTACCATAATAGGATTAGGACTTATCAGTTTTTTTTGAAAGGCATTAAGTATCTGCATGTCTTATGGTTTCATCTCACGCTCATTACATTACTTACAACCTATTAATTCACATACACATGTAACGTATTATGTAAACCTTTAACGTTTCTCCGTCTTAAAGTAATAGTAATACAAGAACACCATTGATACAAGCGCAACGAGCAAGGATGCAATTGTCCAGTTTTTTGCAGAAGGGGATAGCGAAGGGTGAGTGGACGCATAGGGTCGGGTTCACATACTGTATCTTACATGTCCGTTATGGTGGCAGTTTACTACGGGTTACTAGTGTGTGTGAAAGATTTGCTTTAAATAACGAAATGTCGAAACAGATAAATTTCAGAGTCAGTGATACGTTTAATTTTGTAATTTGACTATAAACACAGCTTTAAAATTACATGATTAAGTACTCTACTATTCAATGTTTGCTAAACTTCACTACATAGCATAAAACAAAGTCGCTTGTCTCTGTCTGTCCCTATGTTTGCTTAGATCTTTAAAACTACGCTACGGATTTTAATGCAGTTTTTTTAATAGAGTGATTCAAGAGGAAATTTTTATGCATAATACATGCACAATATAGTGGAGAAACACTGATAATTTTAGATCCGCCTAAAAGTCAAACTTTAACGAAGATCGCCGGGTCAACTAGTATCTTATAAATCTATCGTAGTATCGTAATATCGTAGTTGGAGAATAATGGGTTATGTAAGGCAAAAATTCGTAAAACAGTTCCGTACCTTTTTTTTCTTGTTATTAATCAATCTACTTTCTCTTATACAACATATTTGTTTGGTAGTTTCGTACGAGCTTTATTATAAAAAATAGATAATTTATGATCATGGACGAAATTCAGGTCAGCTTACTAGTACTAGTTACTATAAATTGGACATGAAAGTGATATGTTACTATGGCAGCCGCCGTGTGGTTGAGAAAATATCGATTGAAAAGACACAATTAAAGTTAGAGTTAGGTAAGTGCTCACGTTTGTTGTCTCACACATGCGTATGTGTTAGTTGCTTTAACCCCACAAAACTTTCATCTCCAGAGACCCTCCGAGGGGAGGGCCGCCACCCCGTGAAGGGAGTAAAGTTGTTGTGACTTGTTCACCTCTTTCGGTGTCGCCCGCAACTAGCCTTGCCGCCGAATTCTTTATTACTCGCTATTTTTGTAATTCGCACAAAATAAAATAGCAAAACACGGAGTAATGAAATAAATATCAGGTGGTAGTATTCGCCTGGATATCGAGATTCAACCATAAATACTATTAACAAAATATTTTCTATTAATAACATTAAAGCTTGTCAAACAAATATAACAAATCTGTTTACAAATAAAGGAGAAAATACAATAAACCATTAGTTACTTTAAAAAACGAACTTTACATTGTATTTAGCAAAAGGCAAATATTCATAATATTATTACAGTTGTGTAAACGGATGGGACAAAAATTACATTAAAGTTTAAAAAGTATCCTTCAAAACATAAAACATTTGTGGCAAATTTCTTTACGCATAACCTATCGGAAACATAAGAAACAAAACATGTGTCTCCTAAATCCAAGGTACCAACAATATCAAGAAAGGATTGCTCAGCAGTAAACATTTTAACATGCCTGAGGCAAGTTGTTTTAAATCGTGAAAAGGGTTTGAGTGGAACGACGGCTGTCGAACAGTGACATGTTTGTGTAGTAGATAACTGATAAGTCGCAGTCGTATCACCGTAACGTGGTATTACGGCACGCACCACGTAATAAAAAATCCCTCACAAACATAAAGTCGAACGCGTGCTCAGCCGACACGCAACAATTGGACTCGATAGCGGGGACACATTTTTTGGCTAAAAACGTAATTTTATTTTTTAAAAATACTCTTCCCCCGTTTCTACTGTCGTTTTAAAAAAGCCATAATGCGTCCCTGAACGATGAGCGCGCGCCGGCTGAAGATTTGACGCGCTCGCGCATGTGTTTATAATCGTCCCCTCGTAATTTACAATTTTTCCCTAAAATTTGAAGCAACCAGTACACCGGTTAATGGCGATCGTGATATAAAAAATGCGAATAGTTGCAAGCGCAAAACGGACATCAAAGGAATAAAAAAAATTAAGTAGGCAGAACCGTACTTTTTCACCGTCATCGGCCGCGGATGGACGTTATGGCCAGTATTTGTAAGCTCAACGGTTTTTGTGTGACCCTCAATTTACAACATAAAAAGGGACACGGGACTAAGGTATCGCATCTTAGCTTACGTGGAATCTAATGTAAATTTGTTACAAAAATGGGAATTTAAATAAGTGCCACCCCGATGACGAGCCCTTCGCATAAAGTGGTCTTTATTAATACCGGAGTTCCGATAACACGTAGGCCCGTCCATCACCGTCAGGAGATTGAATTTTCAAAATTGCACACCCACATTAAATACCCACATATTATATGAAAGCGGTATTAAAGGTTTGTTAGTCAAATATATAGAGTCAAATAAGCGTATATGATTTTAAATTTAAGGAATAGTTTAACATTTTCCAACGTTTAATATATACCCCGACCATTACCGGTCTTAGTTAAGACTAAGACCATATAAATGAGTGTATTTTTTATAAACTTTCAGGGCGAATTAGTCGTTGAGTAGCTCACGAATATACCTAACTAACGAAAAACGCGCATATCTTTGTTACATCTCTTGTAGTCGTAAGCGCTGTACCTATTTGTACATAGATAAATACAAAAATCCAAAATACCAGTCTGGAGTACATGTCTGCTTGACCTGATGTCGAACCCTGCACCGTCTGCATGGTAAACAGTTGTGCTGACCACTGCGCCACTCCGGTCCTTATAATTATTAGCCGCTATGTCGTTACATTATTTCTATTACAAATGTTGTTAATAATTAAAATTGTAAACTAAAATGTATATTAATTCTCTAATAGTCATATACGTTCTCTGTATAACTATTATATAAATAATATACATTCAGTATATATAAAGGATATATGACCTTATATCATTTTCTTGCAAAAAAGGCGCTCTCAGTCACACAGGAAATTAACATGATGCGAGTTTTCCTCTGGGTAAAGCCAGAGATATCGGCAATAAATAAAATTGCCAAAAAGCAGAGCAACGGCGGGCGGCGAGCGGTGGGCGGAACAGTGTAAAAAAATCACCTAGAGAAGTGACCAGCGTCCGGCGGGCGTATCGATATCGACAAAGTATATATCGGTACTTGCTACAAAATATTTAGATCGCAATTACTAGTTAATACCAACGCAAGTTTGACAAGTACTATATAACTACCAACTAGGTTAGCTGGTATCTGATTCGCTGTGGGTATCAAGAAGAACCAGTATAAGAAATTAGTTAAATTAAGGTTTTTTTTACGCCAACAAGTTTGAGGTTAGTATACCTTAGAATATGTACAAAAGCATATAAGTAGGTAATCATAAAGTACATATGTAGGTATATAAACTTTGTATCTATCCCCAAAAGTATGTACATAAGAAGCTTTTCGACAAACACTTATAGGTACTTGGGTAGAAAGCATTTCAAACCTCAACTTTGATTTTGTGGTTGCCGCCTTACTTTTATATAGGTGTCTCCCATATAAAAGTCCCTCTTAGTTCTCGGACGTAGAAACACCTCTGGTATTGACTGACATCTGTTCTAAATGAAGTTGCTTATAGATTTCCATGGACGGCTATGACCACTTACCATCAGGTGTACTGCAAGCTCGTTTGTTACTTCAATCTGATAAAAAAGGTATCGACCAGTGAAGTCCGTTACTACCCTGCATTTAATGTTATTTATATTCTTATACAATTACAGATGCAATCAAATGTACGACATATTGCAAGTAGCTATTCTAAATGAAGTTAATAAAACATTTTAGACTGTTGCTTTATTAATACTTAACACAACTTAAACACAAGAGACAAAAGCAAGCTATGTATGCAAGAGATATTTATTTTACAACGTCTTCTACAGTTTGATTTTGGAAACAACAGAATAATACCGTGATACGTCGATGAGATGGTATAAAATTGCAAGCATATTAGTGTGTGGTTGTTTAGCGGAGGGCGGGTGCCTACAGGTCGGGGGTCCGGCGAGACGGCTGGCGAGGGTGCCGTGAGTTGCAGGCTACGCTACCCGCTTGGACCACATTTACATCAAAGCCTCGTTACGAGCCGCCACGTCATCATCAGCTATCGCCTCCGATGTCTCTCGGGAACGCTCCTCGATCACAAATAACATAACGGATATATGACTGAAGTTCTTTATGTAACACTAACGATAGCATGCCGACCGATAACTGATATCTTAATAATATATAATGTGTATGTACTACTTTTGTGTTAAAACACACAGAATTCAATTACGACGAATACGAGTTACATTACATAATCTTCGTTTCTAGGATAAATGAGCGGGTTTCGGTGAGTGTAAGTATATTTATAGTTGAACGTATATAGTAGTAGAGAGGGTTAGTCGCCCTAACCCTTTACCGCGACGGTGTGGGGCAGGGACGGCAGGGCGGAGGCGGGCAGCGGAAGGGTTGCCGCCCGCGGACGGGGCGGCGCGGGGCAGCGCCGGCACCCCGCGCCCGACGCACTTTTACGACGAGCTTTTTTATCGTGCGTGCCGTCGTTTTTCCTTTTCTATTTTTTATGTTTATTTCCCCGAGATCATAAATTATGTTTGAAAGAAGGGAACTCTCGGACGTCCGCGGCGACAGGAACCGGGGTGAGGCCGAGTGAGTTTTCTGCTTCTGTTTTGTTTTTTATGGCCTCTCATGTGTGCGGCGTAGGCACCGTAGGGCTGCAGTGTTGTCATGGCGACTGCATCACATTAGACGGAGGCGGGGGACCCCGCCACACGCGGACGGTAGCTGATTGTCGATACCATATAAATAAACAAGAATATTTGTTGTTGTAACGCGATCTGCATCGACAAACACGCTTGTCCATATTCATTTGCCCCGTATTTGCGGACAAACTGGCGAGATGAACATGATTCTGTTTACACACAGCGGCTGGACTCAGAAGCGTGTAATTTTATACGAGCATTTGCAAGACATACCTAACGTTATTTATATTATCAAGCATTTATGACAAATGATATTCTTTCCTTTATACTCGTCTACTTATTTTGCGACTATCTATTAGGTTAATTGTAATTGAACTAATATAAAAATTACCTACTAGTAGGTAGGTCATTTTTAAGAAAAACTAGATAGCCTACTGTCATAATATTACTAATCCGATCAGTTCCTTATTTTAGAACACAAGGATATTCTCTATCGCCGCCAAATTAGTTGGCAGAAACATATCACCATATATCATATCAGATGGAGTAAACGTATTTAAATGGTTAACATTTCGACAGTCTTAATGTATAAGTATAAAGATTCAAATTGAATATGCGGCCTTAGATTTTTTATACGCTCATACAGTCATCTATAAAAGTTTTTGCTTTATTATAATGTTCGTAATAGTTAAATACTTATCGAATAGGGAATTAAATAGGTATCTATAATTACAGAAAATAAGTGTCGTAGATGCCAATATCTAAAACCTAATACACGCCTGTCTTCAAATCCGCAGCTACAAAAATCATATACATATTATTATAAACTACCGAAAGCCTCGTTAAAGAAAAAGTATGTGTAATTGTAGATAGAATTATTTATATTGCGATTTGAACGTTAATTACACTTTCCTGTAAACCTCAGTTTGCTACATTGTATACGTTAGAACCGTCGATTCTCGGGTACAATTATGGTAATAACATATGAAATAGCACCCGATTTTTTCCAGTGCAAATGTAATAGCATATAATTATACATTTGCCAAATTTATGTCTGGTTGGAAAGTATTTAATAATTCAGAACAACCGCAAAAACGCAACAAAGCCGATGTTGTACGTAGTTAATTGCTTACCCTTGCCCGAGACAAAAAAAAACGTGCCATATTGCGTCCAGCGGACTAACCACCCGCGAAAGAGAAATTTACGAATAAAAGCCGGAATAGTTACACGCTGCATTTAAAATTAAAACCCTTTAGGGCGCCACGCCGACAGACAATGGGCGAATGGCGAATTGCCGGCAGGTAGCGAATATACCAGAGTGAGCCCCAATAATTACTAAGGGCTCCAGTTTAATAAATGGGTCTTTTTCTAAATTATGAAGGGCCGATCGCGCCATACGGACGTACCTGCGAACCCTTCGCCACTCGAAATAATGAGTTAAATTCATCACGAATTGGCAGGTTCTCTAATTTTTGAAATGAATGTCCGTTGCAGAAAACTATGAAAGTTATTTTTACAAAAATAAATATTAAATAGTTCGATTAAATTGCTTTAAAGAAAGTAAAATTAAAACCCACCTAACGATCACATAACTATATAGGGAACATTCAAAATAAATAACTAAACTGACTGTATCTACAGCAAAATACCTTGATACTTACAGTAAGTTGCACGTTACGGATAAAAAAATCGAATTCAGTAGCATTTTTCTTCACAAAAACAAGAATTTCTTAGGAAGGGGCTAAGTTTTGTAAATAAAAACTGTATAAATGAAAGGGTAAGGGCATGACAACAAACACCCTTTAGGCCCGAGGCAATGGAGTGAATCGTAATGACTTGTAATTCTGATGTTTTCGCTGTTAAAATCGCATTTCCTGAGGACAACATTTAGCAAAGTCATCGAAGCGCATACGAGAGCATTTTTGATGTGTTGGCACAATGCGATATTCGAGACAAAGGCCTTTAGAGACTATTTAAAGCGAATCGCTCAACAACACCTACGACATATTTGCTACTAGCGGCGATGTTGTATGGTATAAGTTAAAATATTTTATAGGTAGATACATGTTTATAGGTACACGCAAAACAGAAAACAACAATTAAATAAAAATATATGTAATATGACACGGAAACATCTTAACCAAGCAAAAAAAAGTTCAATGTGTGATAGGTACTAATATAAAGTTTTTTTTAACTAATCTATTCGTAGACGATGACAAAATACTACATGAGTTTTATTTTATACGCAAAAATCATAATGAGGCTACATAGAAAAAATCGGAGTAAACTGTATAAATCTGCGCTCTCCACCAATTCGCACTTGGCCAACGCGGTGGACTATGGACTATAACTCCCTCATGCTGAGAGAATACCTGTGCCCAGCAGTGGGACAATAATGGGTTGACGACGACCTAACTGATTAACTCAAAGTTAATGTTATCACTCTTGCAAAATTACCAATAGATACAACAAAAATCAAAACAATTGTATTCCATCTTGAACAAAGATTAGAAGAGGAATCGGAGGTACAAAATTATTCTCTAGTCAAGTAGTGTGTGCATCTTTGCTCTACATTTAAGTAGCCGATAACTTGTCACTTGGACTGTCAGGAAGTCGGCGGAATCGAAGCGGCTACCGCTCGGAGGCAATAGCGATGCACCCAGCCGTGAAACTACTGCGCGTAATCCTTTACCGGGAAGCCTTTCACAAGCGACAGCGTAGAAACATATTCCTAATATTGTTCAATATTTTGGAGGCTTCTTACACGTGTTAAAGTGAATAAAAATGAAATAAATCGAGAAAAAATCTATTATAATTAGTAGTAGATCCAAATTGAACAACACTTGTATGTCAATTCAAATAGTACCTACCTATAGCTTACCTTTAACTAATAGCAAATACTATATAGATCTTGGTTAGCATAAGCTTATCACCAATTCGCACTTAGCCAGCGCGGTGGACTGTGGCCTAAACTCTCTCATTCTGAGATAAGACCTGTGCCCAGCTGTGGGCCAATAATGGATTGAGGAAGCTTAAGCTCTAATGTTCAATTGTGGCAGCACTATCGACAAACTTATTTCATTTAAACAATAAATACTTAAATACTTACCCACAAACTTTTAAAAACTTTTAAAAATAACCAAAAACTTTTAAAAACATTACGTAGTAGGCATTTATTTAGCACTGAATTCTTGCTAAGTATGCATTTTGGCCCTTAGCAGTGCTTTCGCCGCCATGGGTCCAATTTTGTAAAAATCGTAATACAGATTTCTAGAAATTATTTAGGTTTCACTAACCTTATAATAGCAACAAAAATAAGGTCGAATTCAGTCACTACATTATTTGCTGATTTATACAGACGTCTATGGGTAGGTAACAGAAACCATTTACTATCAGAAACATTGTATATCGGTGTGCAAATTCTTATAAAATAAATTTAAAGCAATTTTAATTACCAGTATTAGTTAATGTCATCACAAAATGTTTTGTAGCGCTACTCCGTACTCATCATCTATATACGTAAATGCCTGCTTCAGTGCTACGTGGTGCTACTAATATTCTTAAGTTCAATTGCCAATAAGCTAAAAAGTCGATAAAGTACCAAACTAATCCAAACTAATTAGTAGTTTGTTTAAATGGATATACGTACGGAGCGTTTAGTTGGATCGGACGTACAGATTTTTTTATATCTTACATATAAAACACCATCATAATCAGAATAATCTGAGAATTAGGTATATTTACATCATAAACTCAAGGTTGCTTAGTGTAAATCTGTTGCCGTAGTCAAACAGAAATCTGGACACAAATACCTATCATTAATACATGTCAAGCAAAAGACTGCGAGGGACATTTGAACTAAGATCACATCATTAATATTGAGTGGTACGTGGAGGCGGTGCCGGTAGAAAAGGATAAATTTCATGGAGAGGTGCTTTCACCCTTTATAACTCGTATCTATTTGTCACTGGGAAAGGATCCGCATTGTATTAAGGAAAGAAAAGGCCTACAGACCCATACTTAGCTTCGATGTTATAATGTGACTCGAAAAGTAATGATCTTACAGTACCTAAGTATTCGCGTAGGTACTTCTAATGATGTTAATTTTACGCTTGTCTTTTGGCCTCGACATCGTTATCTTGTCCAATGATGCTAGAATTTTGTCCACGGGAACATTATTGAGAACCAAGTAAAATAATAGACATCCAATATTTGTATTGATATGTCTCTACGTTAACTTCGTCTCTACGCTAACTTTCACATGTGGTTATAATTAAGCAAAAACATTTTTTTAGGTATGTATCATACCTGTTACGTTTATTCCATCAATACTAAGTTTAATCCATACTTGGACATATTTCACAAAGGCGTTTGGGATTTATGGGCTTAGGATACGCAGATGCCTATTGGATAGCCATATAGATGTCGTAAGAGTATGCCTGTCGTAAGAGGTGACTTAAAGGGGGTTTCCGGAGTTGCGGACTGTAAATGTGTCAAGCGACCCCAGGAAGGACGACGGCATGTGTGGTTGCAGGTCTCCGTACACATCAGAAGGCATGGTGAGCGGAAATGTTCACCAGGGAAGGGCCCGGAATGGGCATAATACTTAGATACTCCGGTTGCGTTCCGTTGGAGACCCTGGAGTCCTCCACGCAGCGCCGAGGACAGCCATCGGGAGGGTTTTAGTGCGGTAAGAAACCCACTGCGTTGCGTCGGGTACCTTTTGAAGGTTTCGTCCTCGAAGTTAAAAGATGCCTATAGGATATACCTATTTACTTTTTAGAACTATAAACAGCCATCGTCGTTAACCTATTATTGTCCCACTGCTGGGCAAGGGTCTTCTCTCGGAATGAGAGTTATAAGCCATAGTCCCCCGCGCAGGCCAAGTGCGAATTGTGTAGGTTTCCTCACGATGTTTTCCTTCACCGAAAAGCAGTGGCAATTAATTTCTAATACGCACATAATTTTAGAAAAGTCAGTGTTGCGTGCCTGGCTTTGAACCTCGAACTTCCGATCGAGAGGGCAAGTTTCAACCATTAGGCTATCACTTCTCTGCCACTAAACAGCCATCATCTTCATCGTAAGTAAAATAAGGGTTTCATATTTACAGAAAATGTACCAACATACTGTTTTATTGCCATTATGTCAAACCTAAATAATGAAAGATTTATAGCCCTGCTATTAGATTCCGTCGTGTCCGAAAAATATATAATTATCGACAGAGTACAATATTCGACTTTCGTTGTAAATAATACACCGTTGTTTAATTACAATTAATTGCCTCTTTAAAGGAGTCGACAGGGGGAAAATTATATCAAATACTCGTATAAAATTTTAATTAAATCGGATACCTACCTAAGTATAACTTTATAGTATTAATAGATACCACGGTACAAATATCTATAATACTGTGTAGATACTAAGCGATAAACGCATTTACAGCATAGTTGGAATTTTGTACCTAGGTACCGTAATTAACCCATGTAATTACTCATATGCGGAAACCACACCACACCACAAAACCAATCTTGTTGTATCTCGAAAATTGCAACTTTACCTACACCAAAACTATTTAAAACGTTCAAATTCTAGGAATATCTATGTCATTTCATAAATTTTATATTCTCATTTAAAGACTATTTTAACTAATGTGTAAAAACATACTCGTAACAAACTCATAACAAAATGTAACCAATTGATTGAATATAAATTAAAAATGTTTTTTTTTAAACGACAAGTTCGCTCTCTCGCGTCGATATAATTATATTACCTACGTACGAATTAATACAGTATAATTATAAAATGATTAATTTATTTTAGAATGTCTGTTATTTCCCATTAAGAATTTAAAATTCACTTACTATAAGTTTATATAAATGATAGTTACTTACCTACCTAGCTTTGAATTTATCAATGTCTATTGTCCAACATGTGCTACCAGTAGTTCGCCGGTACAATGCGAGCGCGGGGCCGGTCAACCCATTAATGTGGACGCAGCGGGGGCCTATGATCACTTTGCTCATGTTAATTTATGTGCTTTGTCGCTTTGTCCACTACACAATAGACGAATTTTTATAGCATTCGGCTGCCGGACACCCAGATTAACATCTACTGGTAGTATTGGCTTTCTCTCGTTTTGTGCAAAGGCACTACATACAATGAGCTTAACCGGGCACCTGGCTTTAATGGTTTGGAGTTTTAAAGAAAAAATAAGCGAACCCATTCCCGTTGATGGCATTTAGTGCTAAATAAATGTTACACATAAACTTAGGTAGGTACATTTTTCAGTCACAACAAAGGATGTCAATAATCGTGCCATTTATAATCACATCTATACGTTCACTGAATATTAAAATGTAGTTTTTAGTAAGCAATTTTAAAGGTTTTGTAGAAGCCTTTTAAATAAAAATAGTTTTAGAGAAAGTAGCCCACTTTAATACTTATCTGATGCAGTATTTTACATTACAGTAGATACTTAAGTAAAAATCAATTTTAAATTAAGAATACGGTAAAATTTTCAATTTCTAAGATTGAAATAGCACTAAGGATGCAGTCCATCTGATAAAAAGTGGTAACTGCCACCCATAGATATACGTAACCACATCATGTAGAATAGAGGTTCTATAGCCGCTCACAGGTACTTGCGCCTTCATAGTACTAAGTTGATCCAAGTGTAAGTCAGCCAAATCCACGCTCTTGAACCAATACGCAAGAACTGCTTTACGCTTGAAATAAGTGTAGCGGTAGTACCTCTCTGATTAAATCATACTGGTTCGTAACTTTAAAATATAATAAGATTATTCGTTTTCAATTCGCAGCTCCTCGTCTTTAGTTATCTGCGATGGAGCTTGTCCTGGCGCAAGATCTCCGTGCACTCTCACTCGATACACGCAAGTATAGACAGTGTGGCCCCAGTTAGACAACACGCGGAAACGCACCAAATTGTAAGCCTTTGTTGACGGATGCTGTATCTCGAAATACTGTATAGCTTTCGCATCTTTATTGTATTCATATGTACCAAAATCGTGAGGATATGGATCTAAACGGTATTCCAAACCTTCTAGTTGGAATAATCGTGGAGCTGACGATATTTCTCTGTGAAATAAAAAATAAATTAATTCAAATGACCCAAACATAAAATATAAAGAGAATTCCAATATTGTAGTTGGAAAAGATATAGGTACGTAGAAGCATTAAATTAAATAAATACAAGTTGAAGATTTTAATAACCCATACCTTATCCTGACATACATATACCTAATATATGGAATGTCCAAATGTTATCCTTTTGAAAATTACTTAAATTGTAAAAAAGCAAACTATAGCGAAATCATACAAACCGGGTTGGCGAAATATGAGGAGGGATGTGTTCAACGCTAACGCCTGTAACGTGCACGGTCCCAAGAAGACGGATGGTAGCTTCACCTCTGGACCCTTTGAACGCCCAGCACTCGCCCGGGAGAGTACTAGGACGGAGAATGGCCGCCGCTCCCGGGCAGTCCCGGCAGAGCACAGAGCTCACTGCGTACAACGCCCACCCTAATGGAGACTCGTAAATGGCGTGCTCGGCAGTATCACCAGTGTCTATGATACGGGCACCAGCCGTTTCCAACGCGTAATCAGCAATCTATGTAGAAAGATCGATTTATTTTTTTATTTTAGTTGAAATTATTTTTATGCGATAGTGTTGAATTTTCATTTCGCAAACAAAGACAAGTCAAGACGTAGAATTCTATGTACGTACGTACGCTTCGAACACCTTGTTATTTCTTAGGAAGTAGGTAAGTAGGTACATTTTCATATGAAGCAACTAACTTAATTTTCCGGATCAGAAACGCCACTGAAATTGACTTCTAGTAACAGTTCTGATCCATACGAAGGTGCGTAGATGTCCGTGGGCGACAGTGACCACTTACCATCAGGTGGGCTGCATGCTAGTTGGCTACTTGTGGTACTTCATATATAGATATTGATATATATTAATAAAAATTTTGTTATCATCACCTCCATATCGACTTATAAGGGGACCTGAACGTGAGGGCGTAACATAAAGTGTTCCAAATCAATCTTGAAGAAGAAAACACATTAAAAAAATAAGATAGGAGGATCTCATTTAGGTGGGTCTATACTCGTTTGCTACTTCTATTACAAACCTACGGCTTGCAACAATCAAACCTCTTTGCTTTCTATATAGGAACTTAGATGAAAATGGTAAAGTACAATTAAATAGGTAGGGTAAATCAGGTAGGATTCGTATCTACAGAAGGAGCATTCGTACAGTAGTCATATCCACACCACTAAGCAAGCTATGCGTTTGCATTTGTGGTGAGTGTGAGGCTGCATTAGCATTGTTCGTTTACTATGTAGTTATGAATAGTAATATGTAATTCGGCCTCTCAATCTGGAGTCCGAGAATAGAATCCAAAGACTATTAGAAACTTGTATTAACCGGGAAAGAAACCGACACACTACGAGTTCTTTACAAAAGTTCTCAAAAGTGTGAAGTCAAGCAATTGGCACTTAGCCATACATGATGCGTGATGGTATCTAATCTAAACGCTTCTCCCTCTGATTGTAAAACAAAAGCAATGCCCAATAATAGGGCAATAACTAAATTCTTTGACAACAATACCTGTCTATCATAGTCACGTATATCTACAGAATGTCGGTGGCTGCGTCGCGAGGGTTCCAGGGCGTCCTTAGCGCGCCCCGCAGCGGCTGCTACTGCGGGCAGTGCGGCCGACATGCGCTCCATCTCGCTTTGAAGTCGTTCGTGTTTGCGAGTCACCTTAATTATAAAGCTCGTTAACGCAAATGAAAAGTGAGCAAGAAGTGCGAGCCTAAACTCTGAATCTCAAGTTCTAAATTCTAAATTAAGGGTCCGAATCCCAGCCATGCACCACTGATTTTTCACTCTATATAATTGTGGTATGGTATCTTAATAGAAATTAATTATCATAGTAAAGGAAAACATCTTGAGGAAATCTATACACCTGAGTGCAATTTAAATTAAAGAATTTTTTAAATATTGTGAAGTCTACCGATTCGCACTTGGCCAGCACAGTGGCCTATAACCCAAAACTCTCACAGTGAAGACCAGTGCCCAGCAGTGAGCAATGGGACAATAAACGTTGACTAAATGTGGAAAGTCCCAGGAGATGGGTAACTGCTAAACTTTTTTCAACATGCACAATAAATCGCGGTGTTTACGAGAAATCTTCGTTTTCTAAGAAATTCTATTAATTCTGAACTTCTGGTGTCTAATGTTACCACACGTACATTAGGCACCAGAAGTTCTATGAAGGTTTCTATAGGTAGCAATGATCAAATTTGAATTTACACTTTGAAACAAAATTAAGTAATAAGTATATTCTTATGTTGAGGGCATTCATTTAAAATTATTTTTGTGCTTGAAGCTTGTAGGTTCAGCACTGAACATGCCATGTTCTATGGAATGGTCCTCTAATGGAAGTGTTTGCCAATAGCTAACGCGACTGAAATGAATGTGTAACAGCCGAGCTGACGCAGGAAGTCGCTGCTTCCCACCTTCTGGATTTTGTTTCTTGCTACTACTTCAGCAGTAGTAGGAAGAAACAAAATCCAGCAGTTGAAGACCGACACCACACGTCACAACGACATTACACGACTTGATAATATTTTAAACCAGTGGCTTCACCATTCAACCTTGGAGGTACAAGTACCACCGCCATCCCGTCAAAAGGTGTAGATACTTTCTAGATGATCACTTTAATCCTCAGAAATGGCAACGCATCTGTGATCGCTATTAGATACATACATCTATTCTATTTCGAGGCGGTTACAGATTTGTGTGGGGAGGAGTAACCACTTACCATCTTGCTACTTGAATATTATAAAAATGGACTGCATGCCAGGTTGCCATTTCAATATTATGATTAAAAAAAAGTATAAATAATAATCACTCGATACCTCAGACAGACCATGAGTAAGTTGCATGACGACATATTTAATATCGGAGAAGTCTCCTTCGATGGCATCTTGCGGCCCCCACAAATACGTATACACTTGTAGTCCAAGCAGCAACGAAAGAGTCACACACACAAACGAACGAAACATGCTCTGAAAACTCCTATCATTTCTATAACTATAATCCATGTATCATGAAAGTTTGAGAATATAAATTAAGAGTAATCCAAAAGAAGGTAATTGCACTTTTTGTAAATTTAGGTGATGTGGCCCAAAGATTTAAGCACTTTATGAATATTATTTTAATACTAAGAAGTCTCAAATTGTACATCTCTCAATGTCAAAGAAATACATTTCATTTTTTAAGGAATGACACACAAATGTCCTTTTCATAGACTTTTGTAATGTGGTTTAATCGTATTGAAGAAGTGTTTTCAATTATTTAGTATACTTATTTAAATAACGTTATCGTCAACCCATTATTGTCCCACTGCTGGGCACGGGTCTTCTCTCGGAATGAGTTTTAGACCATAGTCCAACGCGCTGGCCAAGCGCGTATTGGTGGACTTCACACATCTCCAAAAAAAAATTTTTTAAAGCACTCTCGGGTGTGTAGGTTTCCTCATGATGTTTTCCTTCACCGAAAAGCAGTGATAACTAATTTCTAATACGCACATAAATCAGTGGTGCGTGCCTGGGTTTGAACCTCGGACCTCCCGATTGACTGATCACTGCTCATATTATGCTATATATTTATATATGTTACATATTATTTTCCATGTTTTTATTGTCAACTTTTATTTATATGATATTAATGACTAATGCAAAACCCAAAATCTAAGAAAGAGTGTTAGTCTGTACGTAATGGAATAAAACAAATGCTTAACTTCAATACTTTATTGTATGAACGAAGTAAATGGTATTAAATTGTGACAATGTTGATCTAATACACGGAGTAGAAATAGTCTGAAATTCAATTAGGGATTTGTTTTATCATTTTCAATTAATTTTGTCACAGACAACTCCATATAGACATTTGATAAAAAATCCCGAACTGAAGTATCAATAAGTTTAGATCATAGAAGTTTTATTTTCTATAGTTTTTTACAAATGTTTCCTTTACTTTATACCAATATATCCGTACTTTATACCAATTATAATAAACTAATTTCTTCTGAAGTTCTATTAACAATTCTTATGTTTGGATTTTCACTAACAATTACGAAAGAATATTTTAAATATAGTTACTACTCGTAAAGGTAAAAATAAAAAGTTATCAACCCTTTAGAAAAGAACGAGCAACCTGAATTTTATATTTGTATAGTTGTGTTTATCGAAATTTATTTTATACGCATATTAGTACAAAATGTCTTTATTTTATAAAAATTCAAATACATTGTAATTGATGAAACTTATAAAATCTTTACACTAAATTATGTACCTTCAAACCGGTTGAGCGGATAGTGTGCCAAGATATTGTGGTCATTCAAAGCCGATCTCAGCAAGCAGTAAACCTTAAATGGTCTTTAATAAAAGCGGGTATTTTGTAATGAAACATGTTGATAAAGGTTAGTCTATTCCAAAACCATACGTCATATTTATGTAGAAACTCGTTAATATTATAGCTAGGCAAACCATGATTATTTTTTCACGCACAAACATAGCTGGACGAGTATTTGTGACAATGCTCTATACACTCGATAATCGTATGTGCGCGAAAAGTATTTATATTATGAAACATATCTGAGTGAATGATGAAGGTAGAAATAGAAAAGGCAGAATATATATATCGTTATTAATAAAATGAAGCACTTGTTTGTCTCAACCGGCTTTAATTGATGATGGCTTGCTGATAACCGGCTTAAGTATCCAGCATTCGTTTGTAACAACTGGCTTCTAGGGGTGCGTTCCATTAGACGTTCATAAAGCGCACGCTCATGACCGCAGTTCTCTTGTTCCATTAACTTGTTAGCTTTACTGACGTATTCTCTATTGGGACGATCACTTCGACCCACCTTGTTAGATGGGTCGTCGTGAGCGTCTCGTGGGCGTAAGTCATGACGTCATGTGCGACGTATTCGCCGCGACCACAACGCGGTCGTCTTGTGGAGCGTTTTGGGCATTTGGAGCTTCGTGAGCGTCATCTGGAACGCGCCCTAGACGGCGAGGGTGTTAAAGTGGGAGTATATGTTAGGCCTTGGCTTGTTGCGCGGCGTACTCGATCTGCGCGGCGGCGACGGACTTCATGGACTCGTGCGCCGCCTGCACGTTGGCGCGCCACGCCAGCAGCACGCCGCGCAGCTGCTGCCACTGCGCGCGCCCGAACGTGCGGTGCATCGTGCTCGACACGCGCACCGAGCGGGCCGCCTGGTCCATGCGCGCGCGGACTAACTTCGTCTTCAGCACTGCAATTAACACAGTTTATATTTTAATAAACAGACACGTAGAAGTGGAATAAAAGGATGGTATACGAGTAACAATAATACATTAATGTGACTGAATGAAGGCTATAATAATAATATTTTAATCCACCAATTCTCATTTGGACAGCGCGGTGGACTATGGCCTAAACTCTTTCATTCTGAGAGAAGACCCGTGCCCAGCAGTGGAACAATAATTGTTTGACGAGATATTTTAATGTTATTAATAATTTCTTCCTGCCACCGCAATTACTCCATGAGAATGGATCGTTTTCTATCTAATTGAACCGTAACTCTTTAGGAAATGTATCAATTCCGTGATAATGTTAGCCTAAAATAATAAAATAGGAAGTTGGTCAGATCTACTTGTCAGGCATTAAATGCGCACCGTGCGCGTCGCCAGGTCCGTGCATCTTCACATCTGTTACATAAAGGTATTATGACTACTAAACTTACATTAAAAAAATTGGGCGCGACTATTTACTTCTTTATAGCTTCAGTGTCCATCATTTATACTTACAACTCACAACACTAAAAATAGAGAGTGAAGTAACTGATCAACCTCATTATTTATTTATCTATTGTTATTTTTTTCTGTCCCAATAAAAAGCATATCATCTTACCTTCAATAATAAACGCTTCTACATCCTTCTCTTCAATCTGCAGTTCAGATATAATATCATCAAAAGATATTTCCGGATCAGTTTCTGCCATTTGCATGAATGATAATATCCTCATTTTTTTGACATTTTGCTCATGATTGAGACCTAAAACACAAATTTATTACCATGTTTTATTATTGGGGTTCAACAACACAACATGTATATATTCAAATGTGGTACAACTAGAAAAGATTAATCAAATAAGCACTACTCCACTTTATATATTAATGTAGAGTAGTACTTACTTGCTTTTAAGTAAAACGGCTGGATGCAGACTGACTAACATATGAAGCATGCAGCAATTGGCAAAGCATATACAATCATCTATCTAATGGTCAGTTTCAGTTACAACATGGAGTTATATATATCCATTGGCAACAGTGTCTACTTACCATCACATTACAGGTGCACTGAATACTTATTTGCCACTTCAAAATTGTATAAAAAATGTAGTATGTTTACCTTGTGAATGAACAAACTCTTTATGATTATTGTAAAAGGTTTGATAACTGGATAGTTTCTCAGACACAAATATAGTGAGTAAATCATGGATAAGCTCTCCCTCCAAGAATCGTACAGGCTTGAGTGCCAACAATGGGTCTAACAGGAATGTGGTGGGGTCTGCCAAGGCTGTGGCTATGCACTTTATAGCGTCTTCTCGGGCATAGGATGCATTTTCATCTGTGTATGTGCCTAGTAACTCAATCATCACCTTTGATGCTAGTTCACTGAAATAAGACAAAATGAAACTTGAAAATAAAAAAAGTAATAAACTTTTTACCAATTCCGAAACACTGTCATTAAGACTTGGACAAAGCAAAAAGAGCTCTCTTTCAGAGCTGGCGAAACATTGGCAACTATCCTGGTGTTGCAAATGTCCATAGGCAACGGTAACTACTTTCCATCAGGTAGCCCCGTCTGCCTTATTGGTAGGTACAAATATAAAAAAAAAACAATTGCAATACATCAATAAAATGTTTATGTTTAAAGCAGGCATGTTGGAATATTTTGGTAGAATATGAATATTTTACACACTCAAAACAGAGGTTATACGCAAGATTTAAATTAAATCATACCTGTTTTGATCTTTCAATACTTGATGTAGTAATCTGTACAACTTCTGCATCTGTTCATTGGAGGGTGGACAATTAGCAAACTGACTTCGCAGTTGATCTACACCTGTGAACACTTCCTTCACTGAGCCCACGCGGGCTGCCAGCTCTATCACATGGTAATATACATGATACCGCAGTGGAGAGTTTGACTCCAGATTATTATATAATCGCCATAAACTGAAACAAACAGATGTTAATTACACTGGGTTTTTCATCAATTAACTATGTTCACCAATTTTATGTACTTTGGAGGTAGTAAAGGAGAATACACCTGTAATCAAATCCAAATAACATTTGGATCCTATATGATTTGCTCCTAAATAGGAATGCCGGGATAAGTATATCTCTCTTACAAACCTTGAAACCTTCAAACTAGGACACAGCACTCCTTAATAGTGCTGTAATAAAGCAGAAACAGGTGTGTGCTGCCAGAGTCACAGGTTTCTATCACCAAAATTAATCTAACTGTACCACTCAAAGATTTTTTTTAATACAATAGGCTATTTGACAATGCGAAAAATTAAGTGTCAATTACTGTTATCAGTATATATTATGAGTTTAAGAATGGTTATTTATTAACATAAGTTGAAAATAATAATTAAATTTATTTAAAAATCCTTAAATAAAAATGCATTTTTTTAAACGTTTGTCACGTGACACAAAATGCTCCTGATTTGGCGGGTTTATGATGACGTCACTTGCTTGTAAACTTTCGTTTTTTGTTTACAACAAATGTATGTGGATGACATGAGCCACAGATGACAATACAGGCAAGTGACGTCACCAACCCGCCATATGTCAAAGTAGCGTTTTTGCACGCTATTTAAATATTGAATTTTTAATTTGATATTTTTCAGCAAATATGTACCAAAATTAAAAAAAACAACTTTTACTGGGTTCCTTAACCTCTGCTAGATAATATAAAATGGATTTAAAAAACTTGTCAAATAGCCCATTGAAGCAACAAGTCCATCTGGTGGCAAGTGAGCCTTATCAGGGGATAACAGAACTATACTAAAACAAGAATCTCTATCTCCATATATCTTAATATAAATGTATAAAATTAATGACATAATAAAACTTACGATTGCAGAGCAACCATGCCAATTTTAGGGCCTGGAGACTTTGTAAGTCTTTGACTGAAAGCCAATATCAGGTTTTCACCTCTTTCCAAAGGTATCTGAAACAATAGGCATTATTATTTGATATAATCCAAGCATCACCTACTTTCCATTTCTTACAAAATGTTTGTAAGTAACTTTATGAAAAGATTTATGTACTTACAGACACCATTATGGATACAATACTGTTCAGTATGGCTTCAATATCAGCTTCATTAGGCTCTTTGAAACAAACATCACAAACTCCAACAATCTTGTGCAAGTCGTCCTCAATGCCCTTCGGAGATTTCTCCTCCGATATCTCCGCACCCAGGCTTTTGAAGTATCTTCTCAGTTCTAAAGCCTGAAAAAGGAAAAATAAAAAGTTTTCAACATGACATTTGTTGTGCTGGTTTTCTAGTTCATAATAACAACATTGTCTTAATAGGTATCATTATAAACTAGAAATAAGATTCTGCTTAGCAATATCCTATATACTGTGGAATGATCCTTGACCTTAATCTATATAACAACTCTAGATTAATCAAAATACTAAGTATTTGCTAGGCGAGTCAAACGGTGGGTGTTGTATTTTTCTAGTGGACAATTGTCATAAAATATAAATACGCAAAATAATAATGTATCTTTTCTTACATGAAAACAATTTCTATTGACACCGAATTCTAAGAAATGTTAAATTGTTCCTATTTTTATATCTTTCTGGCTACCACTGATTAATAAATGTTAACAGGCTACGAATAGTTTAATATAATCATTTAAAATATTAAACATTTACAATATGGATAAACCTACTCTGGATAACTACTTCCAACGCACAACTAGGTTATGTTCATGTGAACTTACTTGATCCTCGAGGGATATATCCATAAAAACAGCTGGACCTTGCATTTTACTTGTTTTTGTTAACGGTATACGAAATCTAATAAAATAATTGCTATTTGAAATACAAAATATACACAAATACGTGTGCTTCCCAACCAAGCAAATATGCACAGCACAGACTAGCGATGGGCAAGTCGAGTAAATTTTCTCGAATAAATCGAGTTACACCCCAAATACATCACTAAATATAGGTGAATATCAATATTAAATAATATCGAACAACACCGTTTCGATTATTTCGACTGTTTTTATGTGAAACAAACTAAGTGACGGCGTAGAATTCACTATTTGTAAAAAAAAATGTTTTTTATTTTATGATATTTAGGAACACGTAATTAATCTTTCAAAGTCATTAAGTGATTATAATTTATAAAAAAAAGTGTTGAGTGTGAGTGCTGTTTTTGCATTTTTATCCTTTGAATATGTAAAACAAACTGTTACACTTTTGGAAACTCAATTCGATGACCGACTGATGACGTACTCAATGGTACAATATTCGTTACAACTTTTTATTTTGTTTCTCAACTCGGTTAGTTGCATTTATTTACGATTTAACTCTTTACTACTCGAGTTACTCAAACCATACTTTTCTTATTTAGTGAAAATAAAGTTGTAAAGACATTGTTGCCTTTACATTGGACTTTTGACACCGAGTAAAGTCGAGTTACAACTCGAGTAATCTGTTACATTTGTTCGAATAACTCGACTTATAAAAAGTGTTACTCGGCCCATCGCTAGCACATACAGACTACGGGCTGAAACGATACGAGTAAATACAAGTACTCACTCGATACTTTCCTTCTCATACCAAGTATTTTTGGTATCGATTGTTTGAAACTAAATAAAGAGTAGGTATCGGTCAACAGTACTCGTATCGTATATACCAAAACTAGTGTCCGACCGAAACTGGTTTTTCAGCCGAAACCGAAACTTACTCAAAACATTATTTAATTAAACTACAGTACGCAATTGATGTTTTTGTCATGAATATGTTAAATTAATAAATATCTTACAGTAAAAACCTTTGAAAGTCATTAATTAATAAACAAACAACATTCACTTTACAACAACAACATTTACTTGCTTATCAAATATTTAACTACAGGAACTTATTTATTGTGTTCATATTATTGCAGAGAATAATTAGAATAGTCAATTCAATCTTAATAAAAAAAAACCGACTCTCGACCTAGTAGATTAAAAAAATAAAGGATTAATATTTTTTGTTCGCGGTAAAAGTTTGTTTTTATAGTGCTCAAGTACAAAAACAAACTTTTTGCATAGAGTTATTTTGATACGTATATTATTAAAGTAATGCAGAATTTTAATACTGGATTCCTCTTTTTATATAAATCCTTCTAAATTACATTTATGAAAACTGTCGATATGAGTACGTATCGATACTTTGCGACCTATACCGAGTAAGTATCGTTGCTTTATGACCGATACTGTATTGAGTAAATGTATCGATACCTCAATGGTTTTTAGTAATCCATACACAGACTACAAAGAGCATTTGAATTTATGCGGATACTTGAATCAGATTGCGTGATTTGTGTCCTAATGTAAAAAATAAATTCGTTTTACAGCCTTGGCTATTTGCTTTTTAGCCATAACAACATGTCTTGAGTCAGCTACTTTCACAGACTACTAAGAGATACTAATAATACTGTAGCTACTTATACAGATAACTAATATTCCTTTGAAATAACTGTCGAGGCAAAATGATACGGGTCGCGTTCCAGAACGCGATTACAACGCCCCAAATGCCCAAAACGTCGTTCCACAAGGGGTGCGTTCCAGAACGCGATCACAACGCCAAAAAGGCCCAAAATGTCGTTCCATTTTACGACCGCGCTCGTTGTAGTCGCGGCGAAAACGTCACTCATGACGTCATGACTTACGCCCACGAGACGCTCACGAAGACCCATCTAACAAGGTGGGTCGAAGTGATCGTTCCAGTAGAGAATACGTCACTAAAGCTCACAAGCTAATGGAACGGGAAAAACTGCGGTCGTGAGCGTGCGCTTTGTGATCGTGTAATGGAACGCACCCACAGTAGAGTGACAGTGACAAACTGACCAGATGACAACCGACAATCTAAACTTTTTTAGAAGTTTTGTTTGCAATTTGAGGTTATCGTTGATGTACAGATGTTTTGAACCTATTATTAAGATTTCTTCGCTTTGAGAGAAAGTTTTAAACTTGCAATTAAATAATATTATACGCTATGTCAAGTTTTCAAAAAACGTCAAATTCAATATTTAGTATACCTGGTACAAAACTGAAAAATACCCTACCCTATATATCTTCGGGTATTCCTTCGTTAGATCATGTTATTGGTAAGTTAATAAAAGAGGAGGATATATCATATCCATAATTTTTAAACTCTTGAATTAAATACTTAAAAATGTACCCTTTTATTGCATGTCAATACATAAATAATAATAAATAAATGCTTTTGTATTATTTAAACTAACTTGCAGGAGGCGGAATACCAGCAGGGTCCATATTTGTTATAGGTATGTATTTTTTCCTTGTAAAAACAAATGTAATGTTTTAAGAATTCTTATCATAAGAATGTAGCGTACAATCACCACTTTACGTCGAGAAATTACTGCTCTCTATCCACACCTTTCACTGGCTTCAAATAAGACTAGAAGTCCGCCACCGATTGACTACACAAGCATGACTGCTGCTGCTAGTCAAATTGGAATGCTTGAAATTCCATCCTAAGGAGATTCCTTGCCTTATGACCTATTTCGAACCAGAAATATATATGACTAGCAGAATCGACGCGACTTCGTTCGCGCAGACTATAATGAAATCTATGCAACCATTATACATTTGAGCACCACTCCTGGACATGTCCCTCCCCCCATCCGTAATGGGGATTTAGTCAAAAAAAAATTAAGCAAAATTTTTGACACATTCAATCTACATTACTCAAGTTTTAGCAGAGACTCCTTATTCAATAAAAATAGCCTGTGTTGCTCAGAGATAATGTAGCATTCTAATGGTGAATTTTTTTTTAAATTGGTTCAGTAGTTTTAAGTTAATTCATGACAAACATACAAAAATACAAAGTTTTCCTCTTTATAATATTAGCATAGATTAAACAAATTTACACCACTGAAGAGCCACAATGGTACCTAGTTGTGGTGAAATTTTAATAATGAGTTTAAATGTATTGGTGCTAAAGCAACTAGCTTGACCATCTACAAATAATAATACATTGAACTTTCAGAAGAAGATGTACTGGGTAGCTATAGCAGGATCCTCAGTAAATATTTTCTGGCTGAAGGTGTTGTGTGTAAACATGCAGCACTTATTGCATCAGCAGATGAAAATCCGAAAAATATAGTAAGTAAAATGATTAATTGTACTAAACTACTATAAAGCATAGTCAAACACAATGGAGCTTAACACTGCTGTTAGAAAGCAAATATAGGTATAGCAGTGGTGCCTCAAAAGTAAAACCCAGAAAGGTTCTATAAATAAAATTGCTCCCCAAAAGTAAATTAACAATTTAGTAGATTTAGTCAATAATATCTCTCTAAGCAGCTGATATTGATTTCTACTTAGAATTTCTCCATATAACTAGTAATACATCTCATTATTAAATCTTAATAGACTGCAAACTTATTAAGTTTTTAGAATTTTTTAAAATCAATTTTATTCCTATTAAGACAAGTGTTCTTGATAGGCATTTATTCCTATTTAGAATTTAATGATATGACAAAAAGTAAATTCCATTTTGGAATCCTGTTAGACTGCATTCTTATATACTCCTAAGATTGCTATTAGAGAAATTTCTTTTTTTAATAACTTTCTTTTTTACATTTTCTTATCAGAAATCATTTGCATTATTGGTCAACATATTTTTTCTCTGAAGGGACGCTCCATGTACATGGATGCAAATTATTGTTGAATAAATATTTATTTATTCAACTGAAATTCATATTCTGATTTTAATTACAGGTCACTGAACTACCACAGCCTTGTACAGCACCCAGCAATGAAAAGGATTTACCACATACAAATAGTGAAATGAAAATAGCATGGAGATATGAAGGCTTCGGACAAGTGGAGTCCTCGTTTGGCAGCAACACAAGCTTTGGACATCACTTTGATCTAAGTAAACACATTGATGAGGAAACAATCAATAATAGCAATATTACATACTGTCAGTTATTACAGGATGATGAACATCAAGGAAAAGGTAGTCTATCCTGCAGTTTTTTTGGCCATTAATATATGTTGTGAATTATTATTCTGCAAAAAATAACTATTGCTTGCTTACAAAAAATCGGCTTTACAAAAAATCTTCAACCATATTATGGTGTTTGAGGTTGCAAGACATAGACATCCTTGGTGGTTTCTGCCAAGAGTTACATGCCTCATGTGCATGTTGGTGACCCTGGTGCCCATTTATTGGATTTTTTCCTTTATTCACCTGCTACAATGTTTACCGGAAGAAAAAGGAAGATGGTGCTATTCAAAAATAGCACAACATAAAGCCAAATCTAATATTAAAAACAAAATTATTTCCAGCATTCAAAAACAACATGTACTTCAAATTACTTACTACTATTAAGAATACAATAAAAGAAGAATACAAAAGCAGTAATAGGAATAGCAATATTTTACGGATATGCATACAGTCACTGGGTTCTCCGATGTGGACAGCAGCGGATTGTGGGGACTGTGCGCCCAGCAGTTATGGGCAAGATTTGATTAAATTTATTTATTGTTTGAGAGTTCTGCTTAGAGACACAACTGCAGTTGCATTTATAACCATTCCAACACATTTGTTTGAGGTAAGAGAAAATAAATATTTGATTACCTAATAATTTAAGATAATTGATACATAATTTAATTCTTCTTCATAAAACACCTTGTAAAGTGGTTGTAGATGATATTGGTATTCAGAATGATACCTATAAAGCATCTATGTTAAATAAAATATTTTTCATGTGAGTAATGTATTTGATGGAACCAGTACTGTTGTATTTTGTAAAAGTGCAATAGTAATAATATTTGCAATGCATCTGTCTGCAACTAAAGGTATGACTAACCATATCTGGAGTTAAATATAGATATCACCAGTGGCAGTGGCACTTGTGCAGTGAAATTAAAAATAAATAAATACCAATGTTTTTGTAACTATAACTTTGTTGATTTTAGAAGAACATTCTACAATAAATCTATAGCATATTCCTATGTTTCAGGATGAACATATAATCCAGAGAATACTTTATATAGTAGACAATGCAGTTAGAATAGAATCATTTGCAGGGTCAAGTCAAGAGACGAACCCAGTTTATAGTGAATATCATGGCTTGTTCCATATCACCAAACTATCTGCACTCTATTCCTTGGTACCTTATGTACCACCAAGTCTAGATTTGGCATTCAAACTAAGAAGAAAGAAGTTTGTTATTGAGAAATTGCATTTACCTCCAGGTAAGTAGAATAGGACGCAGTTCAAGTTTTATCAAGATTTATTCTAAACTGCAGTTCCTTTAACACATTTAAACGCTATTAAAATATTTTCTATATATTTTTAACCTGCACATATTGTGCACCAACACAATTTTTCAATCTCTGATTATGTTTTATTTCAGAACTTCAAGAGTCGAGTGAAAGAGAACAAGATGATATCACAGCAATCCCAAAAACATGTGGTGGTTTTAAGAAGAAAGACATAGATTTTTAAGTACTACTTTTTGTATATTTTGAAATGACTAAACAATGAATTATAATAAAAGGTGCTATTTTTCAATATGTTTTATTTTCATATGATAGAAATCCAATCGTAAGCTAATATTTACTTTAAAAATAAGGATCGAGACACAGAAATCATTAGAATGATAACCATCATTCAAATGAATTTTACCAAATATTAAAAGTAGACCTGTGATATTTAATGAAAGAGAGTGTCCACCAATTCGCACTTGGCCAGCGCGGTGGACTATGGACTAAAACTCTCATTCTGAGAGAAGACCCGTGCCCAGCAGTGGGACAATAATGGGTTGACGAGGAGTGAAAGTGCGGGTGCAACTAGTCTAAGCGTAACACAGTGTTACTAGAAAAGGATTTGTCTTGCTAATAATTGAATAAATTTGGAACATATTCGAAACGGAAACTCGCGCATAAATTTTAAACAAAAATGCCTTTAATTATAGTCACCCCACCTGTTCAGCAGAGCGCATCTCCCTAAAACGACCGAATCTATTCATTGCTCGATGTTTATCCAATGGCTCACTATAATACAAGCCGGTATTTTGTTCACACCACACATTGCATTACAATATTTCCTGTCGCAAAACGTAATAGTAAACATAAAATAGTATTTTATGTGAGTGAAGTTTATTTAGAAAGCAATCAATGAATATCAAACACACAGCGAGCGCCAAAGTGCTGTTTGGGTGTTTAAATTTCATATTCTTTGTAAGTATAACCGGTTTTTTATAAAATTGTATATCTCAAGACTTTTTTACTTTAATTAGTAACATATCGCTCCTTATGTAGAATAATAACAATACAAAAACGCTAATTTACAGGTAAGCCACATTAAGAATAAGGATCGCTATTTGTGTTTACATTTTTTAAAACAAAGTTAATATTATATAAAACAAAATTAAAAGGGTCATTAACCACGATGTAGTTAAAGCACCAAGTTTTAAATTGGAAACTGCTTTAGATAAGACTGTAACTTAAAATTACTGAGTTTTGAATTGTGCGGTTATTGTTGTAAAGCAGCGATATATAAATACTATTATATTTAAATTACTAAAGAAAAATACCCATTATTTCAATTCAGAGATTGTTTGAGATGCAGACTAAAACAAGCTATTTGCGATTAATAATTGTAATTTTACAGGTGGTCGGATTTATGGAAGTAGTATGTGGATTTCTCTTACTTTGCGACTCTAAGAGAATCCTTCTGTCGCGGCTCCTGGCGTCACCAGAAGGCGAACTGATAGAGCCACCCTTTTACTACTTAGCGCTCGCATTATTAGTACTTGGGCTAACTGTGTGTGCGGTAGCGTCTCTTGGAGTTTGGGCCACCTATATGCCAGGATATATAGTTTTAACAATAGTAAGTAACAAAAATATACCCTAGTGTAATTGATGCAGCACATACATACAGCAATCAAATCAATTCGCACTCGCGTCATCAGTATTTGTGGGTACAATTTTTTTATTTGAGGCTTACCATTTTACTATTCGCGGATATAGTAAAATATGTGGCGCTATCTTATTATATAGCCATATTTAACAATACTATTAGCACCCGTGTATACGGAAATATTAAAATTTTATACAAGCAAATCAGTTAGGTACAGTTAAAAATAGCTATTACTTAATATATTTTGATTTAATATAAAGCTGAACCATAAGAACGTCTTTAAAGCGAGTAGGAAGGGCAGTGCCTTCCAAAGATTCATCAACTTCAAATTCTAGAACAACATTATTTTCTCGAATCCCAAGTTAAAAAATCCAATCAGTCAATGTCTAAAACTCTCTGTCCGCAGTACTTCATTAGCGTGCTATCGCTTCTGCTATGCGAGTGCGCGGGGGGCGTGCTGGCGGCGGTGTGGCCGCGCTGCCTCGCGCTGGGGCTGCGCAGCGCGCGCGGCGGGGCCACGGGCGCGCTGCAGGCCTACTACGCTGTGCCGGAGTACGAGGACTTCACCGCCGCTGTGGACCTGGCGCAAACTGAGGTTAGTAGGGACATCGATTTATTTCGAGAGACATTTAGGGGGGCGGGGAGGATGGTTTAATCTAATGTTTAGGGGAGGGATACATCCATCCCTCCATCAGCCCTTTGAGGTCCTGCTGTACATAGGCCTAACTTAAATGACGCCACTCCAACCGGTCCTGTGCCTTCTGAATGCAACGGTTTCCCGCTGTGCTCTCCAGGTCATCGATCCACCAGGCGGGGGGGGGGGGGGGGACCTGAGCTTCTTTTGCCTAAACGTGGTCGCCACTCGAGGACCTTCCTTCCTCATCCGGATGTGGCCGGCCCATTGCCACTTCAGCTTTCATCGTTACGAATCATGTCTTTGAATGAGGCCTACAGTGAAGGACCACGTTTCGGCGCCATAGCATCAAACTCCATGCTCAACTGTATACATATAACTCAGAGACAAGGCGAGTTCCATGATTTTTGTTTACCTAAAATTGCTCAACATTTCTAAAGAAGTTTTCGCATATATAAGTCAGAAAGTTATTCCAGTTAGGATGTTGCGGCATGACATCAGCGCGCAACTACGACATGTCGGTGTGGCAGCTGCGGCGGCTGGGCCCGCGCGGCGTGTCGGTCCCGCTCAGCTGCTGCGTGCAGGCGCGCGACGCGTCCTACCTCAGCCCGCTGCCCGTCAACCAGTCGCGCTGCCAAGAGATACAGCTGGACCCTGACTCGCGACATGCCTCGGTTAGTGTTGCGGTATGACGTCAGCGCGCGACCACATTTCGGTGTGCGTCTGTTAGTAACATATCGGCAGTCAGCAAGCGGACAGCGGATGATGCATATAGGAACGCCAAATATTCTCTAATTACGTATATTAATATAGGAATAACATTTTCATATATCTATCAGTCTTAATTCATACGTTTGAACGCCACGTGTTTTTTTCGAACTTTCCAAAAATGTTCGTATTTTTTTTTTGGAAATTAACTTTCATAATGGTCGTCAAATTGCATAGACACAGGTATAAGGGACCTTTTCCTTTACATCCTTTTTTCTTAGGACAAAAGTACAGCATTATATTTTATTTTCAAAACAAATGCAGCCTGTGCTTGTCCTTGTGTGTACACACTGTAACAAAACAACTTTAGGCATTATAAGTGCACATATTTTTTATAAATAAATTGTTATAATTTTAGTAAGGCTTACATTGAACACTAAAATGTTTCTTATTCGCAGGGTTGTTTGAGCAAACTAGATGACTGGTACCAGCATCAGTACATGATATTTATGTTGGCGCTCTTCGTGGTTGCTGTGTTTAAACTGGCCATTTTATTCAGCACCGTGTTTTCCTGTATATGGGTGAAAAAACGCAGGCAGAATATACACTCGCTCATGAAGTCTTCAGGTATAAAGGCGAATGAAAATATATATGAGCACAGAATGTCCCACCACGACGAACCAATAACGGCAAGATACATCCAACCCAATAACTTCTACAGCCCAAGAGTGCGAAATCCTACGATTTTTCATGGAAAACCTAATGATATGATATGAGAATTAGCCGTGGAGATAAATGCTTTAGAGAGAAAATTGGAGAAATTTTCTGATTATCTGTATAAGCATGAGGCGGACTCTATAATGTGGTGAATATTAGATTAAATATAAATATTTTTAAATGTTTATAAGTAAGTTCTAAATTGTAGGTCTATAGAATCTAAAATTTAAAGAGTTAAGATGATGATAATGTGCTATGTAAGTACTTAGTAAATTAAATGTTTTGGCGACCCGCGTGGCGGAGCGGTTACTATACCGGTCTGGGTCCTGGGTTCGACTCCCGGCCAGACAGGTATCTGAATGATGATTTAGATTTATGTTCTGGGTCTGGGTGTGTTTGTGTATTGGTCTTGTGTGTGTCCATGGTACCCACGACACAGGAAAAATCCTAGTGTGGGACTATAAGTGTAGAAAGCGTAATGTTAAAATTAGGTAAACAGTCAAAAACGCCTATATAGTGCCTTACTCTCTAAAGTATTTACTCCCTTACACCAAATTCTGTGTTATTAAGTAATTGTAGAATTAAGTTTTGTTTGTAATTTTTATATGGATTTTGAAATAAAAGACGTGATTCAATATGCAATATTATTTTCAAAAGAACATTCAAAAATTGGTCCTAAAGTTAAAAACATCATTAACAATGGCTCTGGAATGTTTCTATCGTTCACAATTGGTTATATACACGTATAACAGAGAGCTAAACCTTTATTTCTATTGTATGTCCACAAGTCATGAATCATAAATATTTAAATTACATTTATAACCACAAACATGCTTTCCGAATATCAAAATGCTTACACATAAGAAAAGCAAATTTAATGTTTATAATGATATAGGTAGTAACACTTCCTTCATGACCAACGCAACTGAAAAATAAAACCATAATAATGATATTCCAGAATCCCACAAACCCCGACCTAAATGATACATGAGATCCTTAACAATAACAATAATCTATTTATAATAATTGATACTATATTAACTATTGACCATTGAGACCGACATCACAGTATAAACTACTAATTACATCTTAGGTACAGGAATGATCTTATTTATACCTAACTAATAAAAATTTACATTTGCACTATTATTAAGAAATAGATTGGGCCATTCCCAGGCGGATAGATGAACCTCACTAATAATCTCGTACATAGATCGGGCGACATAGGCTGTGTATTGTTATTTGAGTTCTCAAGCAGCTTGTCATAAGATTATCAGTAAGGTATCAGTGGAGGACCATAAGGAAGGAATAAATTACTACATAGCAACATTACACTTTATGATACAAACATGTAATAATATAAGCCAGCTACAGATGTATTGCCCCGATTTATTTCATTTTCATAAATAAACACATTCATCCATAAGTAAATAAAATTGTAGAAATGTCTTTTGTGCTATTTTAAATCTCTTATAAAAATATCTGAAATAAATAAATATAGTATAAAATATAAACAGTTACTCCGCAACGTAATCGGAAAACGAACATCTCGGAAAGAGTCAAGTCGTATGAGTAATCAGTATCTATTGCTTCTGCTTTAAATGTTCTAAACGATCTTAACATACTTTTTACAAGAAAATTACTAACGATTGTAAAACTATAAATATTATGAAATGGATATTTTCTCAATAAATAGTACATAAAACAACATCAGAAAGTATTAAAAACATCGAAGACTCGCAATTCTTTAAACATCTCCTTAATAGCATTAAATTCTGCTGTTAAATTCATGCTCGATAACTTTGGTCATTGTTTGTTTAACATTGGTCAGGGTACAGTATTATACATTAGCAAAACATGTAAATTTTCATTGGAACCTCTATAGGATGTCGTTCAAGAAGGAGTTGTCGAGGGAGTTGAGCAGCTCCTGAGCGGTGAGGTTGCTGACGTCGGTGGAAGGCATGTTGTCGAGGAAGTCCAGGTTGAAGTCGGCGGTCTGTGCGGCGAAGGAAGACGTGTTGTTGAGCGCGGGGAAGGAGTGGTGCGGCAGCAGGCCGGCCTGCTGCAGGCTCGGCGCGTGCAGCGCGCCCGCGCCCGCCATGCCGCCCCCGCCCTGGTGCATGCTCTGCTGCATCGACATGCTCTGCGACTGACTCATGTGAATATTTGGCATCTGGAAATTCAAAAACAGTCTTCAGTTAATATAATGCTTACTGTAGTACAGTCTTTATCTTTATTTCGTAACTTATTGTTAGTCTAAAAATATGATAAGTTATATACTTATTTATTATTTATTAAGTTCAATAACGCACTGTACATCATTACATTGTTCAACATTAAACATAATATGATTAATCATTCATACTTCATAACTTATAATCCAGAAAAATATGAAAAGTTATAATCAGAAACGTAACACGAAAACTACTATAATACTCAGCGGCATAGCGAGGCGTGGGCGCAGTAGGCCATCGCCCACGGTCTCGCACTTAAAGAGTCCTTGCGAGGCCTCTTCGGAGGAGGAGGCGGTGGCATTTTCAAAGGCACCATCCAATAGAATCATGCAAAGAGGCCTCGCTAATAAAAGTTTGCCCACGTGGTCCGGGCTACGACACTGACAATACTCCAATTAAATTGTAATTCATTGACCAATTGCTTAGCAGCCTCAGCTTCAATACTATGTATGTATAAAGTCATTTTAGGATGATGTGTTTTTAGTTTTATTCATGTTTGTTTGTACTAAAACTTAAAAAAAATACGAAATAGAATATGTTATGAGCAGCAACGACAAATTAGAATGATATATATTAGGCCCCTAGCACATGGCGTATTTTAAACGCGCAGATGACGCGCGTTTCAGGTATTCGCGTTTTTTTCGCCGTAGATGCCGATTCTTGCGTTTTTACAAATTCGAACGCGCGTAAAACGCGATACTAACGCGCGTGTGAAGCGCGTTCGAAACTCGTTTAATGCGATCACTCACAATCGATAACATTTAGATTTTTTCCTTATCTTCTATTTATGTCTGTATCGCTATATCTAGGTATAGACGCACGTTTCAAAATAACACCGTGTGCTCAGGTTAAAAGGTTGCGTTTAAATATCGTTTGAAGTGCGTATACGTGCGTTACCCGCGCGTCGTCTGCACGTTTAAAATGCGCCGTGTGCGAGGAACCTTAAATGTCGCAATCATGATAACATTTTATTCAGACTAGTAAAGTGAACTTAAACAAGTGATATATAATAAAGGAATGTAAATACCTGTCCTTGTACACTCATCATCTGGTTTTGTTGCATAATCAGGTGTGGCATTGGAGATTGTTGTTGGTTTGATGCCCTAGAAATAAATACGTACAATAAACGAGTAAATAGTTTACCGCGTCAACAAGGTGAGCAGAAAGGTCAGAGCGGAAAAACAACTTTGAATGAGATATGTATTATATTGAAATTAATACAGAGCTTCCGTTCGCAACTTTGCAAGAATTTCTTATTCACACTTTTTTTTTAAGATAACTAAGATATTTTTTGTATATGTTTCATTTTTATTTTCACTTTCCATAAAAAGGCCTATTTTCAAAATAAAAAGTATGTCTACTAGCACATTAAATTTCTAGTTATACATAACTTTTTATACTTTTTACATACATATGCGATTTATAACCGGACCAAATTAAAATAAATATTTGGCGAAATTAAAATGACAATGACAAAAACTTGCCAGAAATCAAACGAAACTTTACGGATAATTTTGGCTATAGTGTCAAACATGGTACAGGGTTAATGCAGATAGTTTTCAGTATTTTTATCAGGATACCCCCAATAAAAATTAAATTCCTACGTGTACATAGAATTTAAAAAGTTAGCCCCACAGTGGGATTTTGCTGCTGTTTCGGGGGTGCCATAGACAAATACATAAACACTTAGACCCAGAACAAGAATCTAAATTAACCGAGCCAGAAGCCGACGTCAGGCCGAGCGACATGCAAAAGTTGGCCATGTAATATCATCAGAGCATTAAATGCCAAGAGAGTATGTGGCAACAAATAGAGTACATTACCTCTGCTGCTGGTGCTGTTTACACGCTTTAAACGCCACGAGAGTATGTGGCAACAAATAGAGTACATTCCCTCTGCTGCTGGTGCTGTTTACACGCTCTAAACGCCACGTGAGTATGTGGCAACAAATAGAGTACATTCCCTCTGCTGCTGGTGCTGTTTACACGCTCTAAACGCCACGTGAGTATGTGGCAACAAATAGAGTACATTCCCTCTGCTGCTGGTGCTGTTTACACGCTCTAAACGCCACGTGAGTATGTGGCAACAAATAGAGTACATTCCCTCTGCTGCTGGTGCTGTTTACACGCTTTAAACGCCACGAGAGTATGTGGCAACAAATAGAGTACATTACCTCTGCTGCTGGTGCTGTTTTCACGCTTTAAACGCCACGAGAGTATGTGGCAACAAATGGAGTACATTACCTCTGCTGCTGGTGCTGTTTACACGCTTTAAACGCCACGAGAGTATGTGGCAACAAATAGAGTATATTACCTTTGCTGCTGATGCTGTTTACACGCTTTAAATGCCACGAGGGCATGTTTTCTACACGCTTTCTACACTCATAGGCCCACACTAGAATTTTCTCCTGTGTCGTGGGCACCATGGACACACACAAGACGAATACACAAACATCCAGACCCAGAACATGAATCTAAACTCATTGTTCAGAAACCTGTCTGGCCGGCAATCGAACCCGAGACCCATCGCGCGTAAGACCGGTATGGTAAACGCTCGGCCACGCGTGTCGACAATGTGGCAACAAACAGAGTATATTACCTCTGCTGCTGGTGCTGTTTACACGCTTTAAATGCCATGAGAGTATGTGGCAACAAATAGAGTATATTACCTTTGCTGCTGGTGCTGCATGAGCTGGTGCTGCTGCAGGCGCGCCTGCTGCAGCTGCAGCTGCTGCTGCTGCGCCAGCCCGCCGCCCACGCCGCCCATGCCGCCGATGCCGCCCATACCGAAACCTGCTGATAGAGCGAACGATTTAATGGATTGCGAGTATACGAGTCTATTATTCGACCGGCAAAGTAACGCAGCCACTATTTGTAGCGAAGCCGGTTTGGTGGTGGAACGAGTATAGCTCGAACGGGGAGATACTGCTGCCAGACCTAGTTTTAGCGTGAGTCAGGTCTTTCGTTTCGGTGGAAGGGTGTGGTTGCTACAATTGTATGAGACCATCATCACAGGTGTCAGAAATAATAACGCTGTGATTGACTTTAAATAAGACTTTTCTTCTTTTCCCCTTTATATTAAATTGTTTACAGATGCTCCTGGGCGACAGTGACCACATACTTGTTTGCTTAGCACGCGAGTTAACTCGGGTGCTTAGCAAACGAATACGAAACGGAATACAAGCGAATACAAAAGTTACGGCTGATCTTGGACGCCCATCCGTACCGCATACGAATCGCAGCTTACAATGTGCAATGATTTGTTACAACTCACTCAAACTCGGCGACATAATTATCAAGGTTTCTGCAGAGACCATTTATACTGTATATATTATAGATTGAAAATTTGTACCTGCCTTCACTCTATCAATTTGATTTGTATAAAAAAAATAACTTCCGACGCGACCGTCACGAGCGACGAGGAAAATGACGAACGTGTCGTTTACATATTCGTGCACATTTACTGCTCACGTATCAGTAGTTCGCTTCATTACTCGTTCCAATTACATATTCGTGCGTATTTTTCTCTCGTGTATTCGTCATTTGCCTCGATACGCTCTCCAATGTACCAATCTATCCCACTAGAGACTCACCTTGATGGTGATGCGGGAACTGCTGGCGGGCCGCCTGTTGCTGCATGAGCACGTGCCGCCACTCCGGCGAGTACGGCCGCGCGTGCGTGAAGGCGCGCGGCGGCGCGGCGGCGGGGCGGCGCGGGCCGGGCGCGTTGCCCACGAACCGCGGCTTGTACTCCGGCGGCGGGGGTCGCATCTGCTGTTGCTGAGCTCGTAGCATCTGCTGCTGTTGCTGCTGCAGCATCTTCGCTTGCTGCTCGCGGGAGATGCCCGCCGCTGCGACGCCTGCAAGCAACGTTAACCTTGGTTGTCAATATTGTTAAGTGAATCAAAGCTTATATAATTTTAGACTATCATCGCGGAATTGATACGACTTAATATGTAACGAATACCCGTTAGAATATCCCGAGCCGATATTTCGACGCAGTTACATGGATTGTCGTCATAGCGAAACTGCGATGGCGGAAAAAGCCGGTAAATGTCGGCAAAAATAATAATTAGAAACTACGCTTATTATGAGTACCTGTTACGTATTAAAATAAATTAACACTTAATGCTACATTCATAGCCAAATACTAGGATTTTCTGCTGTGTCGTGGGTGTCATAAACACACAAAGACGTATACAGAAACACCCAGGCATAGAACAGAAATCAAAATTAATCATTCAGATATCCATCTGACCAGGAATCGAATCCGGTACCCATGGACACGCAATGGGCTCCGGGTTCGATTCCTGGTCAGACCGGTTGATGACCGCTTCGCCACGGGGTCGTCAATTACAATAACGTAAACATTATTGTTACATAAAAAAAACTATTACAGTATTTATATATTCCAGTGTTTTTAATTTTTGTTTTTTTTTTACTAATAATCCGCGAATTCCCAAACTATTAATAATCAATGTGCAATATACCATCAACAAATAAATACAGTTACAATATGGAACATTTTTGACAAGAAAAAAATGTAGAATGGGAAATTATAAAAACATCTCTTTACTCTAACATAATATTAATGTAACTTTTGATTTTAAACTAGTATTAACGCGGAGTTAATACATTTTGATACTTAACGGGTACTCACTATATGCGGTTTTGACTATAATATAATATAACATCCCCGGTTTTCCACACCTAAAAGTGTTATCCGCAATTAACAGTTTAGACTCATAAATTACCCACCGATTCCAATACTAAATGCATCGGAATTACTTTTAATTAGGTGCATCATTATCATTGCGCACGAAAAGACGTCAATTAATTTAAAACAAATGTACGAAAAGTAAGTAAGCATTTAATTTTAGTTAATGTAGTACACGTAAGATTAAATACCGGTATTATACAAAAATATAATGCTAAAAATAAAAATGGAAATTACCAGGTACTTTTTGTCTGGTGGTCTCACTTCTACGAGAATCGGATGATCTTTTTGTTTTTTGTTTTGTCGCAAACGATCCACAAAGTCAAGAAACATCAGAAAAATTAGATGGATTACCGACTCATAAATTATCCATAATATTTATACTTCTTTATTTTTTAATATGAGTCATGCAGTCAAGCATTCCAACTACTAACAAGTGGTTACTACCGTCCATGGATTTGTAAGCAACTTCATATAAAGCAAGGGTTTTATCCGAAGTCAACGACAGATATATTGCCACTGCCCAGTACTTAGATGGTTAATTGTTTACTTCACGTGAGAGTAAGCTTCCAAACAACATAAACAAGTAACATTGTTAAATTACGCCGCCGTATTTTGTTTTTGTAATTATTTATTTTTCATTTAACGCTTTTTGGACTATGATTCAACAAAAAAAAATTGGTAGAATATACATTTGTAATGATATATTCACTACCTCTCATTTGATACCCATATTGTTATAATACCCCTCCCCCTTTCTCTGTCTGTGGGCGCCATATAAAAAAAAATGTGTGCGTGTACTAGCGTACACTCGTAAGAAGTGAAACTTCTTTATGACGTTATTTTTCAAAAAATAATTTACTATATGCAACTTTACAGAAATTGGTTAAATAAAGTTAAATTAGATAAAGTTTAATAAAAGGCTTTTATTAAACTTTATCTAATAATCTAATCTATAATAATCTATCTAATATCAAGCGTGATAGGGATAAGAAAAAGATGGCGCGTAACGGAAAATAAAAATGGCGCGTAACAGAAAAATATGGCGCGTAACAGAAAAAGATGGCGCGTAACGAAAAAATGTTACACTAATTTTTCTTCCAACCCCGATAAAGAAGTTTCACTTCAATTATTTAACCCATGTCAAATTACAGAGAAATGGTCCATACTGTTTTGTCTCACCTATTTATACAATGATGATTACACACTTGGCGTAACTCGTGCTAGTTAGCAACACGGCGGACTGTTACGACCACCTGTTAAATCGTAACTACATTCTGATATCATCACTATTTCGAAACTATTGTCCAAATTATTATATCTATCGCAATATAATTGGCTTGGGTACAAGAATCAATACTGCCAAATATTACGTCATAAAATGTGATTATCGGATTGTGTATTTCTTTAAAAAATAACGTTTGATAACAATGGAATTATTTTATAGCATGTGTAAAGCTATAAATAAAACAGTGATAAATCTCGTGATAAACCGGTAAATCAAAAATGTTACAATGCATCTTATTGTTATTGATAAATAGTAAAGGTAATTTAAATTTGTATACTTTAATGACATTTTATCTTAACATTTGAATTTAATTTAAATATTGATATAATAAATAACTTGAAAATGATTACACTGATTATAATCAAAAAGCACTCAGTGACTATATATTGTAAGTGATATACTTCATTAAATCATGGTGTTGAAAACCGTAAAAATTAAGAATTAGCAATGGCTGAATTAGCATTATCAAGAATAACAATTGAAGGCAGTTATCACTGAAAGTTATCATTACTACTTAATATTTTAGAAGTAGTAAAGCCCGTTTTGGGTATTCATCAACGTATCGTTAGATATCAGTGGAAGTAACACACTAGCGATTTTTCATTTTGGGGAGATGCAAAGAAAGTATCGACTCCTCCCGCCTCCCCCAGACAGACAGAAATGATTATATGCTAAGTTTTGAAAGCACTTATTTTGGGACATTTCATGCATTCGATTATATCGAGAACCCCAACCCGAGACCCACCTACGTGAGAGTTGATGAGACTTGGTCACTCCCACCTAAATGTAGCAACCAATTAACAGATGTCATGGTGGAACGTTCAACATACCGGTCAAGCACGCAATGGTTCCCGGATTATTGTACTATATTGTAATTGTATATTCGTCTTTGTGAGTGTTCGAAGCACCCACTACAGAAAAGAAAATACTAGTGTATGAGTGTAGTATTAAAAAAGAACATCCCCTTTTATTCCTGTTCTATTTATTGCTATAGCTGTTGCAATTTCGTCACAAACATTGAAAAAACAGTTCACCCAAGTAGGGCATTCAATTTCTAAGCATTTGTTTTTATTACCGATTCCATGCATAGGTTGTCTGGAAGAGATCGCTTCATAGCGATGATACCGCCTATTGCATACGTCTTCATTGAATGTTATTGTTGTATTCGTATATTTTTAACCGACTTCCAAAAAGGAGGAGGTTATCAATTCGTCTGTATTTTTATTTTTTTTTTTTATATTTGTTACCTCATTTCTCCGGACTGGGTGAACCGATTTAGATGATTTTTTTTTTATTTGAAAGGTAGTGCGTGTCATAGGGTCCCATTTTTTTTTAGTATTTTTTTGACTAGGGCATCCATAAGAAAAACGCATAAGTCTTAAATTTGCATTTTCAATGTACGCGATAAATGTATGAATAACTCAATATCCCGCCAACCGATTTTGATGATTCTTTTTTTATTAGAAAGGATGTACTCCAGGGATAGTCTGATAAGAGTTTGATAAGGTTCTAATCATAGGATCTTCAACTTTTTGGAGCAAAATAATAAAATTAGTGATAGTCGGCCGAACCTTAGCTGGAGAAGTCCAATTGAGTAAAATATAGAATAAAATTACTATGTAGGTATTTACTATGAAAAATTTGACCTTCAACTCTTCAATCCTGATGATGCAGGGGTACTGCTAACCTGAACTATAAAAGTTGGTCGTTTGATGTTTGCGAATATATAATGAAATTATTAAGCAAATTCATGGGACAAAAATTTGACCTTCAACTCCTCAACCCTGATGATGCAGGGGTACTTAAAGCCAAAACCATAGGAATAAGCCATTTGGTGCTTACGTATATTTTATAAGATTACTGAGCAAAAACATAAGATGAAAAATTTGACCTTCAACTCCTCAACCCTGATGATGGAGGGGTACTTCAATCCTAAACCATAGAAGTTGGCAATTTGGTGCTTACGGTTATGTAAAGAAAATACTAAGCAAAAATATAAAATCAAAAATTTGACCTTCAACTCCTCAACCCTGATGATGAAGGGGTACTTCAATCCTAAACCATAGGAGTTGGCAATTTGGTGCTTACGGTTATGTAAAAATAATACTAAGCAGAGGCACAAAATTAAAATTTTGACCTTCAACTCCTCGACCCTGATGATGAAGGGGTACTTCAATTCTAAACCATAGGAGTTGGCAATTTGGTGCTTACGGGTATGTAAAAATAATACCAAACAGAGGCACAAAATTAAAATTTTGACCTTCAACTCCTAAACCCTGATGATGCAGGGTACTGCAAGCCTGAGCCATAGAAGTTAGCCACCTGGTACTAACGTATATGTTATAAGATTACTAAGCAACAATATAAGATGAAAAATTTGACCTTCAACTCCTCAACCCTGATGATGGAGGGGTACTTCCAGAGGGGGCGCCCTGTTTGTATGAATTGTAAAAGTGTTTTATGTTTAATTTTTGTGAATATGTAGATGCACAAAGCAAACTTAGAGGCTTTATTTAAATACAAACATAAAAATATAGTCACTAAAAAGTGTAAAATAAAAACTTTTTAACAAAAAATATCTACCGACTTCCATGTCACAAAAAAGTAAAAAATAATTTAAATATATTTTGGTCTAGAACATACTCAGTACTTAGTACATAGTTCTGAAGTCGGTGCTCATATAGGACGTAGTTACCGTCGTCCAGCGAAATATGTCGAGCACCGACTTCAGGACTATGTACTAAGTACTGAGTATGTTCTAGACCAAAATATATTTAAATTATTTTTTACTTTTTTGTGACATGGAAGTCGGTAGATATTTTTTGTTAAAAAGTTTTTATATAGTGTGCAATAAAGAGTATTCTATTCTATGCCCTTCTTACCTAAGGGCGGGCCGGGCCCCGGCGCGGGCTGCTGCGCGGCGCCGGCGGGCCGCGCGCGCATCGACGGCGAGAAGTTGATGCTTTGCGACTGCGACACCGAGTACGTGTCGCACCCGCTCGCTGTAACAATATCGTACACTATTACATACCTCATTACTAAGTTTAGCTTAAGTTTTTTGATGAATGAGCGAGAAAAAGAGATGGGCATGCACAAAGAAAATTAAATTTATACAGTTAACATGAAATCTCAAAAGTTAAATCGAATTACCGATTAATCCGCAATGAGAACACGATTTAATTGCACACCTCTATGCTTATTCTTTTATTCGATTGAAGTAGTAATCAAGCTGGCAGTCCACCTGATGGTAAGTAGTCACTGCCGCCAATAGTTATATGTCAGCAGCGTGGTACAGAATAGCGGTTCTATCTAAAGTCAATCACAGATGCGTTGCTACTCCTGACCACTATGATGGTCGCCTCATGCTTACTCTCATACACTCGCTTAAGTGTATGAGAGTAAGCCGGTTCTGTTCTAAATCGGTTATCTTTTGGATGCAAATCTTGTCGGCTTACTCAGTCTAGTGGTCACAAAAAATAAAACATATTATTGTTTGTTACTTTTCATCTCACTGTAAGCCATTCGTATTTTTTAAATATAAGTATTATCTTAAATGAGAACTCGACGGCATGGTGTCACACTGAAGAATAATTACACTCTTAATTTTAACAAGTAGCAGCTTAACATTAAGGTAACCTTGGGTGTCGTGATGCTGCCCTGGTATCCTTTTTATTTTCTCATTTTATTTTCTCCAAACAATAATTGTTAAAGCACATTGAGCGTTAAGGCCGAAAAGGAAAACGTAAGTGTACAATGTACAATGCAATGTATAAGAGCATGAACAATGATTGTTTGGAGGAAACATAATAAATTAAGGATACTGAAGATGGAGTTGATATGTATATCTCAGGTTAAGACAAATAGATCTTTAATTGAATTAATTAAAGATTTTCGAAATATATAAGGAAACCCAGTCTTGAGTTATTATAACTTGTCTGAAGTTATTATAGAAAAATTACGTAAACACACACGAGGCTATACATACCGATCGCGTTGTGTGCAAAGCAGAACGTCGGAAGAAAAAGAAAGACCATTATGTCATAGGCAATCGAATCACAAATTTGTACCGTCTTTTACTAAAACTTTTACTTAATACCCAACTGCGTAATGAGGGTATGCTTTTTTTAAATACAGGAACTAAGCACTTACATAATCTGCACTCAATTACAAAAACAATCAAATTTAAAATACTAACTATACCACTTATTAACGGTTAAATAAGAAACTACCATTATGAATACTTAGGAGTATTCGTTTTGATAAAAAAATATTATAAGGTTGTTCGTTATTAGTAGTTTTTTGGTTCCGTACCCTACTAAGACTCTGCTGTCTGTCTGTCTGTCTGACACCAGGCTCTCATGAACCGTAATAGCTAGACAGTTGATATTTTCATAGATGTTGTATGTCTATTGCCACTATAATAACAAATCCTAAAATGCAATAATATAAATATTTAAGGGGGGGCTCCAACATAATAAACGTGTTTTTCCGTTTTTTTTTTATAGATAATGGTATAGAACCCTTCGTGCACGCATCTGACTCGCATTTCGCCGTTTTAATTTTTAATATAAAAGTAGCCCATACACGGAGGCAACGTGATGGTCAATCGTAACTGCCATCCACTAACATTTCCAAACAATGTCAGATTGCAGTCCTACCAGAGGTCGGCGACTGCAACAAAGGTACGATACGGCACTAATGCCCCGAAAATTAAGTTGGAATTGAAACTTCTCATATATCTATCTCTCCTTTATACACACAATCATACCATCGTAATATTACCATACCATCGTAAATTTATGAAACGAATAAGTGTAAAAGTTAAAAAAAAAACTAGACTAGATTCAGATTATAATAACGACAAAAAACTAAAAATAGGATTGTTAGGATTGTAAGGAAGATCAAGTCCTGAATATTTACAACTAGTCCAATTCAAGCACTAATTATTTGAGTACGTTAATCGATACTAAGAAAGGTAAATCGTAGTATCGCGCTAATAATACTGTTACGCAAAAGCTATTACATTACTCCTATTGTACACTACAGTACGTAACCGTAGTCTATTGTACGAAAAGCAAAATTACAATTATATAATTTGAAATGCAATATCTAAAGTACAAAGACCCAAATTAATGAGACAAATCAGTCCAACTACTATTTCAATTAGCATCCAATAATGGAATACTTAGCCTCCGTAAAAAACTCCAGATTTCCGAAATCTATGGAACTATGTAAAACATAGAAACGGGTCCTTGTTGAAATGTGAATGCAACTACTGAGATTAAATTAACTTGTGTAGATATAAACCAATATTAGCTTAATCCTGCGGCACCGCCCGCTGTGATCACATTAACAATGATAATAATTATCCCAAGTGTTAATCCAGGTAATAAACTGTCTATGTGCGAAATTTCGGCAAAAATTTCGGCAATCTGTAGTTTTTGCGTGAAAAAATAACAAACGTCCTCACGAACTTTTACATTTCTAATATTAATACGATACTCAGTCATTCCTTTGTAAACTCTACGTATACGTGAACAAAGATTTCGACCTATGTCATCCCCGAAGTGCGCGCTCGGCGTTCTCGCGATCGTCAACCTCACACGTGCCCTCCCCCCGATCTCTCATATCGACGCCGAGCGGCCGCGGTGCCCACTTTATACATCCATCGCCACCACGCTTATAACAACACCGCAAGGCTTACTTTTAAACGTCCAAAAGCAGCCACGCACTACTAGAAGCAATACGCATACCCTTCGGTACATTGTACTGAGTGTTATGAAAAATAAACTGCACGCTACGTAACATTGTTGTTTACAGTGTCGCTGTAAAGTAGTTGATACATTAAAATGCAACGTCTCGATCGCACTTCTCTGGTATCACAAACCAGAATTACCACATTCTTAGCTATGTGTACATTGACAATACATATGAATTTACGATAGAGACTTTACTTATATTCGTAACAAATGATAAGTATACTTCATATCAAAAAAATACAACATATAAAAATAATATAATTAGTTAGAATCGTATACTATTTATTAACTATATTTATTTATTTATTTATTTATTAAAGGTCGCCAACATTCTACACACCATTACATTACAAAGAAAACATAACAAAAAGTACAAGGTAAGTGCTAGAACAATTATAGGCAACGACAGCATGAACATAAGACATAAAAATTACATTAAAATAACATTGAATCTAAATAAATGACAGAAATATTTATATACATATTCAATCAAAATGGAATAGAAATTTTAATACACACGAAACAAAAAAAAGAAAAATTGCATTCAAGAAAAATAAAATAAAAAGAGATCCAAAAATAAAATAACAATAAAATAAAATCAGGTTTTCTTAGAGATTGCAAATAGTTTATTTTTAAGGCTACGTGTGGTGTCCAGAAAAAGATCAAGTTCTATGGTTTTTGCAACTCTGTTGTATTCTCTAATAATTCTGTTAAGAGGAGAATTTTGTCCCAAATTAGAGTTACATGGTAAATCTTTAATAATATTATATATTAATATTTAATAATATTATACAGATCTTTAAGCCTGATATGATTCTATTTTTCTATAAGATTAAAGTAACAAAGGAACATGGTGTCCACCTGATGAAAAGTGATCACTGCCACCCGTGGACATTTGTAAGCAACTTTTGTAAACTAGGGGTTCTATCAGAAGTCAATCACAGATACATTGCTTCTATTGAAGACTAACATGATCACCTCATATAAAAGTGAGTCGGAATGTATAAAAAAGTGGCAGATAACACGATCTTTATTCCCCAGACAAGAGACAAAGTATGTACATACCTGCCGTCGTGAGAAGGGAGGTATAAAATGTAACGGTTTCACTACCGGATAACCATTGTTGTATCGCACCAAATTCCAGTTCTGTATTATTAAAATACTATAACACGACAAACCCTTATGGGAGATTTATCTAAAATGTTATAAAAAAAAAGTTAAGGATTAAGTAATTATTAAATGATTTTAGACTAATATTATTGCGGGATTGACACATTTTAATACGTAACAGGTACTCACGATATGGAATTTTAGATTTCTTTTTGCCGATATTATGACCCAGTTATATTGATCGTGGTGAGGTTGAAAAACATTTTGTTTTAATAGTACATAACTTCATATCAATAATTATAAGCAAAATACATATGTATGTGTATGAATAACTTTCACCGGAGATCGCATTTACGTAAGTCCTTGCTTAATGAACCGAGCTCATTCAAAAACTTTTAATTCATAAGTAATTCAATACGTGACTTCATTTGCCAGATCGTAAACGTATAATTCAGATCAAAATAAATATATGAAAGGATTAGTGCTTACGTATATTTGCCTGCAATATATAACCGGCATATTGTGTGATCCGTGAAATGCATGTATTGTTGCCCAAAAATATGTCCTTATTTTTTTACATTCCTAATAATAATTATATTAGGAACGAAAAAATAGGATACCATTTAATTACGCCTAATGAACATCATGTCGCGTATGAATGAAGGTCAGTTGTGGTGACAATATTTTTTTAATCTAAAATGATATATAGGTCTTACAATACCTATTCGTCTATATATACGGTATCCCCTGCCTGTCGTAAGAGGCGACTAAAGGGGGTTGTGGGCGGCTAGAGTGGTAGCTCGAACCGTTCAACAGACGACCCCGGGAAGGACGGCGGTATGCGTGGTCGCAAACCGTCGTAAAGACCAGAAGGAGCGGTGGGCCCAGCTGCTCATCTGGGAGGAGCATGATAGGGCAACGCGTTTAAAGGACTCCGGTTGCCTTCCTTTGGAGAACCCGGAGTCCTCTGTGTAGCGCTGAGGACGGCTACCGGGAGGGTTTGAGTGCGGTAAAAATCCCACATAACCTTGCGTCGCTTCCACGGGGTACCTTTTGAAGGTTTCGCCCTCAAGAACACAAAAAAGGTCTAATAATATTATGTTTTTGAAGTAGTTGCTTATTAAGTTTTCGAGGATATAAGTTTGTTTGTTACTCTTTCACGCATAACAACTACTGATCCCATGTCGCTGAAATTTAGCACGCAGATAGATTATGAACTGTATTAACACATACAGGATGCTCATTCGATGGTAAACTTAACTAACGTGGGCAGAGCCGCGATAACCTAGTAATTTATAAACCAAATATTTGTAGAGGGCTGCGTTCAATTTCAATACCTTTAACTAAACTAACGAATTGTAACATCACTAGCAAGTAGTGATGTAACGATGTAATTCGCATTCGCATCCGCGAATGTCCGCGTATTATTAGATACTCGCATTCGTTTTAACAAGAATTGGTGAGAATATTGAAATGCAATGATTCGCAAAAAAAAGGTCGCCAAATCTGTCCAAATTGAAATCGAACTCTAGTTTGACGACCTAAAATAAGGTCGTCAAATCTAGATTCTCCAGCTTATACCAAAAACGAAAGAAAAAACAACATTCGCATTCGGTAAAGGATATCCGCATTCGCATCGAGAACGTGTAAATGACGCCATTCGTTTCATCACTACTAGCGAGTTATACGTACGTTGGTGGTGCTGCGGAGACGGCGTCCCCTGGTGCTGGAAGTTCGCGTACATGCCCTGCTGCGCCGCGGCCGACACGTGCGACCCGCCCCCTCCGCTCACCTGCATGTGCTGCGCGGCTGACACCTACCGAACACAGATAATTATAATTAATGTACTATTACAAAATGAAACATGAGGAGTTAAATTAAAAACAATAATAGTCGATTCGACCTAAAAATGCTATAATAATTTTCAAATATTTGAACGGATTTCCTATATTTTTAACCGACTTCCAAAAAGGAGGAGGTTATCAATTCGTCTGTATTTTTTTTTTTTTTTTTTTTTTTTTATATTTGTTACCTCATTTCTCCGGACTGGGTGAACCGATTTAGATGATTTTTTTTTTATTTGAAAGGTAGTGCGTGTCATAGGGTCCCATTTTTTTTTAGTATTTTTTTGACTAGGGCATCCATAAGAAAAACGCATAAGTCTTAAATTTGCATTTTCAATGTACGCGATAAATGTATGAATAACTCAATATCCCGCCAACCGATTTTGATGATTCTTTTTTTATTAGAAAGGATGTACTCCAGGGATAGTCTGATAAGAGTTTGATAAGGTTCTAATCATAGGATCTTCAACTTTTTGGAGCAAAATAATAAAATTAGTGATAGTCGGCCGAACTTTAGCTGGAGAAGTCCAATTGAGTAAAATATAGAATAAAATTTCTATGTAGGTATTTACTATGAAAAATTTGACCTTCAACTCTTCAATCCTGATGATGCAGGGGTACTGCTAGCCTGAACTATAAAAGTTGGTCGTTTGATGTTTGCGAATATATAATGAAATTGTTAAGCAAATTCATGGGACAAAAATTTGACCTTCAACTCCTCAGCCCTGATGATGCAGGGGTACTTAAAGCCAAAACCATAGGAATAAGCCATTTGGTGCTTACGTATATGTTATAAGATTACTGAGCAAAAACATAAGATGAAAAATTTGACCTTCAACTCCTCAACCCTGATGATGGAGGGGTACTTCAATCCTAAACCATAGAAGTTGGCAATTTGGTGCTTACGGTTATGTAAAGAAAATACTAAGCAAAAATATAAAATCAAAAATTTGACCTTCAACTCCTCAACCCTGATGATGAAGGGGTACTTCAATCCTAAACCATAGGAGTTGGCAATTTGGTGCTTACGGTTATGTAAAAATAATACTAAGCAGAGGCACAAAATTAAAATTTTGACCTTCAACTCCTCGACCCTGATGATGAAGGGGTACTTCAATTCTAAACCATAGGAGTTGGCAATTTGGTGCTTACGGGTATGTAAAAATAATACCAAACAGAGGCACAAAATTAAAATTTTGACCTTCAACTCCTAAACCCTGATGATGCAGGGTACTGCAAGCCTGAGCCATAGAAGTTAGCCACCTGGTACTAACGTATATGTTATAAGATTACTAAGCAACAATATAAGATGAAAAATTTGACCTTCAACTCCTCAACCCTGATGATGGAGGGGTACTTCCAGAGGGGGCGCCCTGTTTGTATGAATTGTAAAAGTGTTTTATGTTTAATTTTTGTGAATATGTAGATGCACAAAGCAAACTTAGAGGCTTTATTTAAATACAAACATAAAAATATAGTCACTAAAAAGTGTAAAATAAAAACTTTTTAACAAAAAATATCTACCGACTTCCATGTCACAAAAAAGTAAAAAATAATTTAAATATATTTTGGTCTAGAACATACTCAGTACTTAGTACATAGTTCTGAAGTCGGTGCTCATATAGGACGTAGTTACCGTCGTCCAGCGAAATATGTCGAGCACTGACTTCAGGACTATGTACTAAGTACTGAGTATGTTCTAGACCAAAATATATTTAAATTATTTTTTACTTTTTTGTGACATGGAAGTCGGTAGATATTTTTTGTTAAAAAGTTTTTATTATAATCATAGATAAGTAATCTTTCGATGAAGTCATCTATGCAACAAATGAAATCAAATCGAAATAAATCTATCCGCTTAGAATATAAAATGGTACAGACATATACGCAGTGAAAGTTATATTAAAACGCACTTCTATTTAATTAAGGACGTAAAAATAAGTAAATATGTTTTGGGCAGCGAAAACAGTTTATAATTTTTACTTAAATACAGTATTAGAATCGTTTGTTATAAGAGGAGGAAAGACTAACTCTCGGGAAATAATTGAATGGTGATAACGTACATAATTACACTATACTCTATCTAGTGACAACTTTATAAATAGACCTGATTTAACTAAGTTAGAGTGAGACTAACAATGATAACTAATATAATCTGCCTGGATGTACTGTTACTACTAGTAATTTCCTCTCGTCAATCCATTATTGTCCCACTGCTGGGCACGGGTCTTCTCTCGAAATGAGAGAGTTTTTAGGCCTTATTCCACCGCGCTGGTCAAGTGCGAATTGGTTAGAGACAACTTGATAGAGACGTCAATTCTCCATGCAGATATTTCTTCGTATCAGAACAATATCGAGCGTTGCTGTGAACCATAAGAACTTAAACACTTGACCGTCGTTTTAGAAGTAGTCCAAGGCAATCTAATAGGTTCAAAATGTTTGATTTCGTACAACATCCCTCTCGATTCAACTTGCATATAACTAAAGTAGGTCAACATTGTTTGCACTATGTCCTGCCATAAACAATACTTAACATAAGCCACAATTTGGCGGTATAGCCGCATTTGAAAAAGGCGTCGCATCAAGTCAAGAGTTATTTATTGGTTATGGTGATCGTGTAATCGCGGTGAAGCGGGACGCGCGGATCGTCTTGGCCGACGAATCCAGGGCTGCCAACTTAAGGGATATCCCCCAGAATTTAGGTGTCCTTTATGGGTATATAATTTTCGTTCTATTATTGTGCATTATGAGTTTTCAAATTTCCGTTGTAATTTATGTATTTTTCATATAATTGTATCTATTGACAAAACTAAAAATTTACACGAATAGACACTTATAAACCGATCCAATGATTTCTATTCGCTTCCTTATGGTTTTTTCGATAAACAAATTATAATTTACTACTTTATTCATTAATGACGTTACGTTCTTGATTAAGAACTATTGACATTTTCAAATTCTATATTTTGTGATTTGTTGATAAACAACCATTGACTTTTCCAAACTCTACATCTTGTATTGCTGCAAATGCTTGAACAGTCTTCCACAGCACTCTAAATGACGTCCAACGGTCAGTCTCGCATATATCGGAACGTAAGAGTTTTTTGTTGCATTCCTCAAATAATACCCATTTCAGTGGTCTGATTAGCTTAGGGGTACATAGGGGTAAATACATTTCCGTGTCGGCAACCCTGGTGGTCTGGTGACAGATGCCAGTCGGCAGTGTCGGCGGTCGGTGCACGCAGCACACATCGACAGCGCGCGGCGCCGCAAACCTGTTCCGCGCCGTCTCTCGCTCGCCGCGCCGCTCCCGCGATTTTGCCACACGCCTTCAATATTATATGCGTAAAAGCTAAGTATTGTACAGCCAGACGGACTAACGGCATCGCTTATCTAGTCGTGCATCGACGTTCCGTGAAGCTTGGACATCACTACCTGTACATGTATGACGAGTAGCCCTATACTAATTTAAAATAACCAGAAAACAACAGCAAATCTATTTTCGTCTAAAGGTCTACGCATTAATAGAACGACTTCATTAATTCAATGTTAATATCGCATCGCCGTATCTAAAGGGGAAACATTTAATAGACTAGAGTAATCAATAACATGAATGCAAAACGTAAACATATAAGCCGCAATATGATCTGATGACTTCATGTCAATAGTTAACATTCAACTTTATAATTACATTCATTAATTTGTATTCATTCGCAACGGAGACATATTTTAATATATGTAGATAAAACGGTTGCTGAGAGATGTTACCTACTAGATAGTACAGTCCGAACCTTAAAGTGCCCCAATTAGGTTTACTTTATTTATATACTATTTAGGGTGATTGTTTGGTAAAGTTAAAAATGTTCATTTCTAACAATACATCTATATATAGACGCAAAAGAAATATTACTGACGAGTAATCATCGCAGCCTTACTTCACTAGAGCTACTCGTACGATATAAATTGAACAAAAGTTATTTTTATAATATGTCTGTGTTCTTGCCATTTACATCAGGTTTAAATACGGATTAAGTTCGCTTAACGTTAGTTAAATTGTATAAAAATATAATCTACGCAGAGGAAGCCGCGGGCAACAACTAGTTCTTCATATACGTAAATCAAGTCGGAAATCAACAACGGCTTTTACCATGCGCTCTTTACCTACGATGATAAGGCTCCCGGAGAGTACCGTTCGCCGACCGAGGAGTACCGCTGCGGCCCCGAACTAACGAAGAATAGAGCTCACTTTACAAACTTACTCGACAAACATATTTTATATCCATAACTATTTGACCCGGCGAACCGCCTAAAAGTTAAACATCTAAAATTGTTCTCCCACTATACTATGCATTTATTATACATAGAAACCTTCCTCTTGAATCACTCTACCCATTAAAAAAACTGCATTCAAATCCGTAACGTAGTTTTAAAGATCTAAGCATACAAAGGGAAAGACAGCGAGAAGCAATTTTCTTTCATACTATGTAGTGATAACACTGCGTTACTAATTTAAAAACTAAACCTTCAACTCTTTTCGTTTATAAACTTTGATACTACAATATATATAACATATTTGCAAGAAAGATATTTCGGAGAACTTAGAATAAGTAATTTAAAACGGTATTAAACTTAAACTACTGGGGGTTACAACCCATTATAGTCCCACAGACCCGTTACCCAAGGTCTTCTCTCAGAAAGAGAGAGTTTTAGGCCATAGTCCACCGCTCTGTCCAAGTGCGAATTGGTGGATTTCACACACTTCCGAGAACTTTTTTTAAAGAACTCTCGGGTGTGTACGTTTCCTCACGATATTTTCGTTCACCGAAAAGCAGTGATAATTAATTTTTAATAACTCGGGGTATTTCTAATACCGTGGGTTTAAACCGATTGAGAGGGCAAGTCTCAACCATTAGGTTATCACTGCTCCTAAACTACGGGATTTCATTTAATGGATTCAACTATCCATCCAATCCAATCCAATTACAAGATATTACAACTGAAATTTATGTTACCGTTTTTTAAACTCTGGTGAAGCAACGGGGCTTACATAGGCACATAATAGTAACACATTAGCACGTTTTTTTCAATAACGTCCGTAGCAGAAGCACGGTAGTTAAAATTGATCAAATAATATTGCATTGGGAACAACCGAATATAAAATTGAAATCAAAATAACTAATATAAGTAAAATGATAACAATATAACAATCCAGCTTTTACTTAGTTATGGGTATCAATGTAAAATGTAAACCGATAAAAAACAAGTACCTACTTCTTTCTGATACTTAAACCATAATTATCATTTTACACGTAAACTTTAACAGGAAAAGCTTGCACTATCCAAAAATATATAAAATCGATAGTCTAACGCCTTCGAAGGTCTCCGGAGGATCCGCTCGTGTGGCAGTGACGTCACGGACCTCAGCCCTTGCTAACGGTATATATAGCACGCCCACACTCCCGCGTCACTAACACCCACACCACCGTGTAGGTCAAAGGTGATACAGGTCTCACTTTTCTGATATATTTAGAACCAATATACGCTAAATATCACCACATAAATTATCAGTGTTCCTTCACTATAATAAGCATGTATTATACTCTATCTATAAAAAAACTGCATTAAGATTCTTTCATAACTTGGACATCCTTGGAGGAGGCCTTCACCTGCAAAGGGGTTATTGCAGAAGAATAGTTTTAGTAAATTTTATTGTTATCTTCTTCTTTTTACATCGTCTCTTTTCTTATATCTATTTCAATTCAACATAAAATATGTATGCTTTTAAATCTTCTGTTAAGGAATAAAAGCAAGGAACAGGAATAAAAGGCTTTTTTTAACAGCGGGAAGCAAGTTTGTTTACACTATGTAGTGATTAACTTTGATTTACAAATTTGTCAAATGCAATTTTGCTAGGTGGTAACGTATATGGTTCGACTTCGAAGGTACCATCTCCACACCCATTTCTAGCGTGGATCAGTCCTTGCGTGTCAATGGGAGAATGCGGTTGTCGGCTTATTTTTATGAAGCGACCATCTTAGTCTTCGGGACTTTGAAATTGCTTATTTAATTATGTGTCAATTAACACTTACAATCAGATGGACTACATGCCCGTTTGCTTTATAAAAAATGTCGCTAAATATAACTGTTCAACTTTTGGATGCAGTCTTCTGTCAGAGTGAGCGAGGTATAGACCTGCGGTCAGCAACAGGCGGACCGCGGAAGGACGAATCTAGGACCGCCAAGTTATCTCTGATATACCTAGTACCTACTTACATAACTACACAATAACAATAATCTGACTTATGATTAACAATTGGATTATTAAATAATTTGAAAGCAAAATAAACTTATCATTATCAGGTTTTTTTGGACCTCGGCTATATTTTTCAACAGTATCCGAACTCTACTCGTAACTACTTGCCGACCCCTGGTTTTTTAGACTATCATACTGGCTAAGTACGAATTCAAACTTGTCCCATTTTGAGAACGTTTTTAAAGTCCCTTGAACATGTCAATTTCCACACTTTTTTTATATGAATGATGATAAGTGGTAACTGCCGCTAATGGACAACTGCAAGCAACTTCAAATAAACATAGAACATAAGTTCTATTTGAAATCAATCAAAGATGCGTTGCTATTCCCGAGGATTATACAAAAGTGTGCCGGCAACCACACCCTTTCATCAAAACGCAAGAAATGCTTCACGCTAGAAATAGGTGTGGCAGTGATACCTCCCCGGTCGAACTACACTCGTTCTACTACCTAGATTAATTAATTTCAAATACGCACATAATTTTAGGAAAACCAATTGTTTAACCGATGACGGCAAATCTTTCTATATATAATATTTATTCTAAGGTATCTTTTCTATGACACACATGACACTAACTCATGATTAGCCTAAATCTAATTTGATCTACTACTAATTACGGTCGAAATTCGACCGTAATTTAAATTAAAAAACTAAACTTCATATTGTCATAGTGCTACTTTGGACAATACGGTCGAATTTCGAACGTTGCGACGGGTGACTAGTACAATTTACCTTGCAACGTATGAGCGGAAACAAAATCAATGCTTGTTTTGAGAAAACATAATAAACTCATACTAATGGCACAGAATACTTAGAGGTTTATTCGTGCAGTTTATTATGTCTACTAAAACAGGCAATGTTATTGTTTTTGCATATAATTTCATAGTACATTACCAGTTTAGGCTGAAAACAAAATGTGCAATAAATAAACAAGGAAACAAGAACAATGCCTGTTTTGTGAAAACATAATAAACTCGTACTGAGGGTACAGACTACTAGATGTAGAGCGTTTTTAATTAAGGGAGAGCCGAGCTAGCTGTGGGTGGAGACACATGTTCTCGGTACAGGAAGTAATCGGACGGGAGACCGTCTACTCTTTTTATTTATTCGAATACTTGTGATGTCATCGGCCTTATCATTACTCCCTTCTGTCTAAAGTATTGTTCGAATCACTTGATTGTAACAAGAGGTACGGTGTAACGAAGATTTTTTTCTTTGTCATTCTAAACGAGAAATAAGCCATGTGATTTTTATTTTTAATGCTTGTGGTAATTGTTACAGAAGTTAAATACGAGCGTGCAGTCTATCCGATATTGAGTGGCCACTTTTACCCATGGACATTTATAATCTAGATACTATCGAAGTTCTATACGGTTGGTTAAAAAGCATTATTTATTCGGACAACGAGTTTCAATGCCTTGTAAAAAGTCTTACACATAAGTTTAACTTAACTCACCAGCTCTTAATATCTTACGCATAATAGTTTTTTTTATACGATTAAAGTAGCGAGCAAGCATGCACTCGACCTGATGGTAAGGTCAATGCCGCCCATGAACATCTGTAAGGAATTTTACATAGAACGATGGTATCATGGAAGTCAATCACAGATGCGTTGCTACTCCCGAGGACTATGTTGGTAGCCTCAAATATAACTGTGCCGGCAACTACATCCTTCCACCGAAACGAAACAACTGCTTCACGGTAGCAATGTGGCTGGAGGACATCCCTGGAAGTACGTTGGTTCTACCACATAGCAGGTAGAGAGGTGTGGGGTTGTTCTCGAGTCGAACCACGAAAGATTCTTTATCTACCATCTCAATTATCTAATTCTGTATAGAAACTCCGCCGTGCTCTCCGATTAGAGGGACAATGGTTACCCGTATAGTCATTAAACTATTACGAGTTCACGGTATATGTGGTCAAGAACTGCATTTTGCTATAGCACATTAAAATCAACCTGGCAAAAGCATATTTTTATTATAATATACTAATATTTTGCACAGGTTATAAAGAAACGTTTTAAAATATTGCAGTAGCAAACGAGCAATCAATCTGACGGTATATTAGTCATTGCTGTCCATTGATATCTGTAAGCAACTTCATACAGTACAAGATTTCTCATTGTATAGAATTTGTATAATAGGTACTTAACTACTTCTATTTCATAACAGTAGTTTTTTTTTAAATAAGATTGAAGTAGCAAACGAGCATGCAGTTCACCTGATGGTAAGAGGTCACTGCCGCCCATGAACATCTGTAAGCAACTTCATATGAAACATGTAGTTCTATCTCAAGTCAATCACAGATGCGTTGCTATTTCCTAGGTCTAAAATGGTCGCGTCATATAAATGTGTGTCGGCAAGCACACCCTTCCATCGAAACGCAAGAACTGTTTCTCGCTTGAAATAGGTGTCGCGGTGGTACCTCCCCGGGCGAACTACACTGGTTCTACCACCTTTTTTTTTTGTTGTCGAGGGGGGAACCTTCAAAAGGTACCCGACGCTGTGGGAGCGACGCAGGTTATGTGGGATTTTTACCGCACTAAAACCCCCCCGGTGGCCGTTCTCGGCGCTAAAAAAGGAGGACTCTGCGATCTCGAAAACCTCGCGGTCGAAACGACTTCAACCGGAATCCTCCGATGGTTCTACCACCTAGTAAATGTCAATAAAGCTGCTGTTTTTTTACGATCAAAGTATCATCGAACATTCAAACCACCTGTTAAGTCGTCACTGCTGCCCATTGACATAAGCAACTTCGCACAGAACAGAGATTCTAACCAAAATCAATCACAAATGCAGCATTCGTGTTCCAATACGACTAAAGCAGCACTTGTCCATCTTGATAGCAACCTTGCGATACCAAGGCGTTGTATACCGTGTATATCGCCATTAAAATCCAAACATGTGGCTTTCGACACATCTGCTATTCGCAAAACAATGTAGGTATGCGTACGTAGATCTCATGTCCATATGTATATCCTATTTTAAAAGTTTTATCCGTTTCGCCGCCTCAGTTTTATTACGCGCTGACTGTACATATCGCCGTTTTACATAAAAATCGCACAATAAACAAATTTACTTTAAGTTAAAGTTATAATTTCATCCAAAAAGGCCTAGAAACGAAAACTTTCTACAATTTGGTATACTTTTAATTCATATGCTTTTACAAAAAAAATACACCAGAAACCTTTGCGAGCTCATGAATAACAACTTTGCTGAAGATCATCACATGATCAAATGAATAGTTTACAATTCTATAGAGGATGCAAAGACAAACATTCATGTTTATAAAAGAAGAAGAAGATTAAAATTAAAAGTCGCGTCGTAAAGACCGTACCGTTATATTACATGGCTTAAAAATCTACAGTAAATAGATTATTATATTTATATTTTTAGATATCATATATGGATATGGTAGAGCTTGTATGGTTTGACAGGGGAGAGGTCACCGAAGAGAAAAAAAAAAAAAAAAAAAAAAAAGGGGAGAGGTCACCGCCACTACTATTTCTAGCGCAATGCAGTTCTTGCATTTCTGTGGAAGGGCGTAGTAACCAGTTCTCATCTATACAAAGCGACCATCTTAGTCTTCGGACGTAGCAACGTCCCTACGATCGACTACAGATAGAATCTCTATTCTAAATGAAGTTGTTTTTTTTATCTAACTGAAATAGCAAACGAGCATGCAACCCACCTGATGGTAAGTGGTCACTGCCGCCCATGGACGTCTGTAATCAACTTCATACAGACCATGGGTTCCGTCTCAAGTCAATCACAGATGCGTTGCTACTCCCGAGGACTATGATGGTCGCCTCATGTGAAAGTGTGCCGGCAAACACACCCTTCTATCGAAACGCAAGAAATGCTTCACGCTAGAAATAGGTGTGGCGGTGGTGATTACAGATGTCCATGGCCGGCAGAAACGACTTATCATGAAGTTGCTTATATACTACTTCAGCGCTTTCTGCAATCAATAAGTCACTTCGGCATTTTAATATTAATATAGTTGTATAAATATAGCCATTGATAACAATTTATCAATACATTTGCATCGGACTTTAACGTCTTTAATTATTAAATAGCGAGCGTAATAATTGTAGCACGTGATTAATTAATTACTTTGAATAATCAGCAGTGCGTGTCAGGAACAGGATTGGAACCTGGGATCACCCGATCGAGAGACCAACATTCAACCACAGGGCTATCTCTGCTTCGAAAAATTAATATATGACGTTAATATACTTTAATATTAATAAAGACTGTTTATTATAGCAACTTTTAGTCCATAGAACTCTCTTAGCGGATATCTGACTCCCATAAAATAAGATAACGAATGCGAATCTATGTCCACAAGTTTCATTTAAAGTAACCTATTATTTATTAATTAGTACTAGACGATATGGGTCATCTAAGCACACTAGAGTTAAACCGAAAAAATCTTGGCGATAGTTTCAATGAAGTACGTGTATATTAGCGATAATGTCAATATGTCTCTACGAGCTGCTTTAAAGCTGTGGTGTTAGAGAAAGACAAAAACTGATAGCCGTCGTCGTCTCGAATCTCGTAGTCTTACAGCGGAGCAGCAGCGCGCGCACGCTGTCCCCGGTCGATACTACACCAGACTCCCATGTTTTTTATGTCCCTTCACGTCACGAGTAACCCAATAAAGAAGACTTCCAATTACTAAACGCAATTTACTGAATGGGTTCGTTATATCACGTGTCATATGAACCACTACAATTGCAGATAAGAGACAAGATTTCTAATTTCCTTGTGGCTTCACCGATACAAAATTGATGCGTCGATTCAAACGTTACTAGCACAAATTTTCTTGTTTAAAACTTTGGCGCGCTGATAACAACGTAGTTCACGCACGAGTACCAATGTACTTGCATAAAGTCAGTATTGAGTATATAGAATTTAGAGGAAATTTGAATAATTATACAGGATATAAATACTTCAAAATTCATGTTATCAGAGTTATACAAAAATTAAAAAAATAAACGTACCTGAAGGTTATGATGCGGCTGCGTAAGATGAAGCTGCTGTTGCTGCGACATATGGAGATGTTCCATCGGAGGCGGGTTTGGACGCGGTCGATAGTTGCCGTAACCTCTATATCGCGCCCAGTCGCCGCCGGTGGCCTGCTGATGCTGCTCCGCCATATGCTTCAAGGTCTGCGCAGCCGGTGACATCTCACCGCCGCCGTAAGGCCGCGGGGCAGGTTCACCTTCGGGCGGTTCCAGACATCCGACCCCACCGCCACCGTTTAGTTTCCCGCCGTCTAGATCGAAATCTTTCATGAGTTCGGGGAATTCGGATATCTCCGTGATGAGATGTTCGAAGGCGTCATCGCCGTCATCCTCGCCGATGAGGTCCGCGAGGCCCGGGAAGGCGGACGCGGCGTCCCGCTCGAGTGCGGCCGCGCATTCATCCAACCCGACGAATTCATCGTCCGCCACCTCCGATTTGCATTCGGCTTTGCACTCTCGTTCGCAATCGAGCGGGGAGGGCACGCGCGGCGGCTGAGACGGCGGCGGCGAGCCGGATGTTTTCACTGCGTTCGCAAGGGCTTTCACCGTTACGTTTGTAGATATTTGTTGAGGTTGCGAGTCCGCCGCGGAGGTGGTGAACTCCAGTTGCTGGACTATTTCTACGGAGAATTTCGTCAGACCCTCGCCCGCCCCGCCACCGCCGCCACCTCCGCATTGTAGTTTCGCCGGTGGCTCATAATCACCGCACCCGAATTTTTGTTGCTGTAACAAACAATCACAATATATCGTAATCTGCCTGTAATGTTGCTATATCTTAAGTATATCGATGCGTGTATGAAAAGTACATTGTAAAAATCTCACTGATTTATCGTAGGTGCATAAATTACGATACATTGATAAAAGAGAATATTAGGTACGTTGAAAACTTGCAAAATCGAACAAATGTCGGAACAAGGCTATGGGAAACAGTATTACAATATGATTGGAACAATAGAAACAAACTTATGCTAATCGGACCCCGATAACCAATCACGTGTCCAAACATCACGGAACGTGTAGAGAGCATGGTGATCGAACAAGTTCTCTGATTACTTCATACTTAAACCAGTTATAGCAATTTTAGCACAATAAATGTCAATTAAACTATAGGCCTTCGTCCACATTCGCCTTCATTAGCGTATTCTATGAGGCATTTGTTGTTTGGCAACATTTTCAAGTTAAACTTTACTATACAGCTCAGTTCAAGCAAATCTAAATAATTATATTTATTGAGATGGCATAGTCTTAATCCGAATCGAAATCAAATTCTATTCACTATTTTGACCTCCAATAGCAATTTATCATTAGGTAAACCTCTTATTAACAGTTTAAAAAACGGATGGTAGCAACTGTTGGTAAAAATATACATATTTTAACGAGAGCTGTTTAGTTAACCGAATACATCGCAACAGAGAGTGCAATATTGTGAAAGATAAGGTTTATTTCTCTGGTGCGCTCGATCACGCTACAGAGTGTTGTAATTACATGAACGCGACAAATCATTACATGTTATCATGTAAACAAACAGCGATAATTATATTTTCACTGGGAGTCGAATTGTTTAATTATAATAAAGTAGCTAGCTAGGCAAACTGCCCTTTCCCTTAGGGCGCGTGCGATAGCTACATTATGGCGTTCTAATATCATGGTGTACCTAATACGCAAAATGTGTCTTCATAAAGTTGTGTTGATAAAACTATTGATTTTCGCAAGGATTTATTAAATGTCTGTGCACAAGTATAAATATCTCGGTAGCATTTTTTTCTTAGGTACTCCTTCACAAATTACAATAATTCTGGTTGAAATACTTTACTATATTTAAATAGAGTCTAAGTTAATAGGACAACAAAGTAACCTAATGTTGTAACTAAATTTCATTAGATTCAATAGTTCCAGAGTCTATTAATTACAAATCTCAAAGACTAAAGGACATGGACAGGCAATAACGTAAGAGAAACAATTGTTAAATAGAGGTGGACGAACTTTACACGCGCAACGCAGACTTATCAGAAAATCAGTAAACATGTACGTAAAACCAGTTTCTAAAAGCGCCATTAATCATGCTAATTAACTCAACACTTTCGTTAAATTGAAGAAGAATAGCAAAATGGTACATGATCCTAGACATCTTATCAACGAACATTAGATTGTGTCGTGATATAGAGAAATTATACATCACACCACATATTGACAAATGGGTACATATACAATAAATAGATACCTAGAGACGTATCGAACATTCATAACAGTCATGATCTCGGTCACTTTCAATTTTGCGATGGGATACGATAACAATTAATATACAAAATTCAAATTAAATACAGAGATGACCCGAGCATGCAAGACGGTCGCCTCTAATGCAAAAATCAAGAATTTATTTCGAACACTCATTATTGGATTTTCGAAATCATGTGCGTTTCCGATAGCTGCTGATTATTATTGACAGAAAATTGGAATAAATGTAAAAAAATCTATATAGGTAACAATAATTGCCTCAAGGTGGTATAAAAGCTGGTTTGGAACATAATTTTGAATGGAGACTCAGTAAAGTGACAACTGTGGATCGATGATAGAAACATTTAAACCGACCTTGAGTTGCTTGTTTAGACAGCTCAAGGATTTTAGTTTTACGGCGTAGAATCTTAGTTTAAAACGGTTGTTAGCCATCACAGCGGGTTCGATTACTCAAAGTTTCAGAAATCGCTCGCTCGGAGGTCGTCGCAGTGAGCGGCGCGAGACAATGCGAGGCGTTTGTTGTGAAACGAGCACTTTGCACAACCGACCCGCCCTGCCCTACCACACTTCTAATGCAAGCGAACTGATAAATAGACAAAAGTATAATATAAAGGCTTCTCAACGATGCCTATTAATACGAAACAAAAAATCAAGACTGACATGAATTTGTATGAACACAACATATTTTGTAAAAATCGTAATACATATAATCAAAAACGCTTGCCATTTTTACAAACCAGATTGCAAAAAGAGTTGCAGATCAGTGCTCTTAGCAAGATGTTTCTTATGTTTCGGTATATTTCTTAAAACAAGCATTGTTCTTGCTTTCGTTCGTACCTTGTATACAGACATAGTACATTGCACGCTTGCGTTTTCGTTTTCGGCCTTAGCTTGCAATGTACTTTGTAAATATGACCGCAAACAAGAACAATGCTTCGAGAAAACGTAATCTCATACTAAGAGAATAGCTCAATAAGGTACCAAAACTCCACACGTATTAAAAAACACAGCTCTAACGGTTACATGGATGTAAGTAAAAAAATATGCAACATTTAGCCCATAAATACTTACATAGTGAGTTATCACGCGCATAAAAAAATCATGAACTTGTAACATTTTCAATTTTCAACTTTTTATATACTTAAAGGATTAAAAGTCGCAAACCGGTCATTGTTACGGAACCGGATTTCCGGTACCAGTTCACGATCAAAACCAGTTCTCATCAATTATACATTTATTCATAGAAATAAGCGTATCGAGGCTAATATTGAAAACGTCTGGGCCTAGTTTTATGAGGCTTGACTGTATTTTAATGGGGGATGAGAGATATAATTGTAATATACTAGGTTATTTTGACAGCTTCGCCTCCTTCGGTTGCGTCTACCACAATAATGTGGAAGCTATATGTTAATCAAGGTCGTAGACAAATTGTGTGCCAAATTTCAGTGCTATCCGACTGGTATTGTTTGCGTGAAAGAGTAACAACACACATACATTCTCACAAACTTTCTCATTTATAAGATTAATAAGAAAAAATATAATTTTGCCATATACTCTCAATGTTGAAACATCAAAGTAAAAACGTAAAAGGAAAGTTATTATGTAAAACATTGGCGTAAATCAGATGTACTACAAAATCTAATTCTCAACTTTCATTACATGCCTAATTTGAGTCACTTTTGAAAAAATGAAAAAACTGTTCTCGCCGATTCTTTTTTTCAAGCTGCGACTTTAGCAGAATATTGTATGGTTTTCATGTGTAAAAACAAGCGTTTATCTGGAACAAACATGCACTATTTATTTCATAAAGTGTACAGCAGCATTACGAAACGGCCCAATGAATATTAAAGGCGCAGGCATAACATATAAAAAATGTTTTTACAGATAAAAATCGATCTTTTTGTAATTCAATATAGTAAGGCATCTTTTCAATACTTTCTGTACACATTTCCTGTTTGTACGTTTGTTTAAGATTGTCGAAGAAACAACCAAGCAACGCTTAACGGGACTTTGCTTTTAATGAAGAGGATATCATGAGGTATGAGTATAAGCTTCTTTAAATATAGCTAAATGAAAGTGACATTACTAAGTCATTAAATTCAATAAACCCTCAAATACCATCAATATAAACGACAATTTCATTAATAAAACAATATGAAATTTGAATGAACTATGCCACAACACTGAATGGCTATTATATAGATACCAAATTATGTGACTTGAATTTATTTACATATTATATAAGAGTATGAAAAGCATATTTAATTCAAGATCTTTCATAACTCTTTATGACGTCAAAATACGACTACAGTTTCGCTTGAATAAAAGGACGAAATAACTTAAAATCTCACACCTATTCCATTTAAGTAATGTACAATGTAACGCTTGTAGACCCGAAGCTGTCCCTGTAGCTCCGGGATCAGAATAGGACTACGGCATCCCCTGCCTGTCGTAAGAGGCGTCTAAAAGGGGCTTCGGGGGTTGCAGACGGCTAGAGTGGGAGCTCGAACGGTTCGGTCAGGCAATCCCGGGAAGGACGGCGGTATGTGTGGTCGCATACCGTCGTAAAGACTAGACGGAGCGGTGGGCCCCGCCGCCCATCTGGGAGGAGCCCGATGGGGCAACGCGCTCGTACGATTCCGGTTGAAGTCGTTTCGAGATCCCGGAGTCCTCCCTTTTAGCGCCGAGGACGGCCACTACACGCTAACTACACGCTACACGCTAAATCCACCTACATTTTACAAGTGTTTTTGCTTTATATTTGGTAGTGAAATGTTGCTCAATTACAATCCAATTAATCGCAAACAATTAAGCTGAAACCATATGTACACGTTTTGTCCTGATAACAATGCCTGTTCTGAGTTTTTAGTATTATTATTTACGCCTTAAAATTTTAGATCCCCCATGATAGCATGGGGGAATTAACAGGCAGATTACGTAAAAAATGTAAACCAAAAAGAAATTTATTAAAAAGTTTTTTGAAAAAGATTCCTTAAATACATTTTTCATAGGATTAAAGTAGCAAACGAGCCTGCACCTTCAAGCAAGGATTCTATCTGAAGATAATCACACATGGGTTGCTAACATGTTGACTAACATGGTCGCCTCATATGCAAGTAAGCCGGCAACCACACGCATTTATTATTATAAACCTGAATGATAATTATCATTAAAGTAATCCCCGTATAACAGGCCAAAGCGCATATTTCCAGTGACACATTTATGACGTGCTAATTAATATGTTATCTTAATAACCCATGGTAGACTCCAGTGCGCATGAGCACTAACACGGGATGCGATGGCAGAGGGTCAAGTCAATTGACGTCGGGTAACATCCGGGCGATACACCGCGTCCCTGCCCGCACGTGCTCTGAACTAATTACCATTTATCATCTTACATCACCTGCGCCATGTATAGTATTTTTTACAAATGCCTAAACTAGTATTATCTTATTAACAGTATAAGTGTGAAAGTTTGTTACGTTAGTCTGTCACGCATAACTTTGGTTGGATTTTGCTTTTATTTGGCAGGCAGTGCATGACCTAAATCCAGTGGCAGCGTAAAGCGGTGTAGGCCTCCGCTTACGGCCTCGCGGTACAAAGGGCCTCGAGTCTCACAGACACAGGGCCTCGCAAGACTTAGTGTTGTGGGCCGGAGAATCTAGATTTGGCGACCTTTTTTTTGGTCGTCAAATTGCAGATCGACTTTAATCATAGATCTTGCGCCGCCAGTGCTTAAATCGGCATGTCGGATACTCATTGCCATGGTAGACGTAATTAAAGCGGGAAAAGTCACAGGAATAATCCAGTAGTATATATGAGTAAAGTAAGCGACAATTCAATTCACATAATAGAAAATTGCCAAAGTAGCTTATCTGCAACAAACCCTAGATAAAATAGTGTAAACCTGAAACCAACATTACGCTCATCTGTGTATAAGTTGGAACACCTTTTTTAAGTTTATTTCCTTTACCATACCCTTTAAACCCAGTACATAACAGCGCTTGTACTATTGTTAAATGAAAAGAAAGTGTGAAGATGGTGCTCCGCAGATAAATCACAAAGCCGCTTTACAGTAACAATATTATGCCTGCTATTTTCTACTTTGAAGAGTCTAGTAGAGCAGAGACACATGAGGCTTTCTGACACTTGTCTATGGATACTACTTCCAATATTGATCGTTAATTAATTATCATTTACATATAAATAAAAATGGTACATTCAAATAAAAAAGCTATTAGCAACAATAGCAAACAGCTTATTTATTTGGTATTATCTGCTATGTAGTAGCCAAATAAAAAAAATGTTTTTAGATGAACCTCGTATGTAACCTCGTAAACGTTGCCTTTAATGCAAACGCAACACAACGGTTGTTTTTGCACTGAACAGCAATTTGTAGAATAAGATAAGTGTATTTTTTAATTTAACTAGATGATCAGTGCATTAGGTGATCTCAGAAGTACATGAAGTCAACGACGGAAGTTTAGATAATCTTAGTACCCATATTTAAACGTTACAAATACTTAAATAGGATTACGCTACATTACAGTATGATGCATACTTACGTCAAAGTCGAAAAGTTTATTAAATGAGCAATAATTTAGTATGAGTAACGTAACAATTGTTTCAAGTTAACAAGTCTATCACTACAGCTCTAGTTACTACAGCGTAAAGATAAATTAAACAGTCCCTAATAACGTCTTTTTTGTCCTATAGATAATAACGTCTTCTCCTTTTTAATACGTGTATGTCAACTAATTATGTTGTCATGACAAAATAAAATGAACGTAAAATATCAAACAGAGAAATAATAAAGAGGAGATTAATTTTCAAATAAAAAACGAACCATAAATCCAAAATGACATAAGTAAGAACCACAACGACACATGGCAAAGAGTAAACGTATATCGTTTGTAGCATTTGATCAGGGTTACCAACTCTCAAAAATGTGTCCCCCTAAAGCCCCCATAAAAAAAACCCTAAAATCCCCATAATGAATTGGAATTCCTGGCAACCTGCCGTTCTGAATCAGGTCGTAGGTTTTCCCTGACGAGGAAAAAAAAGGTAACCGGGTGTAGTGCATTACCTTTTTTTTCGTCGTCAGGCATGATCGTGTGGCTTGGCGGGAGATTTCCCTTTAAAAACATCTACTTATTGAAGTTATAAAAACACCTTAAAGTACTCCTAAAAATAGAACACCCCTAAAAACCCCATCCAATTTTTTTTATCCCCTAAATTTGGGTGAAAAATCCTTGGTAACTTGGTAACTCTGCATTTGATATAGCCCGACCAACCAATGTTGCCATTTAAAATATTATTCTTAAACGTAACGTTAACAAGCTAATTGGATGTCCGCTGAGGATATCGATGTCATTTTAGATTTGTGGAAATGGTGACCTGGCCAATTGTGAACGAATGTATTAAGGCACAGCCACACAAATAAAATCTACTTTTGCGCCCCAGAGACAATGTTTGTAATAAGTTTTTTGGATTAAAAAGAACCTGATGAGACTTTAATGTTCATGAAGCCCTTTAACTACGATCATTCGTAAAGTTTGGACAAATTTGGTTGCTTAGATTCATCGGAATTAGAAAACCTTTAATTAAGTTCCGACATAACTTTAAACCGGGTTAAATTAAGACCAGAATTAGCGACTCTAAAAAAATATAACATGGTCTGACCTGTGCGCTCGGAAGTAGATTTTTTAATGTGACCGTGTAATCAAAACGAAATCGGGTAGAAAATATAAAAAGGTAAAATAATAGATAATATGAATCAAAGTATAGCTCACACAGCTCACATGCACGCTGCTGTGCAGATTACTGCTAATGGCGGGCAGGTCGGGCTTGCGGTCCGTCTTCTTGGCCTGTCGCTTGGCCTTGCCCTCGAGGAAACGCTTCTGCAACGCGCTCGTCTCCAAATTCTGTTGCTCGCACGCCCCGCTAAACGACTGGTCGAATCTCGGCACGCATTCCGATTGACGACGCCGGTACGTCTCGATTCTTCGCCTGTCAACAAAAAATATATATGAAACCAAACAATTATCGTCGTTGGAAACTTAAAATTCCAAATTGCCATCATCCGATGCAGGGTTTTTAATTTTTTTGCGTACTTTTTTTCCGTTTCGAACCTTAGTACGTTAAAAAAAATTCCATATCTTTTAATTAATTTAAGAATAAGTAGGTAATTACTTGGTTGTTAGTTAAAATATACAACAAACATAATAGTTGTTCTAAATTTTTTAAAGGATTTTTTTGCAAAAAATAGGTTGCTAGGACGATAAATATGTAAAACTGTAAAACATTTATCAACCAATCGATAGTAAAAGCAACACCAAAAGAGTATAATCAACGGAACAAATAATATGATCTAGTTATTTATTTATTGCTGGAATGGTCAGTTTGATGTTTAGAATATTTTATATTATAATTCTACGTCTATATTAAGAACATCCGCTTTTAGTGCGATGTGCAATAATAGTTATAAACCTACTTCACATAATAATTACAACTAATTATCACAAACGAGAGATTTCATACATGAACACAAACTATATTGTATCTATGTGTGTGTGATCAAAATTGTTTTCTGGGAAACATTTTTTGCTAGATTATACAAAGAATAATTTTTCCTCACGTCCTTTCCTCGTGAGAAGTACATAATAGTTTGAATTCAGTTTGCTGGATATAGGTACTGAGCATTTAGCGGACTGATATTACGTCATAACTAATCAGAAGCGTCGCAATGCGACACAGATCTCTTTATAACCAGGTGAGGCACACAGTAGGTGCAACAAACAACAACAGTATTTCAACCGATGCTCAGTCAGCCGCGACTCCGAGCGGTCACCTTGAGCGAATGTTAACGCGAACACTTCGTCTACAACCTACCTAAACAATATCATTATAATTTATTTACGTATTAGTTAAGGCAGTTTGTCTGTATCTCATTTAATCTCTCCAGTAATAAAAACAAAGGCACATCCAAAATTGCCATTTAGAGAGATGGGGACTGACCAACCGAAGGCTGGTTTTTAAAAATTAATTGCAAAGCAGGTCTTCCGTTAAGGAGGAAATTATCTTTAAGATTTGAATCGGTTAAAGTACTCCTATTTCTATTTCGGATGGCCTTGGATCTTAAGTTTCCTTACTGGAAGGAGGCCCTTCTCCCATCCTCTTAGAACCGGCAGAACATAAAAAGACCGTAACAATATGGACTACAATAGAAATCAACTAAATACATTTTCTGCTATAATACAATATTAATTATCAACATCATAGCATAGTCCAAGCCCAAGGAAATAGTCGGTGTTCCTAAAAACACATTTATTTCATATTTTCTGTCGAAAATAAAATTTAAATTGACACAAATAGAGGTCTTACAAAGTTTTCTCATTAAACGAACTGAAAAGTTTCAGATGAACCCAAACAAAATATATTTCTAACCTTTACCTTACCACACAGGGTCGTTAATTTATCACTTCCACACACAAATTTCATAATAAACTAGGTAGGTATTTTTCAAGGTGGTAGAACCAGTGTTGTTCGACCGGGGAAGTACCACCGCCACATCTATTTCTAACGTGAAGCATTTCTTGCGTTTCGATAGAAGGGTGTGGTTGCGGACACACTTTCACATGAGATAACCATCATAGTCCTCGGGAGTAGAAAGCATCTGTGATTGACTTCAGATGGTACCCATGTTCTGTATGTAGGATGCCATGGGCGGCAGTGACCACTTACCATCAGGTGCACTGCATGGTCGTTTGCTACTTCAGTGAGATAAAAAACCAAAACAGTTAAACTGTCTGGTTAAAATCAAGAAAAATAATCTAGATACAATACAAGTTCAAACTTAAAAAGTAAATTTCTATAAAAAGCGAACTGCTTTTTATATTATTTTAGTGTTTACCATGCTAAAGTTTACAATTAGTTAGGTCAAGCCACGCCTAAACATTACCGCTGACCTTATGAGTACAGCGCATTTTTCATTGTTTAAAAGGACACCTCTCCTAGCTTCGCTTATAGGCCACGCTAAATACGTAATACAGCTACATAATCATTAGTTCCTTAAATTACCTAAAATATTACCAATCACCTTAGACTAAATTTACTTATTCCAGTATTACATTTCTTCCGTCACCCGTAACACAACAACGTTAGCGTCGTAGTGTGTAATATCGTTAGGTAATGTTTTCGGTTTGTAGACACGATTACATAACCAGTATACATGTATCAGAACACGTCACTTGATGTTTCGTACGATATCAGCTACGCTCACACAGCTCCGCTACGTGTGTGTGGGGTATGTAATGTATAGGTATATTTATGAGCCACTTATCATCTAATCTGATATTCAGATGTCGCAGTCCTATGTTGGGTATAAAAAATAATCGAAAGAAAAATTAACTCGAGATGTCGAACATCAGTTACAGTTAAAATTTCTAAACAATAATCAGTCAAATATTTTGGACTAGGTCATTCCCCGCGGCCTCACCCGCTTCGGTCTCGTCTATCGCGCTAATGAATATCCTGTGATAATCTGGGTCATGAAATTTGACCGGTAGTTTTTGCGTTAAAGAGTAAAACACACATACATCCTCACAAACCCATTTATCACTACATAGCATAAAACAAAGTCGCTTCTGTCCTTATGTATGCTTAGATCTTTAAAAATATTCTACGGATTTTAGTGCAGTTTTTTTTATAGATAGAGTGATTCAAGAGGAAGGTTTTTATGCATAATATAGTGAAGAAACACTGACAATTTTAGATTTTTGACTTTTAGCTTGAACGAAGTTCGCTGGGTCAGCTAGTAATGTTTAAAAGATGTACGCATTTATAATACTAAATAATAAAATATGATGTAGATATTGCAAAGGTCCTTCTACATATCGCCAAAACCTTAGGTGCCTTACCTAAAGCTTGATTAACATTCCAACAAAGTCCGATGGTAGTGTATCGTTTCCCTGATTGTAATTAGTAAGCAGGTAGACATTACAAGTAGCGAGAATGCTGCGTGAGCGCTACATGCACAGAGATAACACTTTCCCTTAGGAAGATCTCGCACAAACGTTTATATTAAATAGCGTAACATTTTTAAATCAAACCTCTAGTCTCGTTATTCCCACTGCTGAGCATGGATTTCCTTTTAGAGTGAAAGCCGACGCGACGCGGAATAAAGTCGTGCATAAATATAATATGCTTAATAAAAAATACCTAAAGCTAAAATTGTAATTGTAAATTGCTGTAATTTTTCCTCTTCAATTTATCGTTATGGCTGAGAAAAGCCAATGGTTAAAAATTACCTACCACTAAAATAACTAAACAAATTGAGCTGTAGTTATTGATTTACATTAATATCAGGCAATAACGAAAAAATTACTAATTAGATTCAGACTGCTATATAATTTTAGAATACTTTACACTTATTATTTTAAAGCTAACAATTGTCTATTGGAGATAACCGGCGTATCCGGTGAAACTAATTAGATACGTCAGAAGTGACTCCTACTAGTGCGCCTCTTGCCTAGGCACTTTCTCTAAGACTTAAATAAAACCAACTTACAGGTTCTAATGTTACGTCCCTGTTTAATAAGCAACCGTGTACATTCCAGTGTCGAACTAGAAATGTGAAAGGAGCCAGTTAGCGGTAAGACATCTAAATAATGAAGATATATTTCTGTTCTAGGTCGAGTCTACACGTCCTATTATTATTTTTCGATATTAAAATCTTTGATTTTAGAATATTATGATCGCGGAATTGATACATTTTAACATTTAACGCGTACTCACGATATGCGGTTTATGAATTCTTATAGAATTCTTTTGCCGATATTTCGACCCAGTTGCATGGATCGTGGTCACGGCCAAACTGTTTGGCCATGTCCACGATCCATGGAAATATCGACAAAAAGAATTCTATAAGAATTCATAAACCACATATCGTGAGTACCCGTGAAGTACCTATTAAAATGTATTAAAATCTTTATTTATTTGGGATGCTTCTAGTCTTTCTCTTTTTATGTACTTCTTTCTGTACAATGTTTATCTATACTAACATAATATAGCTAAAGAGATTATTTGTTTGAACACGCAAATGTCTGGAAGTACTTACCAGTTAGACTTCATAGAAATTTATTGAATACCATAGACCATCTTGTGAGAAAGGCTTTGGACTAAAATTTATAAAATTTTAAAAAGGGAAAACCATATTGTTTATTATCTGTACCAAACGTAGTTAACCTGGTGATTGGGAATTCTTACGAATGGTCAATGTGGGAGTAGGGATATTGGGATAGTGGGAAAACTATTATGGACCGAATTTTCAAGAATAAAATCCCAATAATTTCCTGTTACCAAAACACATAATTATTTCGTTACGTAAACTTTGTAGACTTTTAAGTCATTCGATAAAATGTAGGAATTTATACAAAGTGGTGGGTGTATTGTAACACATGTGGAATATATTGAACTAAGCAAAAAGTAAGAAGCACCCATTCATCCTTACAAATTTGCATAATATTCACTAGGTACCTGTATCCTGCGCGCGTTACTGCGGCACCACAAAAAAATACGAGGACTCACGGACTACTTTGCTAATGATAATTTCGTGGGCTCATGGGCTCATCTATAAAGGACATACAGACAAACATTCATTTATATATATAGATAGGATGTTCATGGCGAACAATTACAACCGTGTCAATGTAAAGCCAAGATTGGCATGGCCAAAGGGCTCGCGACTGAGGATATAGCACGCTTCACTGTAGGTAGAACCGTAGGTGTTTTTGTTTAGTTCATTGACCAGCCGATGCGGCGTCGCTACGCAAACAACGCCTTCGATAACTCCCGATTGTATGTCACGCAATGTCACTGACACCACGTTATGGCCCAGGTTTCCCAACCGATACCTGCTCCTTTATAGATAAACTAGTTTTTATTACAGTTACACAGTGTGAGATAAAGAAAATCCTGCTAAAACGGTTGTCAATTGCTTATTGTTTAATTCTAGATACCTAGTTAATTATTAAAAATATGTATAATCTGCTTTCAGTTTGACAAAATAATTTCTAATTTTTTAAAGTAGATCACCTCGTATGATATGGCAAATAGATCATTTAATGAGAAATGGCGGTAAAGCGGAAGCAATCCCTAAATATGTCTTAAATATTATAGAATCTAAATGTAACGTTGTCTGGGCTCCGCCCAATACCAGTGAGAATCCAGACATTACTTAAATAGTTACGAAAACAAAACAATCACGTAACAAAAAAGTTCACCGTATATACATGCATATGCATAAGAACGAATCGCAAACAAAATAGAATATAAGTTGAATGAAATGTTAGATAATTTTGAAGCCGTTGCACCAAATTTTGGACATAGCGACTAGGTAATAGTCACAATCAATGAACTTTAGCAACATTTTTTGAAGTTTTACTAAACTTTCTAGATTTTGCGGCATCGTCCAATACAAAACTAACGCCACACCTATTTCTAGCGTGAAGCATTGTTTGCGTTTCGATAGAAGGGTGTGGTTGCCGGCACACTTTCACATGAGGCGACCATCATAGTCCTCAGGGGTAGCAACGCATCTGTGATTAACTTCAGATGGAACCCATGTTCTGTATGTAGTTGATTACAGATGTCCATGGGCGGCAGTGACCGGGTGATCAGGTGGACTGCATGCTCGTTTGCTACTTCAGTCAGACAAAAAAAAAAAACTAACGGTTCCTCCATCACGTAAATTCGCGTTTCCAAATTTAATGTTGAAAACAAATTTTACTTAAGCCAACATGTAGGAGTTTATTAGTAAAGTTATTCTCTAGGATTTTAACGTGAAAACAGCGTCAACATCCAATTTTCTTTTTTCAAAAACCTTAATGTTGAATACAACCTCTTTTGCTTCATTGCTATCTAAAGATATCGCACTTTATAGTGCTGTCATTTTGTTTTCCGTATTTTAAAAAATAACCTTTCCGCCATTTTGGGCCCTCCACCGTATTGGATTTAGAATGACGTTACCAAACTGAACATGCGTTGTCACCCAAACCAAACGTGTCTGCACCAAATTCAGTTGCAAGATTTGACCCTCTCACAAATTATTACGCTTAAAACGCTTCTTCACCAATAACCCCACAATAGGGTTTTCATCTGTATCGTGTCATCGACACACGCAAAGACGAATAAACCAACACCCAGACCCATAACAAGAATCTAAACTCATCATTCAGACCTGTCTGTCCGTGAATCGAACCCAGGACCCACTGCGTGTCAGACCAGCATGTTAACAGCACCGCACGCGAGTCGTCAAAACAAAACAGTAGGTAAGTTAAACAAAAGCCTATAAAAATTTTTTTTGTTATAAATAAATAAGATGGAACTGTAAGTGGCCCAACAAGTATTTATGTAGAGCAGACATCGCAACTGATCTTGTGAAATCTTGACTTGGAAAACATTACTTTATAGTTTCCTTTACTTCACACTCTCTAATATTAATATGCAGTACTCTCTATTAAATGTCATACCACTATCTTTATGATCCGTTAATAATTTACTGCTCCTAAAACCGTCATTATCATCTTTCTGACCGATGCTAATTCTGAGTTTGATACTTCAAAGTGACGGAATAAGACTTGGTCGGAAGGGTAATGACAAAACACGTAAGACTTAGACGTTTGCTTTGAGGGCCCGCGTGGCGGAGCGGTTACCATACCGGTCTGACGCACAATGGATTCCGGGATCGATTCTCGGTCAGTCCGGTATCTGAATGATGAATTTAGATTCTGGGTTTGGGTGTTTGTGTATTCGTCTTGTGTGTCCATGGTACCCACGACACAGGAGAAAAACCTAGTGTTGGGCTATGAGTGTAGAAAGCGTGAGCGTGTGCGTGTATAATCTACTTGATAGTAAGTACCTAGTCACTGCCGCCCATGGACGTAAGCAACATTATACAAAAATTCTACCGGAAGACAATCAGATGCCTTGATGCACTCGAGGACTGAGATGGTTAACTTACATAAAAGTTAGTAGGCAACACACTGAGCTAATGAGGGTTTTTGGTAATAGCCTCCGCGCTGGGCGTGCGTGTTGAAGACCGAAGTGGTATTGATGTTACTCAGGAAGACAATGCTACCTATCTTCTGAATTTTGTCCCTTAGCCACTTAGTTTCTATTCCAGAAGGGAGAGAATAGTGTTATTTAGCAAGATACGTTATTCACATGTAATTCCACACACACGCTGTGTGTGTATATACTTGGGGAGTTGTATATGCAAATGCACTTAGGTATTACAGATGGATGGAATTGAACTTACAGACCGACCTTGTACTCATGAGTGCGTAAATGTCTGCTAATTAATATAGCGGCTTATTATTTAAATATATCTAACCGATTTGTTTCAAAGCGTGCTCTACAATAGTACACACAAAGTTTAAAATATTACGTCGAAATCTTTATATATGGAATCCTTACACGTAAGCCTGTCTCACACATGCCAGTTATTTAAATTAGGTGTTACAAGGTTTCTAACAGTACGTATGAAAGCTTGGTCCGTTTTAAGTATCAAGTTAAAAGCAGCAGATATAAAGATCTTATCTATATTCCATATTTCACTGCTTTCTCCGAGACATAAATGCGCCACGTATAAATAAAAACATTTCACCATAAATCGTTTCGTGATGTGCGTTTGGTAGTATTCTTGTATAAGTAAGGTAAAGTAAAAGTAGAAATTTTACTACTAACTTTTAATTAGGTGAAACCATATGTTACCCCGTTAAAGGCAGTCGAGACATTGTTCGAGTATGAAGCCTCCTAAACCACACTGGTTTTTGCCTTATAATTAGCAGTCTTATAAAGTTCGCGCTGTGGAAGATCGCATTCTTCGTATACTTATAGCCCACACAAGAATTGATTTTATGATGGATTTCATTTAAACACATACGAACAAACAGACAGACACTCAGACCCAGAACTGAAATCTATTTTAATTGTTTATATGTCTGCCTGTCCGGTATCAGACCCGGGACGGCGTGTCAATCTAGACATAATATTATTGATTAGTACTTTAGGTATGGGTAACCTGACACACATCCCGCTTTGGGCGGGACAACCTGCTTTCAGATTATTTGCACCGCTTTCCCCAGTAAAAGCAAACAGCAAATCGTCTTCATTACGCATGAACTCGTAAACATTACTATAAAGCGCATCCCTATATCCCTACTTGACTCGATTGAAATCTCAACTTGAATCGATATTTTGAAATTTTTGATAGGTATTTTTTTTTTTATTTGACCGAAGTAGCAAACGAGCAGGCAGTCCACCTGATGGTAAGTGGTCACTGTCGCCCATGGACATGTGTAATCAACTTCATACAGAACATGAGTTCTATCTAAAATCAATCACAGATGCGTTGCTACTTCCGAGGACTAAGACGGTCGCCTCATATAAAAGTGTGTCGGCAACCACACCCTTCCATCGAAACGCTAGAAATGCTTTACGCTAGAAATAGGTGTGGCGGTGGTACTTCCCCGGTCGAACTACACTGGTTCTACCACCTTTAATTTGCTACAAATCGACGAAGTAGAGTGGTTCTACTCGCCCAGATGATGATGAAAGAAAAGTGGAAGGCTCTGATATTGATTGGCACTTTAAGAATCGACAATTTGAATTTCTCCAAAATCTTTATTCTGTATTCTGTCAGTTGTTTTCTACCATTTTTTTCTAACCAAAACATTTAACAAACACGAAATGTCGTGAGTTAAATTAGGACATTTTTTAAAAAACGACCAAGTATTTACAGCTACTCCGTAGTTAGTGCGAGTAGTGAAAGTGCTAAAATTATGAAGGTATTATGATGACTATTATGAAACGGTGTTTCTTTACCTATATTGTATTAGAAACAGTCGTAAACATGTTACGTAATATTATTTGGAGCGGAGTTCCTTGATGTAGCTTTTAGTAGTCGACTGGTAAAAATTGACACATGAAAGTAAAACGATATACCCCTATGCCATTTTCATTCTCTCTTTCTCTTCACTACATAGTATAAAAGTCACTTCGCTGTCTGTCCCTATGTATGCTTAGATCTTTAAAACTACGCTAAGTATTTTAATGTAGGTTTTTTTAATAGATAGAGTTTTTCAAAAAGGAAGGTTTTTATGTTTATTACATACATAATAATATAGTGGAGGAATGCCTTAATGAAAATGTATAACTACCTAGATGAAAGTATTTACTGTCCACATAAATGTCCATGTGATTCTAGTATTGACTATTTCTAGGGTCTGTAAAGTCTGTATGTTTATGGCAGTGGCGCCAAATACATTGATTATTATTTTGTTCATGTTTATTTGTAAATAGGATTTTAGTAGTAACTCCCAGTTTAGGATTTATAGTGTGGATTTATGAAGTATAGGAATATTTTTATTGCAAGTCAAGATCACTAATATTCTGTGTTAAACAAAAAAGAATTTAACTACCTATGATAAGATTCCATTCACTTTGATCTTATTTGTCTAGAAAATCTAATTATTTTTATTTAACTTTACTTGAAGGTCCTTTCTTTCAAAACAGGTGAAAGAGAATGTTCTTCAATGAATGCTTCATTGATTCCTTTGTGGCATTGAGATTTAAAAAAGTTCTGATAGAACTTACAGTTTGCTTATCACCATAATTACATTTAAATATGCAAAATACGTTAAAACAAGTAGGCATTTTACTATATTTGCTTCATGAACCTATAGTCTGTTCCATGTGAAAAACATTTTGTTATATAATGCAACCCAGATTAGTATGTGATTTAAGTTCCTATTTCTTGTAGTCTATGATAGAGTAAGTATAAGTGAATACTTGCAAATGATATTTTAAATGAAGAAAGTGAAATAGAAAAGATGTTTTGCAATATGATGCGAAAGAATGTCTTAAAGAGTTATGATACTTTTTTTTATCTGACTGAAGTAGCAAACGAGCATGCACTCCACCTGATGGTAAGTGGTCACTGCCGCCCATGGACATCTGTAATCAACTTCATACAGAGCATGGGTTCCATCTGAAGTCAATCACAGATGCGTAGCTACTCCCGAGGACAATTATTGGCGCCTAGTGTAAAAGTGTGCCAGCAACGACACCCTTCCATCGAAACGCAAAGAATTGCTTCACGCTAGAAATAAGTGGAAAAGTATTATAAGTATTACTAGGTATATAGAGAAGTTATGTTAAACAAATAGTGATATCTTCAAAGGGTCATACTTCATATTGCAAATTACATAATTATACCTGACGCTGTACTAATAACCACACATATAAATGTGTTAAAAATAGTTGACAGGCTTTTAGTAAAATAACAATAAAAACAACCCACAAGCAAATCCATTATATCACTGAAAGGACAAAAATATTTACATAACTGTTAGTTTATACCACAGTTCATATGTCAGAATCCAACATATTTTTACATTATAGGAAGTACATTATAGAAGAATTCTCAATGGTTTGACTCTGATGATACCAGTGCTACACCTCTTCATATCTATTTACAAAAATGTGAAATTCTGCTGTGTTTTGGTTTGCAGTAAAGCAGTAAAAGAGAAATATTTATCCTTAAAACATTCTTAGTTCTCAGAGGTAAAAATGCATCATTGACGAAACTTACATAATCCTAATTTTATTGAAGTGAAACTTCTTTAGGCGCATGAGGGTAAAATAAACAAGATTTATAAATTAGTTCGCCAAAGAAGTTTCACTTCTGACATGTGTACTTTGTACGCACGCATGTTTTTCTGGGGTTGATAAGGAGTTTCCATGAATGGCTGCAGCAACTCAATTACAGGTGGACTGCACATTTGTTTGCTACATTTACCAAACCCAAAGATTGAAAATGGAACCCTAGTACCCTAGTACTAAGACACAGCTCTCCGTTTCTCCATTTGTCTGTCACCAGGCTGTAACTCATGAACCGTGATATTTTTGAAATTTTCATAGATGATGTATTTCTGTTGCTTGTACAACAACAGAAACAGAATATAACAAATATGTAAACATATTTGTTATATTGCTTGATCGAAACACAAAAGTATGTTGTCGAAGCATACAAAAAACTTGATGTTATTCCGTTTTTTATAGATAATAGTACAGAACCCTACATGTGCAAGTTTAACTTGCACTTGACCAATTTTACCTCAACCCATTAAGCACCATAACAACAAACTTCGAATTAATCAAATTTTTTTATTCATAAATTAATAGTCAATTAGATATACAATCATAATGTTGAATGTTTATTTCCAACTTTAAGCCAGTAGGTATATTTATATTTGTCTCTTTGATAATATATCTGCATGAATTTGGCATGTATTTGATGATAACTGTTATCAAAGTAATTATATATAAACAATGATATTTGATATTCCAGGAATTCATGAGTTATTTAAAATGCTACAATTTATAGTAACCTTTGAATTTATTATCATGGATTGTCTCCTTGTTCCGGATATATCAAAGAGGCATGCAAGCTATCGGATATAACATGACTCCTGCCGTTCATAAAGTCTACATTTGTGAGTTAATTGGTTTCCAAGTCTGTCTGCCAGTTGTTTGAACCTGTAAGGTTCTAATACACCTTATTATTACTTCACTGAGAAGGAGGGTACATCCATTTCTTCATCATGTGCTATGGCCCAAATAGCTTGACAGATTATAACATATCATTTAAATCCATGCAGTTTGCAGAGTGACATTGGCTACAACTTATTTAAATATGGTTTATGCAGTTACTAAAAAGAGTAGAAATGATGTTTGAGAAAAGATGAAGAGATGAGAAAAGATGAAGTGATGTTTTTTAAGTTATCATAACAATGGCCTCAAATAAAAGCTATTAAATGGACACTTATATGATACTAAATAATTAAATAAAATACCCAACTGAAAACTTTTGTTATAGCTGTGTGGTTTTTTGTTTTTTGTAATAATTCAATGTGAACAGTGTAAGAAAACCAACTTCCCTGAGAGCTCTTGAAAAAAAGGCTTCAAGGGTGTCGAAAATGTACCAATTCCAGTAAGGAGACTTACTTGAAAATTCTTGATAGTCTCATTACAGGAAGCAGTCCAAAGACAAGATTAAAAGTGAGTAAATATTAAACACAAAACGAAAGAAAGCTAAATAGAAAAAATAAGAGAATGGCTATGGTGACGTGACCATTAAACAATTAAAAGCTGTTTGAATTTGTCTTTTAAGGACTTTTCTATTTAGATATATAAAACCCATAAAAGTTCAAAAATAAAATTATCATACTAACTTTCACTGGTATTTCGTATTTACATTTTTGTTCCATATTCTTGAAATAAATTATATAACAAACATGATAGTCCTTAGTACACTTAGTCACATTAATTGTAAGCAGAAAATCAGTCTTTATTTTGATGACACTGATTTAGAAAACGAGCATGCAGTTTACTTCATGGTAAGTGGTCTCTACTGCTGCTGGACATTTATAATCAACTTCATGTAAGATTAGCCATACCTAAGGTCATGGATGTGCTGCTCCTAGGAACTTAGTTGTAGTTCCACTTCAGATATGTCTCTCGTAAACCTCAAAACCCGGGTACTGCAGTGCTTAAAAATACTATTGGACAGCAATAGGTATGGCAGTGATGTCTCCTGTGTCAAACCACAAAGAGTTCTGCCACCTTTAGGTAGCAAAGACATGTGTTTAGACATTATACAGTATGGTATTGTACTCACCTAAGGCGATCAACAACAGCTTGTCTCTTTGGTGGCAAGATCATCTCCTCCATAGGCTGCAGCATGTTGGGCGGGTGCTGGGCGGGCGAGGCGCTGGGCAGCAAGCCGCCCGCGCCGCCGCCTCCCACCAGGTGCTCCACGGTGCCTGATCCCCTTCACCTGTGCTCCCTCATCCTTCAGTCCTTACCTAACAAACTTATTCAAGTACTATGCAACCACAACACTATGTGAACGTACGAGAAGTTCGTCCTGGATACCCTAAACACATTTCTCATATTGACACCGTTTTCGAGTCACTCAGTCACTATTCACGCAAGCACTAGTTAATACATTTGAACACTTTTCAAGCTACGAAACGCTAAAGTTTTACTCGGTGATACGAAATACAACAAGTTTAAAACACTCCACAATCAACTATAATAATGTACAATGATGTTTATGGATTATAACGTCAACAATTTAACATATTTTTTCGAAAGTATGAAGGCTAGTTTTAGGTAGTATGCAACGATAAATACTATTTATTAGTAATAGAACAATTTTAAACTATTTTGCCAAATAAATATCTTTCAACCGAACCGAAACATCAACTGAACTGATGAGTGAACCTGCCTGACCTGCCTGACTGACCGTCTTGACTAGTTGACTGACGCATTATTTTGACGGCGACGCTTCCAGTGCTACCAGTATAAAAGCCTTGCATTAATTCAAACGTACAAAAATATTTTCGTTTGCACTTAATTAAATAGTGCGAAATATACCAAAATCCTAAAACAACTTTTTTTTCTGTAATGAACTATAATAAATTAATCACTTTTATTAAATTTAATTTGAGTTTATAATTAATATCTCTGGCAACCTAACCTAATCTAAAACATCAATTTAATTTTCAAATAAAGAATGTAATGCCGCAACCGCACGCTTGCCAAACCTCAATAAGCCGTCACTAATTCAAACGTGCGGATGGAGCGTTTGGCTTGACTTGTTTATGCTTGCTAGCGCTTGAAGCCGATCCAATCGAGTGTCGGTTTTTTGTCGCGAATCAAAGGGAGTTTGTCGCAAGCGCTTGCGACACGTCCACACGTTAATAAACACAGTCTATTAAAGTTTATGTCCTGATGCAATAAACTTACGCTTGTCTTTTGTAAAAAATAAATTAATTAATTATTGCATGAGTAAAAATGCAAATATGTGTAAATGTATGTTTTGTTTACTTTTATATATTCTTTTATAGGCCATAAAATCTCTATGTCCATCATGTCCATCGCACTTGCCTCTTCAGAACATCTTATCTTACTCGCAAGCGTGTGGATAGCGATATTTGGTTCCCAAAAACAAGCCAAACGTTTGTAGAGGTTTGGAGTTTGCGGCAAGCGGCAAGCTTGCGGACGCGGCATAAGACTAAATACCTGAATATGTTGTCGATCCGGATTGGATCAGAGACAATATTTCCCATCGTTTTCGGTTGTTCTGTCATTGTCAAACGTCAATTTCTTAAACTGTCAAAGGTCCAATTGGAAATCGTATTTCATATAATTTTGCAATTAAAAAATAAAATTTCTTTTAATTACACTAAAGTCTTATTCCTTAGACGAGATAAAAAAGACGGCGTAGCTCAGTAAATTTTAAAAATGTCAGCTTTACGCGCAAGACTTGGGTTATCTACACGATACGCAAAAAGATTACTATTCCAACCTCTCAATAGTTCGAAGTATGTAAACGGAATTACGATCACATTGAACCACGGTAAAGCTGAAGCACTTATGGGAAAAGAATAATGTAAATGGCGATAGCGTTAAAATTATATAGTAGCATATTTTATTTTCAGACAGACCTTTATACAAAGCCAATTACAGCACTGCTTCTGATAAAAAGCCGGCTGAAACATCGAAAGGCGATGTGGAACGAAAAGAGTTCCAAGCAGAAACAAGAATGTTACTCGACATTGTAGCTAGATCTCTATACTCTGACAAAGAAGTGAGTTGCATAATGTTTATTTCATTCATATTCTTACCATTTGTAATGTATCATATACAAGTTCTATAACAAATGACCCATTTACGTTAAATAATGAAAAGAACCTGCTTGGATTCCATTGCTACAACTCCATGACACCTATTTTAAATTTTGTAACTACCACATTGCTACTGTTGTTGTTTAAAGAGTGGAAAAATAGCAACAATGCCAATAAGAAGTATTTCAACTTGTTCTTATGGGACAGCAACACATCTATGACCAATCTTAGTATGGTACTTGAATTAAAATTTTATGGTTAAAACTCAGCCTCCTAATTGAGGTTCCATGGTTCTTATCCCAAGAATGCACCACAGATTTTTCTAATATTATGTGTAAGTTTAAAATTAATAGTCACTGGTTGATGTTGAAAGAAACCATTGCTAGGAAGTGTGAAGCCTACCATTTTTAACCTGCTCTGTGGACAAAGGTCTAAAACTTTCTCATTCTGAGCCCATACCCTTGTCCACCAGTGGGACAATAATTAGTTGACAACAAATGTATGGGTTTTATTTTCCCATATGTTAGTACTAAAAACGTCTCTTATTTTAATTTTCTGTGATAAAAAAGAATAAACATATTCTAACTTGCTGATGTAATATGTAATTGTCTATTTCCAGGTATTCATCAGAGAGCTTATTTCAAATGCCAGTGATGCACTGGAGAAGTTCCGTTACTTAAGTGTTAGTGCAGCTCCTGATTCTGTCAAATTGGAAAGTTTGGACAGAGCTCTGGAAATACGTCTAATAACAGACAAACAAAATAGAACTATTACTATTCAGGTATTTAATAAGCATGTTTTTTTAGAAAATATATATGCTAAATGTCTCAAATTTTTTTGACACCTACATAGTATTGAAATCAAAAGAAGCCTATACAATTACATTTAAAATAATCAAAATCCATGCAAAATTTCATGTAAATTGGACCAATGTATTTTTTCATGATGAAAAAGCAGACACACTTCACCCCATTCTTTTATTTATTTATTTATTTATTGTTAATTAGAACGATACAATACCACTTATACTAATTAACACAATAATATGAAGTTACATTTTCTTTCTTTTTTTTTAATTTATCAAATAGAATTAAAGTAACATAAAGAAATGCCAAATTAATTCATGCTTAGCATGCATGAATTAATTTGGCATTTCTTTCTTAAATCATTGAGTTTCGCTGAAACTTAAAATAACTTAACTTAATAATAACTTAACTTTATATTTGTATTTAAATATGTCTTAATAGACAATTGTGTCATGCAAAGAATTTAACATTATCATTGTATAAATTTTTTTGTGGTCCTTAAATCCATTATTTTATTACTATGATTTTCAGGATTCTGGCATAGGTATGACCAAGGAGGAATTGACAGAAAATTTGGGCACAATTGCTAGATCTGGATCAAAATCCTTCATTGAGGAGATTAAGAAACAAGGTGCAGAGCAAGCTAGCTCGATCATTGGGCAGTTTGGTGTTGGTTTCTACTCAGCTTTTATGGTAGCAGATAAACTTGAGGTTTACACAAGGAGCAGCAAGGCTGGGTCACCTGGCTATAAGTGGAGCTCAGATGGGTGTGTATATTTCTCTTCATAAATAAAATTGGGAGGCTTTAAATCAATAATTTTGAACACAATGTGTGGTGAATACACCATAGAACTGTATTCTTTTTAGTCCATTGAAATATTATAATTAAAGGACCGAATATTGCAATTTTTAGAGGACGCAATTTTATTTTTGGGAGCATGTGTAGGGGGTCAATAGAAGTTTAACCTCAAGTTTGTGGGATCGCCGCCATTGTCCACCGGCCGACGTCTTGGAAAAAGGGGTGGAAACACTTTTCGCGATATCTCGGAAACTGTGCATCTTACAAACATATTTGTAGGCAAAACAATTTGCTACAAATTATGACTTAACAAATTTTGTGTAAGATGCATAGTTTTTGTGATATCGCGAAAAAAGTTTTTCACCACCAAGGGCGACAACCTGGTACCTTTGTGATTCAACTCCTGATGCACCATCAGTACACCTGTCTCTGTCTGATAAAGTCAGTGTTAAGGAATGCTGTGCTCTGGTTTAAAGAATATGTTGTTAAAATTGTACAATATTTTATTTATATTTATTTCAGATCTGGAACATATGAGATCCAAGAAGCAGATGATGTACCCATTGGCACAAAAATTGTTGTTCATCTTAAAACAGACAGCAGAGAGTTTGCTGATGATGACACTGTTAAAAGTCAGTACATTTTACTTAATATCGCATAAAAGACAACTTTTCATGCCATATATTTGATTGTTGTTTATGCCTTCACTTTTTATTTTAAAATACATTGTTAGGTATGGCTGAAAATTAGTTTTAAAAAACCCAGGTATGATGCAATGTATTAGCAACAATATGAAATTATGAACACTGGTTGTTTTATGGAAATGCCATTAAATCATTCTAAGGATTACTACACAGAATGTTACAAAAATTGTGTAATGCAACCTATTCATGAAATGTGAATATTGTTGTATAAATTAACTACTATAAAACATTTTTTTTTGTTACAGATATAATAAAAAAATACAGTAACTTTATAGGGAGTCCCATATTCTTAAATGGTGAACAAGTTAACTCAATTAAGGTATGGTCTATTCTTTCTATATCTCTAATATAGCCCAATGGAGTACATTTCACCTTTTTTTCATTTTATTTGCAGCCTTTGTGGTTAATGGAACCAAAAGAGGTGTCTCATGAGGACCATACAGAGTTCTACAGATATGTAAGCAACTCTTATGATAAGCCGAGATTTACTTTACACTACAAAACGGATGTGCCATTAAGTATCAGGGCTATTCTGTATGTGCCAGAGGGAAAGCCAGGCCTCTTTGAGTTATCCCGAGACTCTGATGTGGGAGTAGCATTGTATTCTAGGAAAATACTAATTAAAAGCAAAGCAGAAAATATCTTACCTAAATGGTTAAGATTTGTTAAAGGTAACATAAATTATTATATAGTAATACAATATTAGGTTATGAACCATGTTTCCAAAAATATTCCGACACAAATAGACCTCAATTCCTGATATTACTTATTCTTATCCTTGCTAAAATAAAAACAAATATCAATTTTAAGATATGTACAGTAAAAACTGCATACTGAATGAACTTAAGTGTGGATCTAATTATATGATGACGTTAAAGACGTGACGTTTTAACGTTAGGATAGTCCTAACGTTAAAATTACTATTGTTTGATAATGGTATGGTCAACCTTGTTAAACATACTTTGTGCTAAATTATGAACTTAATGTTAAATATTCATAACTTTTTAGGTGTTGTGGATTCAGAAGACATTCCACTAAATCTAAGCAGAGAATTGTTACAAAACAGTGCTCTCATTGCGTAAGTTTCATACATATATGTAAATGCTTTCTTTAAAAATGTTTGTAATCCTGTATTAATTAAATTATATTATTACAGAAAATTGCGTCATGTTCTCACTAACCGTTTTCTTAAATTTATGGTAGACATGGCAAACAAAGACCCAGTTGGATATGATGCGTTTTACAAGGATTATTCCATATTTTTAAAAGAAGGAATTGTGACAGGGCAAAGTCCTTTGGAAAAGGTAATGATAGGCTTCAAATAATAAGAAGTGTGTAGTAAAAAAAATGATATGGACAGTGTACGAAATGAGTCAAGTCAAAGATCCTATCTTAGGATTAGCAAATTGATGGTGTCCAACCTCTTTTGAATGTATTCACTTTTACTTAAAATAAATCTGGCTCATTATTATTGCAGGAGGAAATTGCAAAACTATTGCGTTTTGAGTCATCCAAGCTAGAAAGTGGAGTCAAAACTTCTCTAGCAGATTATAGTACTCGACAAAAAGAAGACCAAAGATCCATCTATTATTTAGCAGCCCCCAGGTAATTCACATATATTTTGTAATGGTGTATTTTCTGTATGTCACACTGCAAACTGAGTTGATTCTAATGAACCATCACAGTTACAATCTGACAAGCTGATGGACCTAACACACAAAAAATAAATAGACACATATATAAATATACATAAATACATACATATACTGGAATAACATTACTCTTACTCTAAAGCAATCGGGTAAAAAGCAAATCTTATAAATAACGAGTGAGGGTTATTTTCAGCCGCGAATTAGCCCAAACATCGCCTTACTATGAATCTCTTAAGAAGCGTGACGTCGAAGTTCTGTTTTGCTATGAAATGTATGATGAGTTGGTATTATTGGAATTGAAAGAGTTTGGCGGACGAGCTTTGATTTCAGTGGAAAATGATATGCAGAAAGATACCACTGAATGTACTGATACTATAATTGGTATGATTTTAAATTTTTAATGCTTGTTTTTTTTCCTATATTTAAAAAAAAAATGTAATGTACGAAACTATCTTTTTTACGGGTATAGAGAATAAGAGGAAATTAAAAAAAATTTTTTTTTTCATATGATTTTAACTTAAATATTTTTATGTGATTTGCCAAACCATTGACGGCCTTACATGACGTTATTTTAAGACTTTTTATTTATTTGTTTCTTTGTAAAAATCTCAATTTTATGTATAACTATAACTTTTTATACCTATATGATCTATTAAAAAATGACTTGATAATATGCTGCCTATAATGTTTCACCAGGTAGCGACGACCTGCAAAAAAATCAAGTGAACGACCTTATAACGTTCCTGAAGACAAACTTATCAGGCAAAGTGTTTGATGTGCGCACCACACAGAAGCTGGACTCGCATCCCTGCGTCATCGTGGTGCCGGAGATGGCGGCCGCGAGGCACTTCATCCGCACTCAAGCACAGAGTTTGAGCGAGGAGAATAGATTCGCGCTACTTAGACCACAGCTTGAGATTAATGCTAAGTAAGTAATGTCGAAAGGAGTACAGGTCGCTCCCTACGAGGTGGACCGATGACCTGAAGAAGACAGCGGGAAACCGTTGGATTCAGAGGGCACAGGACGGTTGGAGTAGCGCCATTTAGGGGAGCCTATGTTCCGCAATGTGGACATCAAAAGGCTGATGGATGAAGTGATGTCGTTGAATTTAATTCAAAGAATTAAGACATATTTAAAGTCCATATCTTGAGGTAATATTAAGTCTTTCTTTAATTAAAATCCATCTATTCTCTCAAATTACATTATATCATAAAGTTAGCTTATATTTTTTTATAATGCGGGTGGAAACATGGACACATTTATTCTTAAATCATGCTTTTGTGCTGTAAAGCATGTATTAAATTATCAGGCATAGTTGGTTTTAAAGAAGACCATTAAACCGTAAAACCTGTTCGTTATTATTAGCACTAGATACCTAGCATAGAGGTCTAGAATAAACTAAGAAATAGAAGAATAGGATTTGTTGAAAGAGCAACTGTTGCCAAGATATTAATACAAAAACTTGTTTTATGAATCAATTCATATCATTCTTAAAGAATAAACATTTAGCATATTTTTTGTTTAAGTTAAGTAATCAATAATTTTGATTAGCTTGTCCAATTCAAAACTAAAAATATGGTTATTTCTCTTATATGTATATAATCACCATTTTTATTGATATTTATATTATTAATGTCTCGTTTAATAAAGTTTTTTTTCAACAGGCATCCAATAATAAAAAAATTGCATAAGCTCTTATCCAGTGACAAGGAATTGGCAAATATGGTCGCCCAGCAATTATTCTCCAATGCAATGGTTACGGCTGGCTTGGTGATGGATCCCAGGAACCTGATTAATAACATTAATGAGCTCTTGATAAAAGCTTTAGAGAAACATTAGTTATAGTCATTAATAAAATTATAGTATATTAATAAATGTGTTTATTTTTGAACCATAATTAATGTCTGGATTTAAAATGTGACCTCAATTGCCAATTAATTAAACAAAATACATGATAATATTAGTAAATAAAAAACAAAAAACCCGACTGCAAAAAATTGTTTTATCATTGAGGTATTTTGTGTAGATAATAAATTATTTAACATTTTTCAGTTTGGAAATAGGGTCAAAATAAAAATTGTCCCCTTCCCCTTTTTTCTCTGATTGTGGCTGCCATATTTTTTTTAACTTTTATAGGTAATGCCACTGCAAACTTGCTTACATACATTCTCTCCAAAAACATTACCCTACTTCTGACGTAGTCGGATAAATATTAAATATTTTCTGTCTGAATTTTTTTTCTTGTCTCGGATCTTAGGACGTCCACACTATTCGACTTTCAATGCACCAATTTTGGTTATTGATTTTATTATTGGTGTTCAAAGGATTTTTAAGAGGTAGTAGCCATATTACGCCCATTTAAATTAATGCGAAAAATCACAAATGCATTATTTGATAATGTGCCTATATTACAAATTACACTTTAAACGAAGTTTTGCTCGAATCCTTAAATCTTCCGATTACATCTGCTTCGCAACGTAAGACACAAAACTTTTCTATGCTTCTAAAGTTCTAAGACGGTATCAGACATGCATAATAATAATAATAATAACCGATTACTCTTTGCGATTATATTAAATTCATATTTCCGAATAAATAAAATAGAGTCAAAGAAACGGAGGGTGCACCTTTGCACACATTTATGACCGTTTTTCCTTTGCATTTATGGCCGTTATTATTTTAGCTATATAAAATAGATATTTTACAACATAAACTGATTTTTATAAATTATTTTATTAAGTCCCGTAATTTCATAAGGTTCTTTTTAAAATAATCTCTAAAAGTTTATCTGTTAATGCTTCTAATAATAAATGACAAAGATCGATGATATTATACGTGAAACGAAACGTCAATCAATCGACCGAAGCGGCACAAAGCCAAGTAGCGGGGCGGCTGGCGTAACGTGCGTAATTATTCGAATATCCGGAAATTTTAAATGAGATAGATTCGATTTCCTTAACGAAATACATAAATGTTTAAATGTAACTTGTTTGAAAATAATTACAAATAGCTCGTTGTGATATATTAATAAGGATTTAACATTAAACCATTGTGCATCTTTCGCCCGGCGTTTGAATAGGGCTGAGTATTTTAATGAAATTCTTCATGGTTCGTTTATTTTCATTTTAGTGTATGGAATAGCCGTTTGGGCAGCTAAATCTACTATTAGGTTCCTACGTTTATTCATGTGTTCCGCGTGATAAAACAAGCTGTCAGCCATGAGTACAACCGACATAAATAAAGTGGATAATGAAGAAGATAATAAGACGTTAGATAAACAACAGATAGAATTAGAAGAGAAGGAAGTGATGTTGAAAGGCGAGAATGAGAATGCTGAAGATGGCGGGGAACTGAAAACGGACAACGAGGGCCTCGTAAAAGCGGCACTGTCGGGCGACGTGACGGAGCAGGGCCGCGAAGTGAAACCGAAATTCATTCCCATCGGAGCGATCAAAATGCCTGGATTCTTTACCAGAAACGTTGAAAAGGATAAATCAAAGGTAGGGTTATATTTACTTTGTGTATTTAAATTTTAGACAGTGATTATGAGATGAGTCTGGTTCAGTTTATTTTGTATTACCATCGTACTTTGACCGGTACTTGGCTGTCAACCATCCACCAATTTTTGTCGAGATTTTGCTCTAAATTTTTCTACATGACACCCATATTCACAGTTTACTTTCATTTGTCCTAGGATGAAGAGGCAATAGAGAAAGAAAATGAGATTGAAAAGAGCGCAGAGAAAGCTGAAGATGAATCCAATGCAAAGCCAAAATTCAAATTTCTACAAACATTTACACAGTTTCTCCAAAGACCACAGGGTGAGTCAGGTAAGAAATGTTTAATATTATCTTTAAACTTAAATTTAATTTATATAATAAAATCTTTTATTTACATTATATCAAATTACATCAAATTCTAGCATAACTGAGCAGTGATAGCCTAGATGGTATTAACTGCTCTCTATTGGTTGGTCTGAGGTTAAAATCTCAGGCATGCACTTTTGATTTTGCTTCAATTATGTGCATATTAGAGATTAATTATCACTATTTTGTGTCAAAGAAAACATTGAGAGGAAACCTACAGTGTTTAAAGAGAGTCTTTGAGAGATCTTTAAAAAAATTGTTTTCAAAGATGTATGGAATCTACCAATTTGCAATTAGCCACCATGGTTGACTATGGCCTTTCACTGAAAAGGGACCTTTGCCCAGCAGTGTTACTGTAAACAAGTGGTATAACTAAAAAGATTTGAGCAGCTATTACAAATTTAACAAATTGTAAAAAGAATATATATTATTGCCAACTTAAATGGCACAATAATACATAATCTTGGGGTAGTATGAACTTATTTAGATGTAAACAAATAAACATAATGGAGTGGAGTGGCATCATTTAGGGGAGGCCTATGTCCAGCAGTGGACCTCAAAGGGCTGATGGATGGATGGAAACAAATAATAAAGACAGTGTAATCCTAAATTTTAAAGTAGTGTTCACAAATATTTATAAATAAAGTAAAAGTATAAATGTATTATTACATATTGAAATATTTAACACATAGCCTATGTCCATCTGGAATGATTAAATGATATTATTAATATAATAAATAGGTACTCAATTATAGAATTTTCAATATGATCCTAACATAAAAAAAAAAAACAATATATAGCATTCATTACTTAGTTGCAGCATACATTATGAATGTTTTTGTAAAGAAAGAGACATAAGAATAAAAAAACACTATTACATAATGTTTATTTTACCAAAGTACCATAATGTACTATTCAATTACAACAGAAACAAAGCATTTAATATTTTGTACAGGTTTTCATTGTGTTATTTCACATAAGACACATTCTTAGTGATATGTGCATGACAGCTGAATTTTTTTTTGCAAGCATCATACAAGTTTTGTGACCAGATTACTCATACCAAATAGTAAAAAAATATTTGTATATACTTCTTTATGCTTATATACAAACATTTTTTAAATTTAAATTCAATGGTTAAAAAATTATTTTATTTTATTTCTATTGGTTATTTTTTTTTTCATGTTCATTTGTTTCAATAACTTTGTTTTCAATATGCACACATATTTCTATTACATGCATAGATGGCGCCAATCAGGGCAAGAAGCGTTTTGGCATGTTCAATGTAAAGTATCCCAAAATGTTTCAAAAGCGTACAGCAGCTGCAGAAGCCACTCTGGCGTCAATGGAGACACTGGAGGACAAACTCGATACACCCAATGATGGAATGGAAAATGTTAAGTTGGATATGACAGTAAGTGAAATGCTGAAAATTAAGTCTGTGTAACTGTGTCAGAAATGTACAGCAATTTTGTCTTAAAAGTGAAGATCTTGAATTTCACTTTCTAGTGAACAACACAAGTTTACAATTCTTGGTCTACCATACTCACTCACTGGAACATTTGCCAAACAATCAGAGAAATGGTTTTTTAATGGAACTCACTTATAAATGATCATCTGGTTATGTACATATATATTTTAGGCAAAGACAACCAGTATAACCAACATAGAATACCCTATTACTTAAATATTACACATTGTATGAACACTGTAGTGTTCTCTTCTTCACATGCACTAATGTAATACTTGAATGTGAAGTGTTACATTACTGGCAAATGTTTTTGGTGAAGGAGTACCCTTATACACTATTTTTTGTCTATGAGGACACCATTGCATAACAATTTTGGTTTGATATTACCATTTACATTATATTATTTTTCTTTCTCTTAGGTATAGTATAAAAATCTGTCATTTCAGTTCATGTTTATTTTATTTCCTTAGGAGCCTGAAGAGGGTAAAGTTGCTACTAGGCTTCCATTAAAGGAAAGGATTCGACAGAAGAAGTTTATCATGGGTGTGTACTCTTTTATTTTTGTACCTGTTTTAATATTTTTATGTATCCATGTTCCATTTATTCTAGTTTTTTTCATTTCATAGAGTTGCTAATATATTTTGATCTATTAAACCTCTATTTTGCTAGAAATGGTTCATTAAAATATCCAAAGCAGCCAGACTCCACAAAAATAATTTAAGAAACATACCTACATACTATTCCTAATTTTTATTGATACCTCCAGTGGCTTAGGCTGTGTGTTAGTTACTTTTACATAATTATGTGTAGGAGCTGTAAAATTAATAATTGCTTTTATGTTGATGTTTGTGGATGCTCTTTATGCAACATTTAACATAACGCGCACAAGAATAAGCATGTAAATAACTTAAGCAGGTCTTATTCTGCAGGATGTACGTTTTGATCGCGATTCAATAGCAATATGCATCAGTATGCGTGAGCAGTTTACATTCTTGTCATTGTTCGGCGTGTTACTCGACGGATTCGCGAGTTCTACATGTTACATTATAACATCCATATGAATAGATCACGGGTATCTTACAGATATTTTGTATGTTACAGATGATATCATGGTGTGCGTAGTGGCACTGGTTGTGTTGTTGTCAGTAATAATTGGTATTATTGTGGGCGCCCGCGCTGGTCCTCCCTCTGAGCGTCCGTTACGTCTCGGCCGTTACATAACTACACTTAGTACTTGTGGACCTGTTGAAGGGTAAGCTTTTTAATATGCGATTTTTTATTATTAATTCCTCCATTCTTTAATATATTATTTAAAACCTTCATTTCTTAGTTTTTCATGATAAGTAAAAAATAAACGAGTATTCTTTTTCAGAATCTTGGATGAGGGCGTTTACAGTTTTTATGGAATTCCATATGCATCGCCTCCAATAGAAGAAAAACGATTTACTTACGCACAACCCCTGAATGACATATCGATGTGCTGGAATGGAACTTTACAGGCGCATGAACGCGGTGCCCTGTGTATGCAGTTTTTGGAAAACGGAACAATAGTTGGCGAGGAAGATTGTTTAACTTTGGACATAGTGACTCCTCACGTGAGATATGATTCGCCTTTGCCAGTAGTAGTTCTGATTGGAGCCAACTCGTTGGCTGGCGGCATTAGCCCCGCGCAGCCATCGGCACTGTACGCGAGAACCAAGGAAGTCGTATTCGTACGCCCTAATTTCAGATTAGGTCCCTTCGGTTTTCTAGCTCTTGATATCCTTTCCAATTCTAAATATCCGGCTACATCAGGAAATTATGCGCTCAGTGACCTAGTAGTCGCGTTGCAGTGGATTAATTATAACATTAAACATTTTGGTGGAGACCCTGAATCCGTGACGCTCCTTGGACATAGAGCCGGTGCAACCTTAACGGCAGCTTTAACGACTACGAAGAAAGCGCACAAATTGTATTCCCGAGTTTGGCTCTCATCGCCTTCAGTAATATTCCCAGGCGAACCGTTAGATCTTGCTCAGAAAAATAACGAACAATTTAAACAGATAAGCAAATGTAATGATGCCGATTGCTTAAGACGTAAAAAAGCCATAGAAATTTTGTCCGAAACACCTGACACTTGGCTCGGAAGTACCGTCGATTCCTTGCCCCTCGCGGACGAGTTCAAACGGTCCTGGCTAGTGCTCGACGGCGACTATCTTCGGACACACGCTTACGAGAGCTGGGATGCCCAAAAGGAAGCCAAGGAGATAGGCAAGGAGAAAGCTTTCAAGCCCATGGTATTCGGAACGACCCAGCACTCGGGGCACTCAGTTCTCTCATTCAAGAAACACATCAATTGGACATCGGACCTGGTCGAGCGCATGGTGAACGAGAGCTACATCGGGGAGAAGAACTTGACTACTGCACTGTTAAATCACTTCAACAAGACTTATGAGGGGCTCGTGGAGTTGATTTCATCGGTGCGCACCCTGTGCCCGCTGGTGAGCCTGGCGCGGCTGCGGCTGGGCGCGCCGCTGTACGTGGTGACGGCGGCGGGCGCGGCGGCGGGCCCGCCCGGCGTGGGCGTCGCGCGCGTCGCCGGCATCGACGCCGACGTGGAGGCCATCCTCGGAACGTTCGACTCCGAGATGCCGGAGCAGCGGCGCTTTATGGCGGCGATGCAGCAACTCTTCTATTACTACGTGTGGCACGGACACCTGCCGGGCCCCGAGACAGGCCTCATCGCCGTCGGCCAGGACCTGCTCCCGTTGCCCGGCTTGCCGGCTTGCGACTTGCTCATCCGGGAGGATGTCGTACCCCGATACGCACACGTCGATTAGGCAGAGTTGCGACCGAAGCATGTTTGTGTGGTTAGTTAGGTAGCTAACTGTATTTTGTTATGCAGCTTTTTAATAATTTCTAGAAATTGCATGCAGTGACTTACGTTTACGTAGCTTCGTTGTTCTGTACTTAATAAGCACTTTTGTCACTTTAGAATAAACGTTCGTTATTTTTGAACAGACTAGTAACTAAACCAAATGAGTTCAGTATTTTAATTACCGCACACCAAATGATATTAAGTCTACCAAATACGATGTACAATCTCAGTATTTATAGTCTAATTAGTATTTACAAGCATTGGCGAGGCTACTAAAGTTATGAATCAATACGATCCATCAATTGATTGTAAGTTATAAGTAACGTTCCTATTTACAAAGAAAAAAAGTACGTAGAAACAACTGCATTACTGCAGTTTAACGATTCACTTGGTTTACGTGATAATTGCCTACCTAAAATGTAATAATTGGCCTCAAATAAAAAAATAGAATTTTGTAATATTTGTAATTCTTTATAAATGATTCGCATAAATATATGGATATTGTCTTGTAATGATATGATTTACGCGAACAATAACAAAGACTGATTGTAATTCGCATTTTAATTAATTAATATCAAATATGAATCTCTTCGAAATGTGTTTCATGTAATGCTTTGATAAAATTATTACTACAATTTTTGCCATTGTGTATTAGTTTTATAAGGTAGGGATAATGTTCGTGTTATTATGTGTAGATGTTTTATATGCATTACATTTCACATGTATGTTTAGTATTAATATTGTACCTTGGTGTCCATATCTTAAAATACTTGTGATTTAATTTAAAGTCTGACTTATCCAAAGAGTGATTTTGTGGATTTTATAGCAACTATAGGTAATGAAATAGAAATAAGTAGCATTTATATTCCTACCGTGTGACGTAGAGCTGTAATAAACTTTTTTCCATTTTAATAATATAATCTTGCCATAATTAAAAAACAACAAAATATTGTACGAAGACTTATGTTATATTAGTTATAGGAAGTGAACCTGCTCATTACAATTAGCCTGATCTCATAATGATATTATTAGGCCTCGTTATCCCGACCAGTGCTCATAATCATTTACCACTTACAATCGTGGGTAATAAAATAATGTATCGCAATATTTTTGCACCACAGAGATTAATATCTACTGTACATTTTAGTGATTACTAAATGTGATCTACAACTCATGAGGCTTGACTGAGTTCCATTACATTTTTCATAATTATTGTCGATTTCTAACTAGACGATTGTAAGTGATTATAAAACATGGGATGTTAATATTCACCAGAATGTTATGCTGTTACAAATTAACATATTATGAAACTGGTATTAAAATTGCTTTTATTTATAAGCATCTACATTAGTGAATGATCGATCTGTAACTAGCTAGTAATGTTTATTGATGTATTGTGTATGTTTTCTATATAAATACTCAACAGTAAATTTTACTCATGAATGTAGGTTTTGTACAAACGAGTAGCAGTAATTATTAGTGTTCTTACTGCTTTATGTTCTCATTTTGTATATTTATTATCTTTATTAGGATAAAATTATATTAGCAATTATATGCTTCATTTTGTAAATTGGTTTCTAAAATAAATACCGTACTGGCATATTTTGTTTTCTTTAATATATTCTACTCTACGTAGAATACATATTTAACACTTATACAATAAAAAATTACATCCTACTATATTCAAAAAGGTTTTCATTGTTTTTTTTAACGTTAATAAAACCAAACGAAACAATATTACGACTAAAACCTAAGAAGCAGGAAACTCCTGAGGGCGCAAGAATCGCAGTTTGTAGTTATAGTGCATATAAATAATCTTTGAGTATTAAATGCCCATGAATTGCTTTTATATTATCAAATTTAAAATAAAAAAATCTTCAGCAAGCCATGAAAGGTGGTAAAACCAGTGTAGGTGTAGCCCGGGGAAGTACCACCGCCACAACTATTTCTAGCGCCAAGCATTTCTTGCGTTTCGATAGAAGGGGTGTGGTAGCCGGCACACTTTTACATGAGGCGACCATCATAGTCCTCGGGAGTAGTAACGCATCTGTGATTGACTTCAGATGGAACTCACGTTCTGTACGTAGTTGATTACTGATGTCCATGGGCGGCAGTGACCACTTACCATCAAGTAGACTGCAAGCTCGTTTGCTACTTCAATTTAAAAGCCACAAATAAAACAAACTTAATTTAAACACATTTTATTAACTGAAAACACTAAACCTGATGTTTTTGTCAAATTATGGATAGTGCTTAGTATATTATCGTCGTAATATATTTAACCAAACGTTAACTAACATTCACATCCAAAACGATTTTAACACTAATAATAAATTAATAAAATAAATAATCAAACATGATTAAAAACTTTCGAAATTAAATTATTTAAAAATAAAATGTAAGTACAATTTATAACGGCAAAACAAGTGGGGCGCCAGTTTTAATGTTTGCATAATGCATAGTATTACAGGTATATTTTACCTTTTACATAATTATATTACCAACAAGAATTATTTAACATACGATTTCTAATATTTGATGTTTAGATTATATTCTGGTGATTTTTTCGGTTCTTCACAAATGTTGCTACTTGTAGTAACATTGGTAGTAACACGGAGAATGAACCCTTTTTTCATTGATAACTGAATATTGTGTCATAGCGAATTTATGTAATTTGATTTGACCACAGCCATTTCACTAAAATACACTTCTAACAATAATCAAGAGATATTGCCAAATATGCAAAAATTCAAATTAATGCTACAATTCAAAGTTGGTTCAAATCGAATTCAAAGATTCCGTTCATAGATATAACGAGCAAAACTAATAAAAACGTGCTAAAAATCTATAAATTGGGTGATTTACAACAACGAATAAATCTGAAAAAAATGGCCGTACAAAAAACAAAAACAAAATTGAAATATATTTTCGAGTTTTTTTTTCTATTTTTGCTAGTCTATAGATAGTCTGTGGACTTCAGAATATATTTTTCCTCTCTCAACAATGAAACTCTCAGCAATTTAAGCTGTTTTAATTTCTCTTTATTTTGCGACCTCCGTGGTATTATTGGTCGCAGTTATTGGTACCTTTGATTTAAGAAAAATAAGTCCATTTTTTTTGTCCATTCCAAGTCAATTTTCCACGGTTTTGATAATCGGGGACACTCAGGTTTAGGGCTAATGATTTAAAAAAAAATCTAAGCAAAACATTAACTATCACTCTGGATGTAGTTGATATAGAAAGGGTATCGTCGGTAATTTTTTAAAGCTGAAACTGTTTCCAAAAAGATGCGAACCAATGCGATATTTTTTTTCTTAGTGCTCCACAGACGAAAACTTTTCATTTCAATTTTTTTAGATTTTGTTCATTATTGAAACCTAAAAATAAAATATTTTAAAGTCGGGAAAAAATGATTCTGGGTTTTTCTATATCGATGTTCTTAGATCATTATTTCAATTTTAAATTTGAAAACTAGACGCTCGAAGCTAAAATGTACTTATGATTTATTTTCTGTATGACTATTATTCTCTGAAATATCCCATTTTAAAATGCACCAAATAAAATGCATATATCTTTATAATATCCCTTAATTTTTGTTAGTAGTGTATTGTTAATAAATACGTCATAAAATATATAGATCTACAAACTTGTGTAGGCTATCTAGTAAAGTTGTGATTTCGTTACACATAAACCTAAAACGTAATAGGTTTTAAAATGTCAGTGCATGCTACAAAATGAATATTTGATGTAACTCAATGATTACGTTCTCTCAATGGAGAAATTAAGATATTTTGTACATTTTCTTTTCCAATCTTTTGTGTTTTCCTAACTAAAGAAGGTGACTTTGGTATATTTTTTGGTGTTTGTTCAATGTCTTTCTTCAATTTATCAATAATAGACGATTGTTTAGCCATTGACATTGTAAGCTCTTCATTCTCCTGTCGAAGCAAGGACAGCTCAACCACCAGTGATTGTTGATCTTGAATCTGTGTAAAAAAATCGAAAAATATTGAGAAATTTTGTTAAGCACGTCTCCCGTCGGACCACAACACAGCCTTATTTGGCATTACTATCATCAGGTATACATAATAAGTAACAACACTCTTACTTAATAAAAAAATGTGATACTATGACGAGCCAATGTTCCAGATTTTAACTTTCAAACACTTATTTCTAGTTCTTGTGTTTCGATGGAAGGACGTGGTTGCTGGCACACTTTTATATGAGGCGACCATCTTAGTCCTCAGGAGTGGCAATAAATCTGTGATTGTCTATGTCTATGTCCATGGGCGGCAACGATCACTTACCATCAGGACTGCATGCTCATTTGCGACTTCAATATTATTATAAAAAAAGCTATATATATCAGATTATGACCGAGAAAAAGACGTAATTTTTATTTCACTTGATTCATTGGGATTATTCTTTACCTAAAAGTGTTCAATTCTTTTCAGAGGTTTGTAATTCTAAACCTGTCGACTCTGCCTTTGTATATGGTATAGGCGGCATAATTATGTCGCTGTGGTACCATCGCATTCGTAGCAACAATATATTAAATTTTGTTAATATTGATATAAAAGAAAACAAAGTCAATAAATATGTAAACCTGCGCACATACCTGCTGCTGAAGGCACCTGTTGTCGCTCTCCAGCCGCGAGATCTCGGCCGCGGCGGCCGCGAGCAGCGCGCGCGACTGCTCCGCCGCCGCCGTGGCCTGCCCCGCGTGTTCCGTTGCTAATTCGCAAAGCTTCCTTTTCTTTTCCACCTATACACACAAAAAATACAAAAATGAGGCCCAAATTTCTAGACATAACAACTAATGCTTCACACACTTTTGTGAGCTTTTGCAACAATATTTGTAGCATAGAAAAATATTTTATGTTAATAAATAATGAATAATAAATTATTTCTTAACAGTATGATTGCATAAAAATTATAAAAAAATATACAGTGATACTGTTTGTACTTGACTGTAGAAAAAGGGATAATAGTTTTATTAGTATTTGACGGACCTTCTTAGCAAACAGTACTTTTTTAAATCTATAAAAAGAAATTTTTACCTCATCCTGAAGTTTTTGGATTTGAGATTTAGACTCCTTCTTTATCAATTCTACGTCTAATAACTCATTTTTGATACACCCTAATTCACGAATAGCTTCTTTCTCAACATTCTGCAAGCTTTCTATCAGTGAAACATTATGTTCCATTATTCGATTGTGTTCCTTAGCGAGCGCCGCTTTAGATTTCAAGATATTGACCAATGCCTCTTTATATTCATTACATTCCATGGCTGTATTATTCAAAGTATTTTTATAAGAAGTCAGTTCATTTTCAAGCAATTCCTTAGTGTTGGTTAATGACTGGAGTTTGTTTTCTAAATGTTCTAATTCATTATCGGATTCCCTAAGCCGCATGCTCAACACCTGGACTATGTCTCTGGTGACAGATAAAGACATTTCAAATTTCTGTTTTTCTTTCATGGCTCTATCAACTTCTACTGTTAGCTTATTTTTCTCATTTTCGAAATCAATCAGTTTTTTCTTAGAATCCTCTTTAACATCGTTTATTTCGCTAGTCAGTTGATTCTTTTCCGCTTTCAAGGACTCATTTTCTTTGCGTAAAATATTGATATCTTTTTGAATCAGGATGTGTTGTTCCTCATTTTTTTTCAAGCTATATCTAAGGTCTTGAATTTCCATTTCTAGTGATTGTATTTTACTGTGCTGTTGATTGCAATGCTCTTGAATGCTTCTACTGCGCTCTTCAAATTGTATTTCACATAGACGTAATTTTTCACGTGTGGCTTCATCAATTTGTTCTAATTTAGCTTGCATTTCTTGATCTTTAACAATCAGTTCTTGCTGCAATTCATTAATTCTTTCATCTTTTTCTTTAATGATTTGGCGCTTAATGGATTCTATTGAATTATTGTATTTGACTCTTACATTTTCTTGTTCGGTTTTACATTTATTTACCAAAGTTTGCTTTTCTTCTTCATATTTGTTTTTTATAGTTTCCAGTTCTGCTTTGTATTCTCGTCTAATGCTTTCGTTCGCCTCTAAGGCTAACGCATGATGGCCCTTTACCATTTCAAGTCTTTGGCGCGTTTCATCTAGGCAAGATTCCATATCAGTCAATTTCTTTTGTAAGTCCTCACAGAGACTATCTCTTATCGTTATAATAGTCTCAAGTGAAGTTAATTCAACCTGTTTACTACTGACTTCCTGTTCTAATTTATCACATTGCTTTTCTAATTCACATATTTTACATTGTAAAGAATCAATAAGAGCATTGTTATTAGAGTTATAAGAAACGCAATTATTGATATTGTCCTCCAAGTTGATTTGGGAAAATTGGTGATCTAATTTATCCACATAATTTGGACTCTCTTTCAAAAGTGTATGTAGCATTGCAAGTTCATTTTTAAGTTCTTCGACTTGTTTATTATATTCTGCAATTGTGAAATCCTTATTCCTGAAAGTATGGTTTTGATTTAATTGTTTGCATAAAAGACTCTTTTCAACTTCAAATGTAATAAATTACAGCAAAATAAAAAAAGATCATTCAATGGATCTCTGCAAATTCTTTACATAGTTTATATGATGAATGTATTCAATATTCCTATCATTGTAAAAAGTTATATTTCATAGACAAAATTGAAGTAAAATTGTAATTAAAATTATTGTAAGTGGTACATGATGCATTTTTAGTAATTTGTGTGTTTCTGTTAATTAAATTCATTATAATCTTACCTTATTTCAACTTCATGAGCTTTTAAAAGTTCATCTTGGATCACATTACTTTTTTCTTTGCCAAAGGGTTTATTTGAAGGTGGCCCAGACTTTTTGAGACTGCTAGTTCCTTTAGCTGATAGAGCATTTTTTATTGGCTTTGGCTGTAAAAACAATATTACAGATGGAATCACTTTTTCTGTAAGTAGACCAATTTTGGTGTGAAGTACCAAAATATTGATAGTTAAGTCAACTACATGCTGTTAAATAATTTGTTAGTCTCCTGTGGTTTATGTTGTATGGATATTTTTTTTGGGTACTGAGAGTGTAATTTTTCATACAAAAAACACACTTCATTTATTATAAGTTGATATTTATATAATCAGGTTTGATATGTTAAATATAACAACAATAAATAACAAAGAGATCAGTAGGTAACAGACGTATTTAAGTATTTTTCAGTCTCCTATACTATCAATCAATCTTAATCATCAAAACTGTTTTCCACAACGAATTTTTGTAATTTTCTTAGATAAAAAAAAACATCATCACAGAAATAAATCATCTGTGAATACATGTGATATATCCTGGTGATGGAGAGTCGGACAGCAGTCTTAGTAATAGGATTTACCCTTTTGAGTTCAAAACCCCCAAAAATCTGCTGGAGTATTCACATAAATGGAGTATTACATGTTTTCTAATAAATAACACTTTAGGAATACATGGTGAATATGGAGGAGCGTCTAGTCATAAAATTAGTCCATTATGATTAACCCATTTTTATTATTATTGTGGTACCCATATAAGAAGTATTAAATAAAGTAGAAATGAGAACCTTTTCATTTTTTACAGATAATTATATATCGAAATCTATGAAAGAAAGGTGTTTCGGTATAAGGGATGCTGACTAACATGAGGCAACCATTTTAGTCCTAGGAAGATTACTTCCTTGGACTCAAATGGTTGCATGATGTATCTGATCACAGAACACCTGTTATATGTGAAATAGCTTACAGATGTCTATCCTTTCACATGGCAGCAGTGACCACTTACCAAGTGGCCTCTATGCTTGTTAGCTGCTTGAATCTGATGTAAAATACCTTCACTACATAGTATAAAACAAATTCGCTTTGTGCTGTCTGTCCCTATGTATGCTTAGATCTTTAAACTATGCTACAGATTTTAATGCAGCTTTTTTAATAGAGTGATTCAAAGGAAGGGTTTTATGTATAATACACACATAATATAGTGTAGGAACACTGATAATTTTAGGTTTTTGACTTTTAGACCGAACAAAGTTTGCCCAGTGAACTATTTAAAATATATACTCACTGTAACAAAGGACTTGGTACTTGGTACCGAGCTGCATAGTGACTGTGTTTCTGTTTTAGACCTAACTGATTTTGAGCTAACTTTGGTAGAGGTGGCTGGAACTTTGATTGGATTTTTTTCATTCTCAGATTTCTTTGGTGCTTTGGGTTGGTTCTTGGTAGATGCTGAAAGAATAATTAAATTTTAATAAAAATAGTAATCTAAATATTTCTCTATTCTAAGGCTAACTCTCATTTTGAGAGAAGACCCTTGCTCAGTAGTGTAACAATGTTGGGTTTGATGTGATCACAGTAAGTAATGACAATTAATTACATATCTAATTCAATAGGAAATTCGTAGTGTTCTTGTTCATTTGTACCTAATATGCTTTTATTCCGTAAAATGGTGGTCACATTTAGTGTAAATTCTCGTTTTAAGTATTCTTAACACTTATATTTTATTTATCTCATTCTTATTATAATACAGCTTCAATTATGCACGTACTAAGTTATCTTTTTATTTAGAAACTTTAAAGCAATAAGTAACTGAACTAAACTTAATAAAAGCAAAAATCAATGTACTCACCAATATTTTCAAACCGCTTTGCCTTTCCAAACATTGTTCTCAGTAATAAATAAATCGTCCACAATATAAATTCAATTTTAAAACTTCAACAATATAAATTTGACCGTTAACGATTGCTCATGCTCAAGCGCACATACACTCGATTTCATTCATAGCTTCTAAAACATTGTTGCCATTCCACTCGCACACATGGACTGACTTGATTTCAATACAATACAACCAAAGAGTAAAGTAATATCAACACTGAATTTACCGAACAAAAGTTGAATCGATTGACGTTTATCTGCGCGCGAAAACATTTAACCGTTAATTTACATTCCTTTACACACAGTATTTATTTTTGTTATGTAATATAAACCAAAAGTTTTATATTTTTGGTCATATTAGTTATATATTATTTATTTAAAATTATTTTTGGTTTAGAAGAATCATCATTTTATTTTTAAGTTACTTCTAAAAAGGAGGAGGTTATCGATTCGACTGTATTTTGATAATGTATAAACCTTCCTGCGATAAGAATCAAAAATCGATGAGGATTTTTAAAGTTATATACTTTATATAGTTTTTATTATTTTTGGTTATGGTGTAGAATAGATGATACACATATGGTTACATCAATTAGATATTTTTTATGCATTATTTTATACTGAACGATATAAAAGATTAGTTTATATGAAAGAAATAAAAAGGAGGCAAAATAAACGTTCCTGCAAAATTTCCGATGTAATTTTCAGTTAAATCATGTGTGTGATTTAACATCAGGCATTCATTTGATGCTTCAGGTTAACATAGAAATACTCAATATGTAAAAATCTTTAAATAGAATGGTTAGGTATTTTTGTGTTGCAATAAACAAGCTTAAACTCAAAATCAATATTAAATATTATTTACATAAAATAAAAGCAAGATATTGTTTATTCACTTCATTTATTTAATTTATCATATATATTCATAGTTATTACACTGATGTTGTGGGTGCAGCCGCACCAGCAGTTGATGAAATTGCCTCATCAGAGGTGCTCCCAGTAGTGGGAGCAGTCCTATGCTACATAGATGGGGGAGGGGGTGGTACTGGGAGCAGTGGCGGGGGTGGAGGTACACCCATCATCGGTGCTCCAGGTGGAGGTGGTAATCTTATGCCATGATTCTCCCACATTTTTGGTGGCGGTGGTGGCATTCTTAAAGCTTCCATCTTGAAAGCAAATTGCAAAAAGAATTGCTTAGTATCTTTGTTCCAGTGTGTCCAAAATTTAGAATCATGCTTCTCAACTTCTCTACTAGGCACTTTGAAAGCTATTGTCTCATAGGGCTCTGCGGCAAACAGTAGGTACTGCCAGCGACGATCTGGGGGTTCTATCTTCTGTTCATAAGCTGACATGAAGCGGTGCCTGGGTTGAACTCCTTCAGCAATTTCTAAAAAAAATATTTTACTATTAAGAACAACAACTACTTAATAATAAAACGTAAATTAATTACAATATTGCTGATCCAGATTATCTAATCTGCTGAAATATATTATACAGATAACACATAATTAATTACACACACATAATTAATAAACACACACTTTCTACACTCTTAGCCCCACACTAGGATTTTCTCCTATGTCGTGGGTACCATGGACACACACAAGATGTATACACAAACACCCAGACCCAGAACATGAATCTAAACTCATCATTCAGATACCTGACAGATAATCATGACAACTACAATCTATATTTTGGTTTGAGCAGAGTCATATAGCCATACATGCATTCTGTCACAATTTGATATACTGTCATCATGTTGGTTTTAGAAATGAGAATGGGACTCAGAGGATGAGAGATAAAAACCAGTGATTACAATGTAAGAGAATAAAAAGATATATATTTTTACCTGGATAATCAACTTGGAAAAGTAGACTTTGCTGGCCATTTTCAGGATCTTTTTGTTTTGTTACTCTGTAACCAGGTCTCCCAATCTTTACGAACTTCTTTGGTTCGATCCTGGGTTTTTCGGGCGCCAATTGTTGGGGTGCTTCTTTGGCTTCCTTGGCAGCTCTGCGGGCCAAATTGGCTTGATGTTTCTTTCCTTGAGTGTGGGCTAAATAGCTTCCCTCGTTGTTATGTAGCGTAAGACATAACTTACATTCGTAAGACCCTGGAAATTTTAATTTTAAATACAGAATATAATTGCACAGAAATAAAATATCACGATCACTTGATGTTATAACTATGAATGTATTACAAACCTAAATGATTTTTCATAAAATAGGGATCTTTATTTAAATCTATAGTCTCCAAAGCAAGTTGCCGGAGCCTCTCCCGTCGGTCCCTGTTGCTTTCGGACCATGATGCGACACCTCCACCACCAGTTTTGCCACCAGGGCGGTTTTGGAAATCCATTGTTTATGTTTCTTATCTTGTTTCGGCGTATGTTTATTAACTTGCTTGAAAATAATCATCCACCTAACCAATTTAATAAAATAGTCAACGAAATCAACACAGCGAAATAAATCGAAGTTTTTTATTTATTGTTGTACTTGTAATGTTTGGATTCCGGCCTTTTAGTTCATGAACTCATCACAGACTATAATATAGAAAAAATTGATTATAAGTCATGGCAGAATGTAAATAATTATTACAAAATCGGATCAAATCTTTTGAACATAAATAGAAATTAAATTAATCATTATTGTAATTATTACCAAGGCAACCACATATCATTAGTTTACAACGAGTAACTTTTTGTACAGGAAGCGCGGGAAATCTTGAAAACGGCGGGTGCATTTCTTAGCGCAAATTTTCAATATTTAACATTTATCAGTGGAGTTGGTAAATTTTAGTACTTTAACTATTCCTATTAGTTCTTTAGTTCTTTTTCTTTAATATATTCTTTGGTAAGTCTTTATTATTTAATTTTTTTTAAAAACTCTCTAATCATGAACGAGCCCCCGGACCCCGGGGGTTCTGTACCTCACGTAGCATGTAATGTTACAATTTCACACAATGAATCCAGTATGGATACAGACGCATCATCTAATATTAGTCAGCGCAAGCGTCCGAAACATAAAAAAATTTGCAAGACTTGCAATAAAAAAAGGAAGAGCAGTCATACTTCACATACCAAAAATGATTGCAAATGCGACAGTGATGAAAATCAATCACTACATAATAAAAAAAACGAACCTGAATCCAGTAAAAAAGAAACACCACTAAATTCAGATTCAACTCAGCCGACTCCGATATCTCGTCAAATTTTCCTTAATTCAGATATTTCACCTTACATAGTTCATGTGCAACGCAATCTTCTATCCCCAAATGATCCAAGCACTTTTCATCCCATAGCATTTGGAAGATTATTACGAAAATATTCTTTTAAAAATATTGTTAATGGTAGCATCAAAAAGATTGGCAGGAATAAGATCTCGTTAGCCTTCTCAAATTATGTTGATGCTAACCTATTTTTAAAACATGAAGGTTTATGCTCTAATAACTTAAAAGTCTTTATACCAACTTTTACTATAACTAGAATGGGTTTAATTAGAGGTGTACCTACTGAATGGTCACCAGATGAAATAAAAGAATCGATTACAGTACCATTTGGTTGTGGAGAAATAATTAAAATAAGACGGCTTAATTATAAGATAATGGTGGATGGTTCTCCAGTATGGAAACCTTCTCAGACAGTTGTTATTACTTTCGATGGACAAGTTTTGCCAAAAAATGTTTATATATACTATAATGCACTTTCTGTTGAATTATACACATATCCTACCATCCAGTGTTATCAGTGTTGTCGTTATGGTCATACTAGGACACAATGTCGCTCCAAGCCACGTTGCTTTAAGTGTGGTGAGGCCCACACTGGTGATACATGCGCTATTGATGATGATTGTGCCATATGTTGTGTATGTGGTGGTTCCCATTTAGCAACTAATAAATCGTGCCCCGAGTTTGTAAGGCAGAAACAAGTTAAATTGACTATGGCTCAAAGTTGCATATCATATGCGGAAGCATCTAAATTGCATCCTCCTATATCTAGGTCATATTCAGAAGCTTTAAAAACACCTCAAAAACAATATATTAATCAGGATTATAATGGGTCACGTAACACCAGCCATCCTTCCATGCAACATGGTAATATTTCATATAGGAAAACTGTTTTTTTAAAACCTAGGTCGCCTACTAAACTACAAAAAGGGTATGACCAAGCAATTCATAACTCTATGATAAGGGAATATGATATTCCATTGCCTAGTAATAGCAGTATAGTCAATTCAAATAATAGTGTACTTAAAGAAAAACAAACTGATATGAAAGAAATTATAATATCATTAATAAATCTTTTATTACAAAATAATATAAGTTCACCGGACAACGCTGCTGTTTTACTTGACATTTTAAAACAATTTAAATTTGATAATGGATCACAAATCCAAAATCCTGCAGTGGAACTGCAGAAGCTTAATTAACAAAAAAACTGATCTTGCTTACTTAATTAATAAATACAACCCACTACTGATCTCTCTTTCGGAGACATGGTTATCCCCGGGTGTTCCATTAAAAATACCCGGATACACATGTATCCGAAAGGATAGATCAGATGGTTATGGTGGCATTGCCACCCTTGTAAATAACTCTGTACATTTTTCTCCTGTCCCTCTTCCTAATAATATTGATATTCCAGCTATTGCTATATCTATTGATAATATATGTTATGTGACAGTATACATTGCTCATCCATCTGTAATAGTATATGAGGCAATTAAAACAATAATATCGTCTCTTCCACAACCAATGTTAATTTTAGGTGATTTTAATTGCCACCACCAATCTTGGGGTAGTACATTATGTAATTTTTATGGCGAAATGATGTTAGAAATAATTGATAGCAATAATCTGTGTATTTTGAATACGGGTAAACCTACACGTCGTACTGGTCCTAATGAAAATGTAAGTGCTGTTGATTTGTCTATTTGTTCACCCAACATTGCTTCTGTGTTATCTTGGGATACACTCTCTCTTACATATGGTAGCGATCATTATCCAATTATAATTGACTTGCTGTCACCAATGTCACCATCACCAAAACAAAGACAGATTCGGCCGACATACAGACTAAATAAAACCAATTTAACAGATTACCAAAATTATACTGACTCGAAGTTCATGTCACTTCCGAAATTATGCTGCAATAATGAAACTATTTGCAATGATGCTTTTTTATGTACATTACAAGATGCAGCTAAAAAAATATTTCCTGGCCTAGACAATAGGAAAAAAAATCATCATATATCTTCACCACCATGGTGGGATGAAGAATGTACAAAGGCAGTTAAAAAGCGAAAGGAAGCTGAAAAACATTATAATTGTAACATGACGTCTGAAAACTTTCAAACATTATCTGTAATAATTTCTGCCACACGAAAATTTTTAAAGAAAAAGAAATCTAATGGTTGGAAAAAATTTTGTTCATTGGTTTCACCCGACACCCACACTTCAGTTGTTTGGAATAATATTAAACGTTTTCGTTCAGTTTACAAAGATCCTAGTTATACATGCCTTTCTGCTAATCTTGCTTACAAGTTTATAGATATGTTAGCTCCACCTTACGTCCCGGAAAAATCTGAATGTATTCAACAATGTAATACGAATAGTGTAATCAATGAACGTCTCGGTCTTAATTCCCCATTCACAATGCTTGAATTAAAAGATGTTTTAATTAATCTTAAAGACTCTGCTCCAGGTGAAGATCTTATACCATATTCTTTTATTGTAAATCTTAATGAATCCATGCTTAGTTATTATTTAGATATTGTTAATTCTGTAATGATTTCAGGCTCAATCCCTTCATTATGGAAGTCACAAATAGTTATTCCTTTATTAAAACCAGGCAAACCCCAAGAACACCCTACGTCATACAGACCTATAGCATTGTCGTCCGTTTTAGTAAAAATTGCAGAACATTTAATAAAAAATCGTTTAGAATGGTTCATTGAGCATTATAATTTAATTTCTAGCACTCAATTTGGATTCAGAAAAGGGAAAAGCACAATAGATAATATCGCTATCTTTTGTACAGATATCCGTCTTGCATTTACGAATAGTGAATCAGTAGTTGCCACATTTTTAGATATTCAATCTGCTTATGATAGTGTTCTGCTTCCTATATTGCGCCATAAAATGAATATTTTGGGTTTACCAGAGATGCTCACAAATTTTGTTTTGAACCTTCTTACTGAGAGGAAAATTAAAGTATTCCTCAACGATGGCCTTTGCATTGAAAGACTTGTATGGAAGGGACTACCACAAGGGTCAGTTCTAAGTCCACTATTGTTTAATATTTACACATATGACATTATTCATTCAATCCAAAGTCCTATAAAAATATTACAATATGCAGATGATCTTCTTTTATATGCTGTTAATATTTCGATACCCATTTCTTGTGATTTTTTAACATCTTCCCTTAGTACATTGAAATCCTGGTTAACTTTAAACAATTTAAATATATCTGCACCTAAAAGCACTGCAATAATTTTTTCTAGAAAACGAAATATTCCTTTAGTAAAAATATTTATTGACAACAAAGAAATTCCTATAAAAACTGAAACCAAATTTCTTGGACTAATATTAGATTCTAAGCTTACTGGGCTTTCACATTGTGAATACATCACTGCTAAATGTGAACGTAATATTAATATTTTAAGGTGTCTTACTGGAGTTTGGTGGGGAGCCCATCCTTATTCATTAAAGCTGTTATACAATGCTTTAATTAGAAGCATTCTTGATTATGGAACATTTTTATTAGAACCCGGTTGTTCATCCGGTTGGAAAAAGTTAGACGGTATACAATCAAAATGTCTTAGAATCATAACTGGATGCATGAAGTCAAGCCCAATAAATGCCTTGCAAGTTGAATGCACTGATCCTCCCTTGCGTTTAAGACGTCAGTACTTATCAGATCGTTTTATATATAAATCATTACAATTTTATAATCATCCATTATTCCCTGCTTTACAATTGTTGTCTCAAACTGTTAGTAAATCTAGTTTTTGGACACATAAAACCTGTACCGTTAACAGCTATCTAAAATTTAAAGCGCTTACTTCTCCAACATTTCAATCAATTAGTTTATCTGTGTATAAATATGAATATGAATGTATAACTATAGCTCCTAATATATTTTTAAACATTGATGTAAATAGGAATGATAAACAAGTTGACGAGCATTTTAATAATATACTTGTAAATAAATGGAATGGTTGGCATTTCATATATACGGATGCTTCAAAAAAGACAACTACTGGATGCGTCGGGGTGGGTGTGTATCATTCACAGTATGACATTGTACAAAAGATTAAATTACCACCCGAATCTTCTGTTTTTACTGGCGAGTGTTTTGGATTATTAAAAGCTTTGGAGTATGTATTACTCATGAAATTAAAGAGCACTGTCATATTTACAGATTCTCTAAGTGCATTGCAAGCTGTAGCTAAATTTCCTCTTAAAGCCAAAAATTACCCTCCAATTATGGAAATAAGAAAATTACTTTTAAATTGTTCTGCAAACCAAATTAAGGTGTCATTTGCATGGATACCGAGTCATTGTGGCATCAAAGGAAATGTGAAGGCTGACGAGATTGCTTCTGATGCTATAGAATGTGGCGATATGCATCCTTATACTAATTATTCTTATGATTTGCTCGCTTTGCCTAAAGTTTGCCTTATGGAATCATGGAATGAAATTTGGAATGAAACTACTAAATTAAAAGGTAGATTTTATGCACTCATTCAACCTAATATACCAACCAAACCATGGTTCTTTAAAGCAAAACTTGGAAAAACAGTAACATCAATTTTAATACGTTCACGATTGGGTCATGTTTGTACTCCTAAACATCTAGCTAGACTTAAGATAGTTAGTGATTCTATGTGTTCGTGTGGTGCAGATGAGGCAGATTTGAATCACATATTTTTCTCCTGTCCATTATATGACCGTTCTTCCTTAATACAAAACCTTACTTCCCTCGGTGTTCCTTTTCCGCTTTGTATTTCTTCCTTATTAATATTTGACAAACCTCAAATATATTCAGTCCTGGCTTCATATTTAACCACAAACCATATCAACCTGTAGTATTCATATTTATTTTCCTTTCTTATTTATCTATCCCTTACCGAACTCCTCTGATCCTTGTCCTTTTCCAAATTTATCGATGTTTATTTTTTGTAACTTGAATTTCCCCGCTTCTGTACGTACAAAACTTGTCATTGGCAAAATGGTCATAAGACCGAGAAGCCATCGCGTAAAACAAAAAAAAAAAAAAAAAAAAACTTTTTGTACAGACCTGCATTTAAAATGCTTTTTTATCATGTTCGGCCAATATACCTACGGCTGCGATTGTTAAAATTACTTTTATTTTTGAAGTTGGGTCGGTAAAAAAGTTAAAAAAATTACACTTAATCAGTGTATCATCTATGCACATAATCTAGAGTCTGTATTAAATAAATTACGTATTTTTTTCTTTTCGCATTTTCTTTTTGTGAGATTAATGTATAGCAGTGGAGCAATATTAGATAAATTACATTATCTTTTACTCACATGTAGTGAAAAATTATGAAACAAATATAATTTAATAACATTTTGAGATAGTTGAGGAATATGTAAAAATATATCTTTGGGTAGGAATCTAAGGCAAAGGGCATATTAAAAAAGTATTTTTTGACACATTTGTCACCAACGTCAAAATGAAGATGACGTTTATTCTTTCTTTCTTTTTGCTGTCAAAATAGACGGAAGGTATCTAGCGATTTTTGTTTTCTATCGTATTTTATTTACGGAATCCATAGTTGATTCGTTCTTTTACTGATTAATCGGAGAATACAGGTGTCGTTGAAGACCGCGTTTTAAATATTTTTGGTGGTCCTTATAAATATATCGTAATATTGTTTATAACCTAAGTGACCGAAGTTCTTCCATGTTTTAGGTAGCGGGTCAAGATGTTGATGCCAAAACAAAACCGCGTCTCAATTTATGAGTACCTATTCAAGGAAGGTGTTATGGTAGCTAAGAAGGACTACCATGCACCCAAGCATCCAGATCTCGAGAAGATCCCCAACCTTCAAGTGATCAAGGCTATGCAGTCATTGAAATCAAGAGGTTATGTGAAAGAACAGTTCGCATGGAGACATTTTTACTGGTGAGTTTATTTTGAGGATATATTTGCAGTCTCTGTGGGAATTTTGAAAGTGTGGACTTGTAAATGGATTGAAGTTTATATACAGATATAAGGTAAAGTGAAAATATAAATGCACTGAATGTTCATGATGCAGATAATTGTCAAATTGAGCTGAAAGTGATAAAAATGAAAGTCAGGCAACAGATACTAGTATGTAAGTATGTCCTATAATCCACTGTTTTGAAGGAAAGGATGGATTTGTTAAAAATATTTTCGGGATGAAATGGAAGAAATTAACAATTAACAATAGTTTATAAATTGTCCTTGATTTTAAAGGCAGCGGTCTAGAATCGTGCCACCTTAAGGGGGGGATGAGGGGGGGTGGAGGGGGTAGGTAGGGGTTAGTACTACCCCCTCCCGCAATCCCCGTCTGCCGGAGGCCAGTAGTTTTTTTTATCGAATTTCGAAATTCATAACCTCAAAAGTGCTAAATTTAAAAAATAGTGTGTATAGTGTTCATTTACTGTATATTTTTAATTAAACAGTTTAATCTAACCTAGGACATGCTTGTTCTATAATTTTAAACATCATTTTTTTTTTAATTTTAGGGGGCATTGCCTAAAAAGTCGACGGAACCCCGCTTCGCGGGGTTCCTTTAGTGTGTTTATTAAAAAAGTCCAACCTAACCTCACCCACTCAAATTAATTTTTGAGCTATACATTCGTGATCTTATCCCCCCCCCCTTCTTGATCTTTTACATCTTTTTATCTAGGGTGACGGGAAGACAAATTTGGGCAGTGGTCTGGAGTCGTGCCACTTTAAGAGAGGGGTAAGGGTGGTTGAAATGGTAGGTAGGGATTAGTACTTAACCCTCCCACAAACCCCGCTCGCCGATGGCAAGTATGTTTTTTATCGAATTTTGTAAATATTACCTCAATAGTACTAAATTAAAGAGAAATAACACATGCATTATTTTTTTTCTGTTTATTTTGTTATATAAGCAGCCTAACTTAGGACATGCTTATTCTATGATTTGAAATATAATAAAATTTTTCTTGTAATAATTTATCGGGCATTGTCTCCGAAGTCGACGGAACCCCGCTTCGCGGGGTTCCTTTTTCTGTGTATTAAAAAAAGCCTAACCTAACCTAACCGAACCTAAATTTACTTTTGGACTTTTTTTTAATCTTTTTACTTGTCGCCAATGGAACTAATCTGTTAAGTATGAGTCTCATCTCATAAAAATATGAAATAACAAATAAGAAAAGGACAAAATCGGGAATTTCGTAATTTTTCAAAAATTAAAAAAAAATACATTAATTTCTTCTGGAAAAAAGGTATGTGACCACTTCTAGCCTTCCAACATAGTCAGAAGTTCCAATCGAAGTGACACGATTCTACACCCAACCCAGAATCGATATAATCGAATTTCGACTTTTATTTTAGTAAAAAAAAAAAAAATTGCTCATCATTTCCGAAAAAAAGGTGTCAGTCAGGGCTATCGCCTCGACCCCTTCTAGCCTTCCAACATATTCCCAATTAAGATTTCACGATTCTACACCCGACACGAAATCGATATAATCGGAAATTTCAGACTTTAAAAAATTCAAAAAAAATATTATTTATTATTTCCGGCAAAAAAAAAATATATTAGGGGGTTCGCCTTGACCCCTTCTAGCCTTTCCACATAGTCAGAAGTTTCGATCGAGGTGGCACGATTCTAGACCCGACCCATTTTAAATAAATAGCAATTAATTTTATTGTGAACACATTTCCAAGAAATATGACTATGATAAAGCTTTTTAGAATTTGAAAGTGTTTTGATACAGTGTGGACTTGCAAAGATGCTGGTTACATGAAAATTGATTGATATATTCTAAAGAACAGTATAAATAATAAGTTAACTTAATCACTCATTGAAATCTAATGAAACCTCAGCTGAATGTATTTTGAGGAGAGAATAGTTGAATAAAAGATAAATTGAGTTTGTGAACACATTTACATATTTTAATTTTTGAAATAGTGGGTTTTGTTCTATAGCTGAAGTAATTAGTTTTAGAATGTCCTTTGGTGTAAGTTGTAAGTTTGTACTGGATTCTGTGCATTGATCATCAATACTATACTGTTGCATTAAAATACTATTTTTTCTACTGGGCAAATGGATTTGTAACTTTTATGTTGTAATATTGTGGAATGTGTAGGATCTTGGGCATATATACTTTTAGGAAGTAGAAGGCATTACATAGGTATTGATTGATTTATAAAGCTATAAGTAATTAAAGATTCTGTTAAAAGTTAGTCAATACTTAAATGCAAAATTTTGTATGTATGTGTAAATTTTGTATATACATGTGTGGATGTATGTGTGTTTTTTACTTTTTCCCCCAAAAAACTACCGCTGGGATATTGCAGATAAACTGCACATATATAATTTATGAACGATACTCATTACTGTGGTAGACAAGATCAATGCAGAGAAAGATGCACAAATAACGTAGTCTTCAATATTGTAGATTAAGCATCTTAGTTAAACTTGCAACTAGATGATTAGACTATAATAGTTTATAAATCTTGTATTTGTGTCAAATCCAAGCTATTCTTTTTTCATAGGTACCTTACAAATGAGGGTATTGAGTACTTGAGAATCTTCCTCCACCTGCCACCTGAAATCGTGCCCGCAACTCTGAAGAGATCAGTACGTACAGAGACTGTCCGCCGCGGTGCCGTCGGCCGTCCAGATGCCCCCGCGCGCTCCGCCGAGGACCGCTCGGCGTACCGTCGCGCGCCCACAGCGCCCGGCGCACCTGGCCACGACAAGAAAGCTGATGTCGGCCCTGGTTCTGCTGATGTTGAATTTGTAAGTATCACATAATCCTATATATATAAATGATACTCTGCTAAAGTTTCCCAATGTCAATTTGTGCTTTTATATGCAAGATGTGAAAAAGAAAACTGCACTACAATTCATTCGTAAGAAATAGAAAGAAGTAATTTATTGTACATAAATATTTGTTCTTCTTGAAAACAGTTAATTATTTGAACAGTATTTTTACCAAGATCATGTAATATTCTCTGTACTTAATTAAAATAACTGTACATATTAATTAACACATAACACTATTATCTACTGGTATAAAATACTAAAATGGGTTGCACTTCTGTGCAATCACAAATGAATTTTAATTAAAATCTCAGTTTAGTCAAAATGCTACAATGGAAAATAGTATTAATTAAATACTATTTTCCATAGTGAAAAGGATTTGTTGGGTTTTGTCAATTGAGAACATATCTTTGTTCTGTTATAATTATAAGTAGGGGCATCTTACTTGTTTGCTTATTTCATTTTTTTTTCTTCTTTTTAATTACAGAGGGGAGGTTTTGGACGTGGCAGGCCAGCACCTTAATTTTAAGTAATAAATAAAAAACCCTTAACCAATTCCTTAGTTTTATTTTTAGTCCTGTTTGTAAAAAAACAAATTAGACATCTACAATTATCAGTACATACTGACACTGCATTTAGTTATCTTATTATATATCATTTATTGGTCATCCAATATTAAATTATTTAACTAATGATTTTGGTCTTGAAAAGCACCACTCTCTTTCTGCAGATGATGTAAGCAAAGAAAGAAATCTAACATATTGCCTCTTTACAGAGTTATCTTGAAAACTACAATAATTGTTAGCGTCAGGACCTCTGGACTGGACCAAGTGTGATATTTTTTGTTTGGAGAATATTAAGATTTATTTCCCTTTTGATGCTATTTGATACCTAAATTAAAATATTTAGTACCTCAATGAGCAGTGAAAAAACATGAAAAGAAAGTGGCCAGACACTGACGTCAGGTTGTCTGGACCACTTTTTTTTTTCTCATGGTTGGAGACAATATATCTCAATTGTTTATTTGTAAATATTTAATACCTACACATATATTTTTCTACAAATTTTATGGCGTCCCAGGAAAAAGTTACGGATTAATGAAATTCTTTAGGGAAAAAAACTTTAAAAAAGTTAATTTAGGGAAAAACTTTTGCCATAGACTTGGAAGTAGTTGTAAGAGGGATTCGGATATTTTGAAATATGAAAAAAATCGACGGGGCTTTCAAACTTACGAATATAGACTAGTTCCATGAAAATATGTATACTGAAGGTCCTTTTTTTTTTGTTTTCGAGGGGAACCTTCAAAAGGTACCCGACGCCGTGGGAGCGACGCAGGGTTATGTGGGATTTTTACCTCACTAACCCCCCCCCCCCTCCGGTGGCCGTCCTTGGCGCTAAAAAGGAGGACTCCGGGATCTCGATAAGACTTCAACCGGAATCCTCCGAGCCCGTTACCCCATCGGGTTCCTTCCAGATGGGCGGCTGGGCCCACCGCTCCGTCTAGTCTTTACGATGGTATGCGACCACACATACCGTCGTCCTTCCCGGGATTGCCTGTCCGAACGGTTAGAGCTCCCACTCTAACCGTCTGCAACCCCGGAAGCCCCTTTTATTCGCCTCTTACGACAGGCAGGGGATGCCGTAGCCCTATGCTGTTCCCGAAACTACAGGGACGATACTGAAGGTCTTAGGTTAGATGTTTTGCGGACCGCCTGTTGCTAACCGTATTTAGATTAGATATAACTGCTCTCCAACGCGCTTAGACAAGTGTGTTGATTACGGCACAAATTCCGACTATTCGGAGACTACGATCAATGGTGGACGGACATAAACGATTAGCTTATGTGGTGACCGTAATTGAGGAATAATATAATTCGGAAATGCAGATTCTTTAAATATATACCTATTTTACAAGGTGGTTAAGTGTTGTTCGTGTGAGGGTACTATTACCACACTTATCGACGGTACTTAGGTACATACTTTTTCGTTTAGTTGGATGTATATCAGTACCGGATTTCAGGTCTAAAGTCCTCGCGGCAATAACGTAGTGGAGCCCCCTCCCCTAATATTTTTACTTATTAAGGAGGTCGCGTCAAACCTAGATCCGCATATTTTATAGAAAATATTTCGGTTCGTAGAATTACTAATATGTCAAAGAAGACTAGTTAGCACACAGATTGATGAATCTTGCTACAAGCTTTGTATCTTTTAATCAATTGTTTAGGTAATACATGTCCTAAATTGATTTATTTGTATGTTTAGTAGTATGGGTATTTCATGTAATTAAATGAAAAATTCGTTTTAGTGACAATAATTTAATGCCATCTACAATGATATTGCAGCAACAAGAGTTATTTTAAATTTACATATAAACTGCAATTTCGTATAAATTTCGATTTAGCCCGCATATACTGGTGGTGGGTCTGGTTTGGGGAATTCGCCTACTTTGTCCATATAATATTGATATTGTCTGAAAGGTTTCAACTCCCATGGCACTTGATCTTCCATCGGTGTCAGATTAACACCCAAGTCTTCCAATGTTGGTACTCCAGCAATTACCTTATCAGTTGTGGCTTCCTGAAAATATAAAAAATAAGACTTAAAAAATAGTGTAGTTTTTGCTCATCATTTAATGTAACAGAAAGGTATATTTCGACCAGGGAGGTATCACAGGCAGGATTGGGTGGCCATAGATAAGGATTCCCTTCGGCTTGGCTTGTTCTCTAATGAATATGAGGACTTTTGACTGCTAAACTCGTTAGCTGTAGCGACAGCTACAATGCACATTACGGTATTTCGTAGAATATGGACACTCCTTTGCAGTTCATTAGGGCACTTAGAAAAAAACATAAAAAAAAAAACATCGCTAACCTTTTCAAGGCCCTCCCAGTGAAGATCGCCGTATGGGTAAGCAGGCGCAAAAGAGTTCGCTGCCATCACCTTTAACGGCATGATAAAATCGTACTTCATATCGACGCGACGGTATCCCCACTTTTCGTCCTTTCGCATTAGCTTGTAGAACCAGTCCACTAAGTCGCCCAGTAGATACCTCTTAGGGCTAAAATATAAATGATAAAATTATAATATGTAGGTTAAATAGTTAGCATAAATCATTACCTATTTGCAGCGGACAAACTGCTTTTTCACCGGACAGTTATGAGACGCTGAATGTGTATCTTGGGGTTTTCTATATCGATGTTCATGACTTAAGTAATATATAAAATTCTCGTGACACAGTTTTTGTTGCCACACTCCTCCGAAACGACTTGACCGATTTTTACGAAATTTTATATGCTTATTCAGTAGGTCTGAGAATCGGCCAACATCTATTTTTCATACCCCTTAAGGGTTGTCCACCCTTAACATTTTTTTTTTATATTTTATATGGCAAAACAATGTTTGTCGGGACAGCTAGTTTTTAATACATTAATTGCCATCTAGTACTGATTGGTTGTAGTGATAAATTATGATGAGTCATTCTAATTCCCCAGGGCTAATAAAGCATTCGATGAATTTTGCTGTTCATATAAAATTATGGCCTACATAATCATATCATACTTCATTGATCTTTGAAATAACTGACTTATCTTACTTACCCAACAGCTTGATAAACTTGGCACCTGGTGTCTGGGTCACGGGCAGCATTCACAATACCTTGAGCCACATCAGACACATACACTGGTTGCTTTACTGTTTCCATGCCATTCTTGTACAAAGACATATAGTTGTTGTGTACGCGCCATGCACTAGCGAAAGCCCTGAAAACAGTAGTAAAAAATAGCCTTTGAGCATACTTCATATTCAGATAAATAGTAATATTTGTTAAATAGTAATAGTAAAGCTTTTGACTACCATTTACTGTTAAATAATTTCCCTACATTAGAATGAAATGCTTATATCGAAATATTAAGCTATAGAAAAATAGTATAATGTAGGAATTATGTAATGTAGGATATGTGTCATTTTCAGATAACATTCTATTTTTTAATAAGTATTCATACATTGTTTTAGAATTTTTTTGCCAGGAAAAAAAAATAATTTTTAGTCAATATTCAAAGCAGATTTGGCTCAAAGCCAAATATTAATTTGTACAAAACATTTTAGTAAGCCCAATTAAATTTTAAAAGAACCAAAAAATTCATAACCTCAAGAATCTGTCCTCAGAGCCGTAGATATCTGAAGCACGGAATATTGTTGCTGTGGGAAATTCTTCCCTCACAGCACATTCTCCCAAGTACTTGGAGATTTTGTACATTGATGGTTTACTCATCACAAGGGGTGTAGGGTGCTCTTCAGCATTCAAGTAAGACACATGTATAAACCTTTCAACCCCCATTTCCCTGCTGATCCTGAAAAATAAAAAGGTGGTAATTTGTGATTTATTACGATAATAATCTTATGGAATAACTATATATACGTAATACTTAAAAAGATATAGTATAAAGGTTAAGGTTTGAAAGTGGTACTTTAGAATATAAAGCAGTAAACTAGATTTGGGATAAAAATACAGACGAATTGATAACCTCCTCCTTTTTGGAAGTCGGTTAAAAATTTAAGTACATAATATAAAACATATGTTTATAAATTACTGCAATTGAATTTAAAAAAGTGTTAACAAGATCCTTTCAAATGTTTCAGATATACACAAAAGCATGAATACATAGATTATACACATTGTTAACTTTTTTTTTGTTTTTTTAATGTTTTTAATTAGTGCCTTGTTCCATGGATTGTATGATAAATAAATAAAAAAGTCAGTTAAAGAAGGCAGAACATTTAGAAAATTGAGGAAGTCTCCAAAGTGTATTGTGATGTTAAATCTATATATATACTAGCTCATCCGACAAACGTTATTTTGCCATATAACAAAAAAAAAAAAATTAAGAGTGGACAACCCTTATCACTAAGGCGAAAAATAGATGTTGGCCCATTCTCAGACCTACTTAATATGCTCACAAAATTTCATGAGAATCGGCCAAGCCGTTTCAGAGTATGGCAACAAAAACTGTGACACAAGAATTTTATATATTAGATATATAAATGAATGTTTGGCATTATGGCCTTTATAGAATCGTAAACTATGCACTAGATCATGTGATGATCTTTACCGATGTTGTTGTGCATGAGCCCTCAAAGGTCTCTGTTTTTTTTGTGATAATTGTGTGTAATTTGTGATAACAACATGCGCAGGGTACAGCTAGTAATGATATAAAACAACTATTTATACCAATTTGTACATACCTAGCAAGGCGGCGAGCTCCATCGACATGAACATCCATATATTTGAAATTTTTGGTCTCATAGTCTCGTCCAACAAGATTGATAACAACATTGGAGTAGCGCACCGCCTTCGCAATGGCCTCGTCATCTCTAAGATCATAAGGAGTAAAGAGAACTTGTCCGAGATCACCACATACTTTCAACCTTTGTGCATCATAGAAGTCACCCCTGTAGGGCAGGATCATCTGAAAAACGAATCATTATGGTTTGCTTGCAAATCACTGTATGTGCAGGCAATGTTACTTTAGAATATATGCATATAACATATCATTTCATGTAATATTGATTTTTACAGGTCATTAGAATGTCTGATATGTTCTAGTTTGAAGGAAACCTATAAGGCAGTCATATGAGGTGTGCATTTTAGCTCTCAGGGTTATGAATATTTTTACAGATCAGAGTTTTGTCTCGTTTCACACCACTTGCTCAAAAAAGGAAAATACGATACCTGGGTACCAATTTTCCCCAATTTATTGCACACATAGCGACCGACGAACCCGGTGCAGCCAAACACAGTTGCCACAATCCCGTTGAAGCTGCTGCGGCCACCCGTACCTCGTTTGTAAGCAGCTATGTTGGGCTTGTCGGAACTATACTGAGCCGACTTGATGTACACAACACCGAAAACTCCATGTTTAGCTATGTACAAAATAAAATAGCTTAAAAAAGATCTATTCGCAATTATTATAAGAAAATAGATAAGTATTTTAGTGTTGATATGAAAGATGTCAAATGTGACGAATTATGTAATGAATAAATAAATCAGCTGGGAATAATAACTCTACAAATATTCCTGCTTACTTACGTATAGCTTTAGAAGCTAAATGGCCTGTTAAGGCTATTGTAGCCATTTTAAGCCTATTCTTGTTTAATTTTCTCGCAAAACAAGCAATATTCTATATCTAGACCATTCGAACTAAAATACAAAATTTTTGAGTGACAAATGACAATACTTAGTGACAATTGACATTGACATTTCATCCAGTTGAGTACTGCCAGTAAATAAAATGAGATAATGCTGGAACCAGATACGGCCGTACTCTCGTTTAACTGATTATATTTGTAATTATTATTATTGAAAAAATAAAAATACTCCAAAATCATCGCTTTCCAAATATTTCTCAAGTAGAATTTGCCAGTATGCTATTTTGCTAGAATCCTAAGTCTAGATGCGTGTTGAGGCTGAAAGAAAGAATACTTGACTAGGATATATCAATTGGAAAAAAAAAGTTTAAGTCATCTCATATTATTGACATTTTTGATATTGACATATCTATCGACTGATGTGATTTGATATTTGATTGAAGTGAAGTCATTATTAGAGTCAGGTCACAGGTCAAGGGATTCAGAAGTGGGCCAAGAATCCGTTCATAGAGGAAACTCAGTATTACTAACTTATTAAAGAATAAAAGTGGTTTTATGCAAAATCGATTTATTGATATTTCCTAGGTATTGTGAATATGAATGAGAACGAAATCGAAGTGGTAGTGGGCAACAATCTATCGGAAGTGGCTGATGTTCTCAACAAATTCTTAAAAAATGTAAGTGTTTGAGAAAAAAGTGTCAATATTACCCGATTACAATCCTACTCGGAGCCTAATGATGTTGTTCGTTTCAGAATGAAAATGTGTTTGCGTTCCCCAATTTGTCAGAGAACAGCAATCGCGTTACGTTATGGTCAGCTCTATTTGAACACCTCCAGCGAAAAACGTCAGTTTCGGTTCATGTTCTATGTCTCGCTACGATAAGGCTGCTAAGGTAAGCTCATACACCAACATTAAATATAAAATAAACATAAAATTCACATCTCAGTATTTTCAATAAAACTTACCTCAAATTTACAGTCGCGACAAAACCGAACTAGAGAATCTGATATGCGAAAAATGGATGACTGTTTTAATCGAGAGGGCCGGCCTATACAGCTTCCTGGATCCGGAAGAATGCTCCACAGAGATAGATTTGCCAGAAAAGGATATTGTTGTTGAAGCCATGAAGTGCTTGTGCAATATAGCCTTTAACAGTGAGGTGGCTAGGGCTCTCTGTGCCCACACTGAAATAGCCCGAGGCTTAGTCGCTAGACTGAGGTCATACAAAGAAATACCTTTCAAAGAAGATATCATGTTATTTGATATGAAGTTACTCTTCATTCTCACGGCGTTGAGGCAAGATATAAAGGCGAAAATAAAGAATGAGTTGCATGGCTTGGATTACTTAATAAGCTGTCTCAATGAGTTAGTAGTGGAGTCATCGTTGGTTGAAATTGGTGCAACAGCAAGCAGCGGAATGGGCGAGGATGGGAATCAGTATTGTATGTTAAGTGTAAGTAACCTAAATAAGCTGTGATAGCCTAATAGTTGAAACTTGCCCCTATCACTCGGGAGGTCCGAGGTTCAAACCCAAGCACGCACCACTGATTTATGTGCGTGTTATACATTAATTTCACTGTTTTTCGGTGAAGGAAAACATCGTGAGGAAACCCGAGAGTTCTTATAAAAAAAAAAAGTTCTCGGAGGTGTGTGAAGTCCACCAATTCGAACTTGGCCAGCGCGGTGGACTATGGACTAAAACTCTCTCATTCTTAGAGAAGATCCTTGCCCGGCAGTGGGACAATAATGGGTTGACGACAACCTAAATATACTAAATTCTACCATCCTAACCCTCTACAGTGATCTGTGATGGACTTCAGATAGAACTAAGTTCTAGATGAAATTGCTTACAGATGTCCATGGGCGACAGTGACCACTTACTATTGGTGGACTGCATGTTTCTTTGCTACTTCAATCAGATAAAATTGTTGTCATAATACTGATTATTTTGTAGAGGCATCCATATTCCAGACCTGGCATATTTTAAAATATTGTTATTAATGTTACCTCATTTTTTTCCAATCTATGTGATACTCATAAAGATATTCCCACTGTGATATGAGTAATGGTATATCAAAATTTGATGTATGATGTATGTTAATGGAAAAATGTCAATTTTAGAGTGGTTTAGTAATTTTGTAGACCAATACATCTAAAATATTACCCAGACATTAAAAACATTTTTGCAATGATTATGGCATTTATTTATTTTTATTAAGATGCTTAATAATATTGATATGCTTAGTAGTATAATATGAAGATCCTAAAATATTAGTTGGTAGTAAAACTCTTAGTCTTATTTGTTTTAGGACAACCAACAAGCAATAGCTTGTGAGATATTGAAGACTCAGTTCAACCTGATCCTGCAGTCTGGTATTGAAGAGCATGTTGATGAGTCAGAAGAGGCTATGTACTTGAAACTGATGCCTGCCCTAACAAATCTGCTGTATGCACACACTTCTAGTGAGGAGAAACTTATGGAGTTACACAGCAATGTTGCTAATTTATTGACAAGGTATGTGTAAATATCTGGCCTAGTTATTAAATTGTGTATCCAAAATATTTCTAAGAGACTATGGCAAAGAAAATTTTCCAATTAGAGATATATATATATATCTGTGAAAACTTTGATGATGATTAATTTTTTACCTACCAATATTTCAGTGAACACCAACAGATCACATTTAGAATATAATTATTGTGTAGTAACTCTTAAATCTTAATTAATTTTATTACAATATTTGCTTATCTCTTTTGAAGATATAAATATCCACAATTGACCTTGAATTTGAAATAATTCTTTACAACAATAAACATTGTTTGGATTTAATTACTTATTTATTAAACTTTGTTTCTATTCTCCTTTTAAAACCCCTATGAAGCTAAAATAGTTAATACTACTATACCAAATATTATCAAAATCCATTTAGTATGAGTTATTAGCAATAAGCAGACAGTCCTTGTGATTTATTAAGAGATTAGTGACTTAAATTGGCTTAAGTCTGGGTATTCTAACAGTAATGTAACAGCTAAAATATTTCTGTGTTTGTTTAGTTTCCTTATTATATTGTAGTTAGGACATTTTGTGTTTACTGGTTCCATGGTACTTTGCTGGTTTTTCATAAGTTATATATTTATATTATAATAAATAATCATAAATATTTTCACAACATAATACTTTAAAAAGTTATTTGCTATTACATAAATTGAGAAAAACATTCAGGAAATGATAATAAATTTTATAATTAAGCAACATTTATTATACCCTTTAACAATGTTTTACTAGTATGCTATTTAATAAAAATATTGTGCATTTTGCAGTGTGCCTCCTGTATTTTATCAATACCTAACACCAAAACTTGATGATGGGGAGAGAGCTCAATATGTTTACAACGGGAGGAACATGGATGCAATGCAGTCATTACTTCATCTACTTGTGTATCGTTTATCTATTACTAGTGTGAGTATGGTCGAACTTAATATTTTATGGTGTGTAAATATAATCTTAGAAAAAAGCGTAATTTTAAGCACATGGGGAAATTTTAATATTTTTTAGCTGACCGCCTTGTAAATGTAATTTCGGCTCCGAGCGGCGTACGTATCGGCACTATTTTGATAATTCAATGTTTAATATTTGGTATTTATTCATAACTAGCTAACCTGGTGAATGTTTCGTCTAAAAGTCAAAAATCTAAATATATATTATGCATGTATTATACATACAAACCTTCCTCTTGAATCACTCTATCTATTTAAAAAACTGCATTGAAATCTGTAACGTAGTTTAAATATCTATGCATATGTAGGGACAAACAGCAGAAAGCGAATTTGTTTTATACTATGTAGTGATTATTCTCCAGTTCTCTCACAAATCCCCTGGTTCGACCGGGTATGTTCTAATTTTCTTGAACATATGGGTTTTGATTAATATTGATCTTGATTAATATTATTCTACAATGAGCTATAAACTAACATTGTAGTGCTGCTATTAAATCTGATAAAAAAAATACTTATTTTCTAGATAAAATTTACAATGAATTCAGGCCGCTATTGTAATCAGTGTTAAAATACATATTTTTCTAGATTTCTCTGATAAAAACCTACAATGAATTCAGGCCGCTATTCTAACCAGTGTTCAAACCGCAGGGCACAAAGAACCAGTACGAGAACCTGTCCCCCATCCTCACGGTGCTGAACAAGAGCGCGCGTGGTTGCCGGGAACAACGCAAGTACCTGCGCGCGAGCGTGCTGCCGCCGCTGCGCGACGTGTCGCGCCCGCCGGAGCGCGGCCGCGCGCTGCGCAACCAGCTGTGCCGGCTGCTGACCTCGCCCGTCACGTCCGTGAGGGATCTTGTGGCCGAGTTCCTGTTTATATTGTGCAAGGAGAAAGGTTAGTTCGCTTGTTATGTTGCATATTTTGAAGGTGGTTGAACCAGTGTAGTTCGACCGGGAAAGTACCACCGCCACACCAATTTCTAGCGTGAAGCATTTCTTGCGTTTCGATAGAAGGATGTGGTTGCCGGCACACTTTCACATGAGGCGACCATCATAGTCCTCGGGTGTAGCGACGCATCTGTGATTGACTTCAGATGGAACCCATTTTCTGTATGTAGTTGATTACAGATGTCCATGGGCGGCAGTCCACTTACCATCAGGTGGACTGCATGCTCGTTTGCTACTTCAGTCAGATAAAAATATGTATATATTTTTAAACATGTATAAAGCTTGTGGTTAATTGTATTCCGCATGTATATGGTTCGAAGGAGGTATCACCGCCACACATTTTCTTAACGTAAAGCAGATCTTGCGTTTTGATGGGTGCGGTTACCCGCTTAGTCTTCGGCGACGCGGGGCGACGCAGAACCCGATCGGAAGTCAATTTTAAATGCGCTGCGTAAGCCGACGAATCCGGCTTCAGAACTTTTATTCTGTATGAAGTTGCCATGTGAATGTCCATGGACGGCAGCTTCCTAGTGCAACGATTAAAAAACAATTCGTCAATTTGATGATGAAATTAAAATTTCTGTAATATTGCATTACAATTTCGTTTTTTTATAGGGGATATATAAAAAGAAGAAATATTTTTATACCAACGTGATATTTAAAAAATGCTCACAAACCTCCTTTATTACTCCTATATTGGATAATAGCTTGGTTCAAATATATGCGAAAGATATTTTTTATCGAGCCAAATCAAATGTAAATTATTATGAAATTAAGTAAATTATTATGAAACAAAATCTCAACTATTTATAAATCTCCAAGACGTCTCATATTGAAATGTCTCCGGTAATTGTAACTGTAGTTATAGAAATGGACATATAGACGCTCAAAAATATTAATTACCTCCTTCTGATACATTCGGGTAAAAGTGCAACAAAATGCCACGCTAACAAAATCACTTATTTCGACAGTTGGTCGAATGGTGAAGTACACCGGCTTCGGCAACGCAGCGGGTCACCTCGCACAAAAGGGGCTGCTGGGCAGCGCGTCGGGCTCCGCCCAGTATTCCTCCAGCAGCGACGACTCCGACACCGAGGAGTACCGCGAGGCGCAGCCCCACATCGACCCTGTGGTGGGCTGCACGCGGCCCCCGCGGACCAATCCGTTCGAGGGTATGACGGAAGAACAGGTGATTAACAAATATATTCTTAAGTCCCTTTTCTGTCTACAAATGTTGAACATGGTACACAAAATTATTTCTTTATAAGATGAGTGTATTTATCATACTATCATGGATACTGTAGTACTATAAATATCTATCTTGGGATATGTGTTGTTACAAAATGTTGTAACGTAAAAAACCGTTTTAGTGTTTCACGATTCGTTCAATGTCAGTACATGGGCCCTTTTCGCTCTGTCACGGCAACGGCCTAGGCGACAATTCAATTTCGCTTTCCAAAATCCAAATTTGCCACTGAGATTTATTAGTACACTTTCACATATTTTGTGCGGATTCGGTTAAATTTACATTCGGTGATAGGGATTCACGGATTACTATTTAAAATATGATAGACTAAATGCATCTTACGTAGACTGTATGTATCTTACATACAAAAATCCAACATTACCTTACATTAATATTAACTTTATACTTTCGATAACAGAAAGAGTACGAGGCGATGAAGCTGGTGAACCTGTTCGACAAGATGGTGTCGGAGGGGCCGGTGCGGCCGGCGCGGCTCGGGCCGGACGGGCGGCCGCGCGCGCTCGACCACGTGCTGCAGCTGCACGAGCCCGACTCGCGCCCCGCGCAGCCCTAGCTGCCCTCACACATGCCCCATTAGGCCTAGCACATGGCGTATTAAACGCGCAGCCGACGCGCTGGTAATGCACGTCTACGCGCTTTTAACGAGATTTGAATGCAACCTTGTAAACTAAGCATACGGGGTGATCGTGACGTGCGTCTACTGCGCGTATACGCGCAGATATAGGGATACAGATACATAAAAGATGGGAAAAAAATCTTAATGTATCGAATGTCATCACATCAAACGAGATCCGAACGTGCTTCATACGCGCGTTTGTATCGCGTTTTACGCGCGTTTGAATCTGTAACGGCGCAGAAAATGCGCGTACCTTAAACGCGCGTCGTCTGCACGTTTAAAATAGGCCATGTGTTAGGGGCCTTAACGATTCGTTTGACCTAGTCGCGTGTCACTGTCTCATCCGTGCTAAGCTCAGTGTCAGCGCCACTCGGTGACATCCGTGCATCACTCGGTCTCACCCGTGCCATGCTCAGTGTCATCCGTGCCTCACTCGGTCTCTTCTTTGCACTACGCGGTTTCAGCCGTGCGTCTTTCGGTCTTAAGCATCCATGTCCCGGGTTTTATATGCGTGTCACTTGATCACACTCTTTTACTGCTCAGTGTCAGACATGCGTCACTCGGTCTCTGCCGTGTATCGCTCGGTTTCAGCCGTGCGTCACTCGATGTCAAGCGTACATCACACGGATCTTGTTGGCGCGTCACTCCGTCTCAGCAGTGCGATATCAATCTTGTTTGTATCACCCGGGTCTTATTGGTGCGTATCACTCGCTGAGTGCTCTACTCACATTTGTTCTTGTCGATTATTGATAACGATTACGAAACGCAAAAATAATAATTGTTGTCGATGGTAAATTTTAAATCAACAGTAGATTTTTAAAAGTCTGCCTGCGATTTGACGAATGCTGTCTTTTTGCCTCTCGACACTGTCTTGTAAAAACTAACGATAAAACCGCAGTGCCTATTATTTCTCTGTTACATCAATTATGACAAGAACATAGATTATTTTCATCTATCATCGTATTGATTAAAAATTTAAATGTTTAAAGATAACTAATTCTGTTAATTAACTGTTGATGTAAACATTTAACGACAATCGAGTGATTATGAGATGTGACGACACATGATCAGAATATTCTAACCAACAATTCTTTCATAGATGAAAACCCTTTATTATCAAAAACTTTATCATAGATTAAGTAACCCCGAGCACAAGTAGTTATTGATTGTATGGTCCTAGTGGAATATGATATGAGCGTCATATTGCATCGGAAATAATTTAAATACATGAAGGAGGTACGTTTATGGTATGTAATGGGCTAATTTGAATTTGTTGGCCTTAAGTTGTGCCCCTCTGCTCATAAAATGGTGGTATAAATGTGTGAATATATCGCCACTTTAAAACAAAAGGGCCACAAATCAAAAAAGATTCAAAATCTTTTTTATTGTAAAAATTCAAATTTTGTTAGTTATGTTTTTAAATTTAAAAAGATTCCCATGAATTTTACACTTTAAGCAATAAAAACATTTTGTATTTTCGAATTTACGCTGCAACATCAGTGCAAAGCCGCCATTTTAATGGCTCTCCTGTAAAATTAGGTCTATTCGAGTTGTGGCCCTTTTGTTTTGAAGTAGCGATATGTCAATGTCGCAAAGAAAAATTACATTCATTGAATCAATGAAACACAAAGCCTGATTGATCCCCCAAATACTGCTGAAAGTGGGCAAAACTATTGGTATTAAATGTAAGACATACTACATATAAGATGCGCCAAAAATGCACGCCTTGTAAACTTAAGCAATATATTATAATATACATAAATCTTATATTAAAATTTTCGAAATTCTCTCTACAAAATTTCTTCGAGTTTTAACTAGATGAGATTTAGGATTTCTGGATAATGTAGTGTTTAATATTTTGGCTTTTAGTGTATATTTAAAATCACAACTTTTGTCAGCATGTAATAGTGTATTTCGGGAATATTATGGATAGTAGAATAAAATAAATGATAACCATTCGTTTATTTCAAATGTGTTCCAAATACTAGCTTGTATTTTTTCCCTTGTATTTTAACTTCTTATTATCACAAGTTAGTGCGCGTTTAAATCATAGCGTATTTATTGTCCGTTGCTGTTTACGGCTGCTACGGCCAACGATGCGGATGACTGTAGTTCGGCAAGCTTTCTTGTGCGTGTAGCAGAGGCGCTATAGTGATCTTATTACCAGGTTATCGAAAGTACTTAAAAAACTCAAAATTAAAGTTATAATGAAAAAATCTTTACTTGGGGAAATTGGGAATATCGTTGGTTAAGTTGGAAACAAAATACCATAGACGATAGAGCATAGCTGTTTTCGAAAACCGTCAACCGCAGGTAAAGTTTGTCGAACTGTTAATGCTTTGATGCAAACGCGCAGTTAGTGCGTTTTTTCGCGTAATAGTAATTGTTAAATTCATTGAACAATTTACTAACATATTAAATGTAGGAATATTGTTACTATTTTGAACTTTCTTACTATATCGTAATTGTATTATACCGTGTAGACTTATAATATTTAAGAAGTATTAACAGACGTTTATATAAGTAACTGTAGGTTTTATCATAGTTGGCATAAAACTTCGTCACTAATTTTAGTTTACACAGATGAAGGGCGAAGATTTAAAACTCAATTTATATTTAGTAAAGTTATTAGTATATAATACTATTTAACATATACAGTTTTTTTTTTCGTAACATCTGTGACCAAGTTTTAGGCTATCTTAAGGTGACACACTATTGTTTTTAGATTATAAGTATAAAATGTATTTCATAATCTATCCAGCAAGACAAGATAATATAGCGTAATTTCATTTGCCCCTTTGGCTCTGTGGCACTCTTTACGTTTACTACATTAATTATAGGTTGTTTTATCATTCTGTACATTCTATTCCACTTAATTCATTTTTGAAAAAAAAAACAACAATATCAGGCAGTTGTCCCACCGACAGCGAGTTAAAGACTAACTATCGGCTATTTTCTCGCTCATGAAACGTACAATAGATATAAATTCCGTGTAAAAAAAGAGATGTACATACAAATAGTTGATCGCTGACTGTTTACACTGCCGGCGAGGAGTCGCTTCATTAGGTTGTCGCTGAGTGACAAGAGCTGTGAACCAACCCTCGCTCAGCGAAACTTGCTCAGCGATCACATCAGGTTAGCGCAGGACTGTACGCTTACCCGCTGCGAGCGAGTGACGCGAATAATTGTACGTCTCACTCGCATATTCGCTTATAGCCGAGCTCCATTATATCGGAACTATGCACCGAGCTCTCCGCTACTCGCCAACTTGTATCTATTTTAGCTCTACTCGCTTACTCGTTTTCGGTGGGACAGCAGCCTAAGGATAGCAAAAACACCCGCACTGTACATGTAGGGTGGCCACCCATACTGTAATATATAGTATTAAATTTCAGTTAGTGGTACTTTATATTATATAAGAATATACCAAAGAATAAATAAAGTAAATGTTGTAGATAGTGATCAAAATTAAAAATACTTACTACAAGCGACATATTGACTGTCAACGAAACATTTGTTTTGCATTGTGTGAATTTCAGCTCGCTATAATTTGCATCACAATTTCGTGGCCTTATACAAAATACATTTGTTTGTAACGTTCATCGTTATCTCTCGTTAAAAACTGAAAAATGAAGTACCTTTAACTTCTTTAGTAATATTTTGTCTCCTTGGATAGATTATAGTATGTTAATATCAGAGGTAGATTTTTGAATCTATTAAAGATGAAAACTAGTCATGAATATGATGTTATTAATAGTATATTCAGTGTCTTTCATATTGATGTCTTAGTGATTAATAAAATATTTGTTTATTTTAAATTTCTCATTTAACACAAAACATAATTATTGTTAGTTAGTAAACTATTGTCTGATTAGAATATTACTATAATTATTTAGGACACAAAAATATGAAGGACTGAAACAATATTTTTTCATATGAGTTTGTCTGTATATTTTATGTATGTATTGATCTTCATTATTCATTCCAGTTCTGATCTTTTGGACATTTGAAATGCAATAAAATAAAATAAAGTTTGTTTTGTTATAATACATGACACTCATTGATATACTTTCATTTTATCGGTATTTATAGTTTTAATGTTTTAAATCTACAAAAAAACGAGCTACACACATTTTAAAATAACATTTAGAGTAATACCGTTTTATAATATGTATGTCTACTATAATAAAGTAATACTGAAATGGGTACTTTGTTCATTTTTCCGTCTTTTCCTGTTAAATCCAGTTAACTGCAGCCTGAAGCGTTCTTATGGATTGCGGGATTGTCTAGAGTTAATGCAATTTTTATTCGCTTCAAAATTTTTTGGCCGACTATTTGTTATTTTTGCCAACATTTTTTTTTGACGACTATTATTTTTTTGCTCATGAATTACGACTAGTTCCTAATGTGGTCCATGTTGTCAAAAACTTTGTCTAGGTACCTGTTGCGACAGACACATTACCATAGATATTAAATATTTATATTTTAAATTGCATATAGGTATATTTATTAGTATCTGCATAATTTTTATGCTATTTGTAATTAATATCGAGGGACGAATAATCACCGGTGAACAATACTGGCCATGGGTCTTTTCATCATTTCCTAAGGTGGATCATATTACATTAGATACCGGAGCCCTTTGGAATCTTCAAGGGTAACAACGTATATTATTATATGTAAAAGGCTAATGAAGGTTTATCAGATGCAGCATGGTGACAGACAGACAGACACACATATGGACAGCGGTCTTGTCCGTTTTTACCCTTTGGGTACCTGTGGAACCCTAATAATTACACCCTACATATTTAAACATGTCTTAAGAAGAGTGAAATGTAGGTATTTATACTTAGTTTTTTTCCATAAATATTTTTACAAATTAGAACAGATTTTTTATATAGGCAAATTGCCAATAGCAGCACGCACTATTTTTTTCATTCCTCACTTCCAATCGTATTGTTTTTTTCTAGGGACTCCAAATAAGTATGGCGTTTGGAGCAAGCCTTTACTCTCTAAAACTGATCATAAAACATAATCCAGTGGAGTCTTAAACGTTCATTTCCAATTAAAATTGGGTGGTTCAAGCTTTATGACGCTGCGCCGAGTTGCTGACAGGATCATTTTTGTTTATTTAACATGGTGTTGTTAAGGGGCTTAACTACCGTCTCAAGAATGACACTGCTACACTGCTATACTCCTGATACACTTGTGCCGATCATCTTTTTTCACAACAATATGGCTCAACAGTCCTTCATAGCTAACGCCACACCAAACCATCACTGAGTTCGGAAAAAGCCCACGTTATACCTACGCTGTTGATTAATTGAGAAGCTTCTTTAGAGCTTTCAGCATAAATGCGGTCATTTTTTAAATTCTGCTTAATTGTAAAAACATGTCTCACCCGTAAACATTTTTTCTGTGTCTCCTTTGTGTATTGCTTAAGTAGTTTTGATTTTACCACTCTATTGTTTTTTAAATTATTACTTATAAAATGACGTGCGTCTCTTATAGGCTGTAAGTCCTTAGTCATCTTTTAAAATACGTAATATGGTTCTAGGTGCTATATTCATCTCCTGACACAAAACCTTTTGCCTTCCGACAGGATTTCTTCGAATGCTTTCACTCGCTTACTGCTTTGACCGCATCTTTCATACGAACACTAAGTGAATGACCAGGTCTTTTTTGTCTCGAGCAGAGGTTTCATTGTATATCTACCTATCAATAACCTGGTATACAAACATTTGAGTACCTAATAGGTACCAAGCGTATGGAGAATTTTCAAGATTTATGCATTTGGTTCCATTTTTTATTTGGTTCTACTTTATGTAATGTAATGGCAGATGTTCAGTTCTTTTTACCACTGCAGTCCATTATAATATAACGAAATATTTTACAATATATTGGCGCGAAAATAAGAAAACATAATGAACAATCAAGTAAAAATTGCAGTTTCCAAATTCAAACGTATTTTTTTTTATATATTTTATAATTGAAACTAAATATGTTAGCCACTATTACAAGACTTAGATACTCAAAGTGCGGTAGCGTTCTTTGTTGTCTAGCTTAACGTGTCGTGTGCAATTTCAAACTGCCACAGAGTTATTTCCCCTATGGAAAATGACACAGTACCTAAATGTGTTATAAACGATTTATCGAAAGAGTTCTGAAAATGAATTTACAGAAGTGAGGATTAAATAAAAAACTTGATAACTTGCATATAATCTCGAATTCAGAAAAGGATAATTAAATTTTTGTCCAATACAAAAATTAATTACCTATGCTGTACCCATAGTAAGATTAAATTATGTTTAGCCAAAAAAAACTTTGTTCATGTTTTCGCGTTTTGTTGAAACGAAAACGAACTTATGCGTACATCGTACACTGCGATTTATGAGCTCAAACAAGAGCAATGCTTGTTTTGAGGACACATATTTTGTACTAAGGGTAGGTACTGTACGCGTTTTATTCGCCGATTCACTGAATGCTCTCCATGTTTTATGATATTCAGTGAATTCGTGCGCCGATACCGGCGTTGCAAATCTTTATACAATGTATCACCTCAGTACCGTGAGACCAGTTTAACCCTGCGGGGCGCGTAGGGCGGGCGGATCTCGCATTTCGTTACGGGAAAATATAAAAATATTAATTAATTAATTAATTAGTACAACTACATTAAATTGAAAATATTGATAAATGAATCGTGTGGCCTCGATACTTAATGCGTGATACGGAATTTTAGTATGTCAAGTATAATTCTGTGACCTTTCTTTGTGTAAGCGCCTACATAGTTAACTCAAAGGTAAATCAACCCTTACAGTGAAGCCGGTCGCGCCTGTTGACTTACTTTATTTTTTTCTGATGTGACTGAAATAAAGTTATGAAAATATACGTTTTAGCATATTTCTCTTAAAGTTATATTTTATTTTTCATCATTATCATTAGTATTTAATTGTTTACATTTGTTTTATTTAAGTTTTTATTTAAGTACAATGTGAAAGGGTTTAACAAAATTAAACTATGTAAATTCTGAGAGGGTATAGTGCACATATTAGTTGAATAAAATTGATAATATTATTTGATTGAATTTACAACTACGACGGCATCATTTATACACAATTAGCGTATTTACGGAAATCAAAGGTAGAATAGACCGCTGTCGATTCATGATACATAAAAACAAATAATTTATACTTTTTAAGAAAAACTTTAAGTTAGAGCGCCCGAGAAGTATTCTACTCGTAGCAGGCTACTACGCAACAAGATCGCCGATTATTCGTTTGTTCGTGTGTTTCCAAATGTTGTACCTACAGTCAGAGAAGGAAATTTAGGCTTTGATATGATTGTCTGCGTATCTTGATATACTTAGTATGTGAAAAAGTAATCATAGTTATGTTGAAAAAAGAGTTAGCAAATTTAAAATTAGGTCATATTATTCCATAAACAGGATGATAATCAATCAGAATGAAATGAATACTATTACAAAAAAAAATATTACCCACAGCATTTTCATTTTAGTATTTTGACAACGCCTCAAAAGTTATAAATAAACTAATTATTAAAAACAAATGACATTATTGCAATAAGTTATAAAATCGGGTTTTGTTTTCATTAAACATTTTTTGTCCCAATCGTACCTACTACTGAAGAATGCTCCTGGTGGTTGCGTGTCTGCTGGCGTTCACGCGCGCGTCTCCGCCGCCATGCGAGCGCGCGCCGCCGCACGCGCAGCCCGCTGACGCTAACTACCGCCTCGGTATAGCCGGGGACCCTGACTTGTTTCTTCCTGGAGAGCTTTATACCGGTATATTTGTTTTCACAATAATATCTTGTCCCAAACATATAACTATGCAAGAATGCTCCTGATGGTGGCGTGGAAAGTGGAAAACATAACGAGGAAACATACATTATTATAGGTATTCGACATTTGTATTGTCTTGTGTAAAATAGTCCACCACAATTTTCATGAGCGTCGCCAAGGGGAGAACAGAGAGGGGTTGTGTTTTCCTCCCTTAAGTGTTATCTATTCAATTAATACCTTATACATTACATTTGCCTCCCTAAAAAAGCAAAAGACTGCCCCATATCACCTTCGTGATTCATCGGCATCGGCTGGTGACGTGTCTTTGTCTGTTCGATTGTATTTAGGTTGTTTTAGTTAAGGTTGTCAACCTTTAAAATACTTATATAAAGAAGACGCACTTACAGCAAATACCTACCTAACTAAGTACTTTAAGATAACAGTTACATAAATTGATTATCCTGAGCTTATGGACCTCTAAAACAATTTGTCTTTCCACAGTTTCGCTGCAAAGTGTAGATAGCGGTCAGGGACCAACACCGTTCGTTGGATTCACCGTATGGGCGGAAGTGGTGCAGGAAGTTTCGCTAAACGACAGCGTGGAAGATAGGAAATTTAGCGAAAACAACCAGTCACTGGGCTCGTTCCAAGCGTACGACACGCAGGCCAAACCTCATGAAGTTTGCATACCAGCTGTGAATAACGCGACAGCGCACCCTAAAACTGAAATACAGGTATGTACAAATAAATTACACTTAAAGCCCAATACTAGGTTTTCATAACAGGGTTCGGCTTCAGTTTCGGTAAAAAATAGACGTACTGTAGGACACTCGTATACATCACATCCGTGGCTCATCCTATCTGGGGATAGTAGGACGTCAATCCTATCTGGGGTTGATTCCACAATTTTATGAATACCAGTGGCCATTTATTATCAGGTGGATGGATGTATGCCACTTTAATACGTATCAACGTTGCAAAAAATTTTGTAAAGAAATATTATCCTCTATCTTTGTTGATTGTAAACTTTAAATTGTAATTACGTATTAAAATGTAATATTGTAACCTGTTTAAAAACCAGGTGATATGGCACGCGCCGTCCGTGGCACTAGAATTTTGCGTGCGTCTATGCGCCCGCGCGGAGCACGCGTCGGGCGGCGGCGCGGCGGTGCTCGCGCGTAAGATCTGCCCCGCGCCCGTCGCGCCCGGCAGCTTGGCGCGCCCGCCGCCCATCGTCGAGCCCTGCTGCGCGTGCGACGAGGCTAAGTATGAGGTGACTTGACGTGATATTAGGGTAGATAGGGGGTAGTAGATAGGGGAGAAACGAGATAGTCTCGTTCTAGGTACGAGGGGAACGAGATACTATAGTACATAAAGTACGAAGACACGAGGTATGTGGCTAGCAAGACTTTTTTCGCCACTAACGCGTTAGAGAAAAAAAATACTCGTAAATTCTTAATACACCTCTCCCTATCCCCCTTGTAATATTTCTTATTTTTTCAAAGCTCCTTCCACCCTTTCGAACCTCACGTGACGAAGCAAGGCAAATCGCTAGTATACCTAACATAAACAATGTAACAAACGTGTCAAGTGTGTATAGGTAATCGATTTGTTTTAACAGGTAACATTCGAAGGCCACTGGTCACAAAACACGCACCCGCGGGATTTTCCACCAGACAGTGCTCAGGCCCATTTCGGGGATATAATCGGGGCGTCGCACACCGCACAGTACCGCGTGTGGCAGGAGGGAAGGGTTGCTAGCACCGGGCTGCGACGACTGGCTGATGATGGCGCCACAACTGCGCTTGAGAAAGAACTGAAGGCAGAGGTAAGTTTGATTTGTTTTTTTTATACTTGTATTTGTCAAATCGTAACCATAATGTGATTTTTTTTTGTAATTTTGGAACATTAATATTTTCTTTGTTTCTATAATCTTTTATTTTTTGTTTTTATAGTGATACTTAATTGTGTCGATATTTTTTATATTACCTAATTTTATTTTACAGTTACTTAGAGTTGAGATTAAGTATCTATTGTATGGAAAAAGCACGCAAGTAGAGTGCGCAACTATTGTGGCGCTTTAGGCGACTCAAAATGCTATTTCTTTCACTAGAAGCCTTTCTACGCAATGTACTTAGTGATTTTCGGAATGTGATTAGGTGGATGGAAATACTATGTCCCAAAAATATTAGAAAATTAAAAATTAGATTTTGTTACAACGGTTATACATTCGATTATCAATTCGACTGTCTTTATGATGTTATGATTTATGATACCTATTCTTTGTCCGTAGAGCGACCACATCCGCACAATAATCAAGGCGCGAGGCATTTCCTGGCAGCAGGTGGCCAGCGGCGGAGTGCCTAGCACCTTCGCAGTATTCCGAGTTGACGCTAAACACCACCTGGTGTCGTTAGTGTCGAAACTGGCGCCTTCGCCCGATTGGGTGGTCGGGATCTCCGCGTTGGAGCTTTGCAACGCTAATTGCACTTGGAGGCGATCGTCCACGCTACCCTTGTATCCGTATGACGCGGGTACTGACAGTGGGATTACGTATACGGTCAGTGGTATTTTCCGCCTTATAATATTATAAATTTGTATGTTTGTGAGTATGTATGTGTGTTTGTTATTCTTTCACGCATAAATTATAAATCGCATTTCGCTGTAATTTTGAGCACTGATATTTTATGACCTGGAGTATATGTTACTCCATGGTAAACGTGTTTAAAGCGAACGGTACCACGAAAATAAGCTAACAGTCTATATAAATTTATTACAGAAATGTCATGTTTTATAACCTTTATAACGAAATATTATAATTGTTATTATAATGTACCTAAATTCACGTGCCTTTTTAGGATTAACTGCGACGGAACTTTGGCATTCAATACTTACCTAACACCGTTATATTGATACAGAAATATTTATACGGCACTGAAAAATCTAGAGTCTATTATGTCCTTTGTTCAAGTTAAAGTCATTAGACCTTACAAAAAATGATCAAAAAATAATAATTATCATTTGGAAAAAGTTTGCATTTTAGTCTTATTAGTAAAACCCGGTTATACTTTGCTGTGGCCTGAAGACCAATACGACACGACATTTTCCGTGAGAACCGCAGAATAAGAAGTACATCTCATAAAAAGGAAAATTTTATCATATAAAATTGGAATGTTGAATTATTATATTTTGTAATAAGTCTGTACTGTAATCAACTATTGTTCCTCCTGGGTATAAGGTGTCGTTGCATACGAAGTTCCTAGGATTATTGAAATCAGAACTCAGCAGCGCCTGTACCCTTAGTACGAGTATATTATGTTTTCTTAAAACAAGCATTATTCTTGTCGTCGCTCATACCATAACTTGTCATGTACTTTGAAATGATGAGCGAAAACAAAGCAATACTAGTTTTGACACAACATAATAAACTTGTACGAAGGGTGCTAATATGTTATTAGGCGCCAAAAAATCTCTACTAACAATTTCGTATAAATAAAAAAAATGTTTGGTATAGGCACGTCGCTCACCAACGGTCCCGCCCGCTCCCGTCCGTGCGTTGCGCCCGGAATGGCCACGTGACGAACGTTCCCCGTTCTATAGCGCCACGGGCGAGATGCGACCCTTCGCTCGCCTTCGTCTGACAAGATTGAGGCTCTATGAGAAGAGCTGTGATCCTGTCGGTTAGTATTATATTTAAAAATCTTCTATTTCGTTATGCCAGAACGTGTTTATTAATATATTAAAAAATATTTTTTGTATTTATAAATGAGTAAATACGCTGCGTTTTCATGTTATTATCAAATTCAGTATGTATTGTGGTCATCAATTTGACTATGGTAAAGTACAGGCTAAACCAACTAGGCCGCTACTTACTAGACCAACTGATAAACCTAGTTAATGAATCTTATTTCGCTTGTCGGCTATTCCCGTATACGGTCGGATAACAGCAGAGCTGTAATATTGATTCAGAATCTTATAATATTGATACAGAAATATTAACTAGGGCAGTAATAAAATCAGAGTCTGTTTTTTCTTTTGATCAAGTTAGTCATAAGGCATTGAAAAGATTGATAATTCTTATTTGGTTACGGCTTTCCATTCCATAATAATTATGTCTTACTAGCATACGGTGTCACTCTTTGCTGTGCCTTTAGCCCGATGCAATATTTCTCGTGGAAATCACAAAATAAAATTTCGGCAAACGAGCCGTGATAGCCTAGTGGTCGAAACTGGGCCTCTCAATAGAGGGCTCGGGGTTCGAATTTCGGGTACAAACCACTGATTTTTCAAAAAATATGTGCGAATTGAAAATTAATTATCACTATTTTGCGAAAAAGAAAATATTGCGGGGAAAACTACACTCCTGAGGGTTCTTTAAAAAAAGATCTTGGAGGTGTGTGAAGTCTACCCATTCACATTTGATCGGCGCGTAGAAGAAAGCCTAAAGCCCTCATCTTGAGAGAAGACACATATTTAGCAGTGGGACAATAATAGATTGACGACATACGCATGCACATTACTCAGGTGTAGAGCCAATAAGCGAGGTCGGCGTAGAGCCGGTACGCGTGCCGTCGGGCTCTAGTGGGGCGTCGGGCGGCGCATGTGCGGTGCACGCGTGGGGCGGCTGGGGACCGTGCAGCGTGACGTGTGGCGCGGGCCACGCGTCCCGCCAGCGCGACTACATGTGGCCGGCGCGCGCGTACGCGGACGCGTGCCGCACGCCGCTCACTGAATATCGCAAGTGTCATGGTCCGAGGATGAACTGCAAGTGAGTATGTGTTTTTCATCTGGGAATTATTATTAGGAAATGCAGAGAAAAATAGTACACGCGTACGTTATATACTTTTCAAACGACAGATTTTTTATTAACGACTTACTCGCTCATAATAGACTAAGCCTACGAGCACAGATTTTATTTTGGGAGGGGGTCATGGGAAGTCGTTCAATCTATTTAGCGATGAAAATGTAGAATCTGGCGTATTATAGGTTCTTTTTTATAATATGTATATAGTGCAATTGACTTAAACATCGAGTCATACTATACATATATTATAATAAAATGTCAACCTTAGTGTAGAAGTATTAAGGTAGGTGTACAAGGAGCGGTATCGGTAGTGATATACGTGGGACGGCTGGGGGCCGTGCAGCGTGACGTGTGGCGCGGGCCACGCGTCCCGCCAGCGCGACTACATGTGGCCGGCACGCGCGTACGCGGACGCGTGCCGCACGCCGCTCACTGAATACCGCAAATGTCATGGCCCGAGGATGAACTGCAAGTATGTGTTTTTTGTCTAGAAATTATTATTGGGAAATGCAGAGAAAAATACTACACGCGTAAGTTATATACTTTTCAAACGACTGATTTTTTATTACCTCACTCTCTCTTATTAGCCTAAGACTACGAGCACATATTTTATTTTGGGAGAGGGTCATAGGAAGTCATACAATCTAATTAGCAATGGAAATATAGAATCTGGCATATATAGTGTTATTTTTTATAATATATAGTGCAATGACTTTTTCAGCTGGACCTACAGAGTTCCATGTCTGACATATAACATTTATGTAATTTTAAGAAAAAATGGTTTTCGCGTATAATATTTTGACGATGCTTCTTTACCTTACTATAACATAGCTTAGGATGATAGGGACATACTATATTCATTAATCCAAAACTACTTGTGAAGTGAACACTGAGAGGGGTGTCATCGGAAGTCGCATAATCAAATTAATCACGATAATATATTTTCCGGCGTACTAGAATATTTAGCACAATTCAATTACGGTACGATACTATATAAAATATGTATTATAATAAGAATGACAACCTTGGTGTGGACCCGGTAAAGTCTGTGCAGAAGCGACGATATCTATAGTGGTGCACGTACGTTTTGTGATGACATGTCGCATCCACTAAATCCCAAACGTGTCGTGGCTCTAGGACAGCTAATAGTAAGCAGTTGGGTGTTCTTCATTTGAATGTGGAACAAACGAGGTTTACAAACAGGTATGCGTGGTAGTAGGGGCAGGCGGCGACATTTTCAACGGCGGCGGCAGTTTATGCATGGTGCCACATGTGGCAGGCACACAAATGTGTATGATCAACCATTTTTTTTTATCTATCTGAAGTAGAAAACGATCATGCAGTCCAACTGATGATAAGTGGTCACAGCCGCCCATGGACGTCTTTAATCGACTTCATACAGAACATGGGTTCCATCCGAAGCCAATCACAGATGCGTTGCTACTCCCGAGGACTATGATGGTCGCCTCATGTAAAAGTGTGCCGGCAACCACACCCTTCCATCGAAACGCAAGAGATGCTTCACGCTAGAAATAGGTGTAGAAGTGGTACTTTCCCGGTCGAACTACACTGGTTCTACCTTCAAAAAACCTATCGAGTTTTGTTCGTAGGGTGATATCCCAATACGAGCCGGAGGCAGCGGAGTCGTCCGGCCCGTGCGCGGTGTCCGCGTGGTCCGCGTGGTCGCCGTGCGAGGGCTGCGGCGTCCGCGCGCGCACGCGGCACTACCTCGGCCCACGCGCTCACAAGCGCTGCCACGTCGGCTTCCGCGCGCGTACCGTGCTCAGCCAGGCGCAGCCCTGCGACGCCGGGCCCTGCTTTAAGTTAGTTTAATTTTATTTTGAGATATGCACACATTGACAATTACTTACCGAGTAAATCACACACGCACGGAAGTACGCATGCTCGCATTGGATAAATTATTTTTTAAATATGCACACACTCATGCAGTCAATCACGCACACAAGGGAGTACTCACGCTTGCATTGAATTAATTATTTGTCAAATATGCATATATTGACACTCACTCATGCAGACAATCATACACGCTCAGAAGCACACACGAAAACACACGTAGTCAATCACATACGCACGGAAGGATGCATTCTCGCATTGCTCGCAGGTACACCAACACTACAAAACAGTAGGTCCTATGAGAACCCGGCATTACGCACGTCGGCTTCCGTACGCGCACCGTTTTCAGCCAGGCTCAGCCCTGCGACGCCGGGCCCTGCTTTAAGTAATATGCTAATACTGTTGTAATATGTACTACACTAACACACACTGACACTCACGCAGTCAATCACACAATCACGGAAGTACCTATACTCGAATTGCACACACATACGGATAAACGCACAAAAACTTATACTACAAAACAATAGATCTTAGTTTTCTCACTCTTTATTATTACTGGGATTTAGTATGAAAGTAATAGAACAAAAGCGTAGTGCTTTAAATGAGTCACACTAATAGATAAATTGCCGTATATTAGAACAATTATAATATATTTATTTTCAAACTAGCCATTACACAAAGAAAAACCCCAGAAAACGTCGCGAGCTCATGAATAACAACTTTGCTAAAGATCATCCACATGACCAAATGAATAGTTTACGATTCTATAGAAGACGTACAGACAAACATTTTTTTTTATAAAGAAGAAAGATGATAATGATTTTTTTAAATAAAATGATTTACTGTAATTCAAAGCGGTTTTTTATCTCTACATTTTACAAAGACTACTACGTTACCGTGAAAACACGCGAACAAATTTATTATACTCTCCTATTGAATTAATAAATAATTATTACGTCCATCGAAATTACAATTGTGTAATATATTAAGGATGATTGTGGGAATGTTAATGATTTTAAGAAACAAGACATAATGGCAAGTGAAATAACAAATCGACAAAATTCCCGCGCAAGCATTCCGTCAAAGTGAAACACGAATGTTCCATAACTTATAAACTGATTGGCATAATAAATTAAAAATGTTTTGGGCATTCGTCTGGTTACGAACCTCTTTTACTTTTGTTGCAGACCGCCTGGAGAGTATGCAAATGCAACAAATTTTGACTGGTTTTTCATCGTAAGTTCAATCATATCCCTGTTTCGAGATTGTATCTTAATAGTTATTTAATTTCTTGTGAGGGTGTTCTGAGAAACAAATTGCTGGAAACCGTTTATCGAATGAATTTCTGAAAATGGTTATAACTTAGTTAAACTTTTTTGAAGCTTAAAGCTCTCGGGGTCTTATCAGTATTGGGTACGGTGGAAAGTTTTATAATATTGGATTAGTTAGGTCTGTCGTTTTGACAGGAGACGTGTCTAAACTGAAATTAGCCATAAATGCGTTATTATCTCGGAGGACTAAGTTAGAACACCTTAAATTAGTATTTCTTCCTTACCCCTTAAGACCGGAAAATTGCGGCGCTCGACGCCATTATTATCGCCATCAAGCAGAAGTAGGAGAGGCGGTGGTGCCTCTTAAGTGGACTCACATAGGGTTACCATCTTCACTTATGGTTTAATCGCGTAGGATAATCCGCGGGGTGAGTGCGCAGTGACCGCGTGGGGCGGCTGGTCGCCGTGCTCCTCGCGCTGTGGACGTGGCCGGCGCCTGCGCACGAGACTCTACGTGGCACGTGACTCCCGCCTGCAACCGCGCCTCACGCGCCGCCTGCTGCACGACTGGAACCAACGGTTCGCCGAGTTGCAGAACATGGTGCGTGCCGCGTGACGTCACCGCGTGTAGCCTCCCCACCCAGTGCGCGGCTGTACGTGGCACGTGACTTCCGCCTGGAGCCGCGCCTCACAGGCGCCTGCTGCGCGACTGGAAAAAGTGGCTCGCCGAGCTGCAGAACATGGTGCGTGCCGCGTGACGTCACCGCGTGTAGTCTCTCCGCCCAGTGCACGGCGGTTTCAGCGGTTCGACAACATGTAAAACATGACGCAATGATGGTAATATCATTCAGTAAACGATCTCCGGACAGCTGTGCGAGCACATGCATTGACGCACGTGACTTTAGGTTAAACCTATATTCCAATGCGAGTTGCATACTCGTTTGCAACTTCTTAAAACAATGTGTTATATGTGACATCATCGTATTGGACACACGCTTTCTTTCTACACTTATAGCCCCACACGAGGATTTTCTCCTGTGTCGTGGGTACCATGGACACTCACAAGACGAATACACAAACACCCAGACCCAGAACATCAATCTAAACTCATCATTCAGATACCTGTCTGGCCGGGAATCGAACCCGGGACCCATTGCGTGTCAGACCGGTATAGTAACCGCTTCGCCACGCGGGTCGTCAGTCCCAGGTCAGTGCATGGCTGTACGTGGCGCAGCGGTTGCCGCGCGTCGCCAAGGTTTACAATATGGTATGTTATGTGTTGCACGCTGTGTGAAGTCAGTGCGTGTGGTAAGTACAATGCGAATGAAGTGACGGCGAGGGATGGCTCATCGCAGTAATTCTACAAACTGGGGAACGTCGTGTGTTGGGTATTGGACGCCTTGTAGATTTTGACGTCATAACACTTACACGAGTAGGTATGTATATTCCCAGTGAATGCGCCGTGATCTATACACTACCAATATTTCTCCTGAATCTCAGAGGAGATAATTGGTTCTACATCTTGTATGTAGAGTAGGTAAGCAAAATCCAGAGTTTGGAAGACTAGCAGGGTAATTGATGCTAAAGATATTTCATTCTACGGTACGTGTGTGGATGGTGTATGAACTATCATACCTTTCCTCCGTCTTATACTAATATGACGGAGGAAAGGTTGTTCTTGAATAGGAACTAAAATCCCTAATGCCCCGAAATTTTCTACACGAATTTAAGCCTATAAAATATATCTGAAATAATTTTTGATCAAGTTCTGGTTTTTCTGTGGTAGCTTTATCAGTACAGTGTCGCAGCCTTTTGCATTTCCACTCTATAACATAATATTCAATTGAAATCCAACTTCCACACTTTATTTCACTTAATAAATATTGCAAATCCCTATCGAATATTTTAATATCCTTTTAAAACATTTACTGATCGTAAAATCATTGTAATCACATTCTCGTAACAACATAAAAGCAATTAATGATTACAAACCAATATTGTTGTGGATTTGAAACACCTTAATTTGTAACAGGTACTCGCGATTTTTGTTTTTGAATTAATTACGCCGATATTTCGATCCAGTTACATGGATCGTGATAACGAAACTCGATCAAAAAAATTAAAATCCAAAACCGAATATCGTGAGTTCCCGTTATCAATTTTTTTTTATCTGACTGAAGTAGCAAACTAACATGCAGTACACCGGATGGTAAGTAGCCACTGCCGCCCATGGACATCTGTAATCAACTTCATACAGAACATAATTGTATAAAAGCAATTGAAATATCAATAAATTCAACATATTTTGATATTTTTTTACATAATAAAGTGGAATACCTTATATGTACAGGAGTTACCACCAGAGAACACGACAAACGAAGACCCTCACATCGAGAGCCTGGTGCAGGAACATCTAGACCGCTGCCAGTTCACGCTGTCGCAGCAGGAGGCGCTGTGCGATGGGGAGGATGACTGTGACGTTGCTGTCCCTCCAGGTAACCTCATAAACCAGGGGTCAGGCTGACTTGACCCTGGCGGCAATATTAATAGACCTAGACAATATGTAAAATATAATTTATTTATACTTAAAATGGCCACCTCCACATCGAAAGTCTGGTACATAAACACCTTATGTGCCCAAGACACTGATATTTTGCAAGATAGCTATAATGATAGGTTAATTTTATTTATTTACAAAGATACATGATATAATTGAATACAGAGGTCCATATCATATATACCTTACAGACGAACATATATATTAATATATACTTATAACTAAAACACGCATTTGCGGCAACGTGACACGCGGGTCTGGTGACTCCGGGGGGTCCTCTCCTTCCTCGAAACTTTCGGAACACAACTCCCTTCGGCCACAGCTCTTCCTTCAGGAAGGTCGACTCATGCTCGGTTGGGACGCGTACTACAAATGAACTAAAGTAAACTTATTGTGTAGTCTGAAATACTGAAGCGTGTAAAGTTTTGCCATTCATTCAAATATCAAACGCGCCTTAACGTTACGCAATTTTTTAGATCGGTCGAGAACTAGACAAGATTTACTTTATAATGCTAATACTTGGAGTGTTTTAATTCCCTTATGTCCGCTCTCGGTGTGGGAAAATTTATCCAGCTTAGTTTATCCAGCGTAAATAGTTTATAGCAGGGATGTCATGCAGATCCGAAATAAATATCTTTCCGAAACCGTAACCGAATCGGATAAACGATTTCCGAATAATTTCGGACATGCGTGGAGGTTAATTGGCTACATAAATAGTACATATCTACGCTAGTTTGTGATTTTTATTATAGACAGTAACTATATCGAATTTCTTTGGAAGTAAAGTCATATCATCAAATAAAAAAAAAAAAACCTAAGCTCACTTAGCTGCATTTAAAAGCGGGTATTTAACAAAGACATCTGTCGTTTTTGATATTATTAAGTACGTGTTTGTGTCAAATTCAAGGTAGTGTGTGTAATGTGTTTTTAGTTGATTTTATGTATTCCTTCTCTACATCAACTATAAAACTTCATACTCCTCCGTCTGCGGCAAGTATCTTAAAAACGGATCACATGTTTTTGCTTCACGTATTAATTAAAAGAAGAAGAAGATTTTAATTTTAATACTCATTAAAACTAAAAGTCATCGGAACTATCCAAAATTAACTTATAATTTCATATCCATTACGATATTTGAAGCCGACACAATATTTTTATATATCCGTATCTTTAACCATATCCGAAATTTAATATATGCCTAGTTCGTAGTACCAAAATTACTTTACCTTGGTTCACAGACCTTGAGTTTCATAGCGACATGTTGTATTAATAAAAAAATTACAATCAATATCACTTAACAGTTTATCTAAATGTTGATTTACAGTATTTGCGAGGAAACTTGCTATCAACAAGCGGTAGTCAATAGAGATATTATGTGATAACCTTTTTTGGATAACAGTAGGCGTTGTTGTACAATAATGTTATTTTGATGAGTGGTTATAACATGATAGTGTTATCAATCGAAACTGACATCCATTTAATATGTACCAGGTATGACCTGGAAATACACCCGCGTCTAAAAATGTAAAATAATTTGGAATTGTAACAACTTGATGGTGGTGAACCAGTGTAGTTCGACTGGGGTACCACTCGACTCGAAGTACCACCGGCCACACCTATTTCTAGCGTGAAGCATTTTTTGCGTTTCGTTGGAAGGGTATGGTTGCCGGTACACTTTTATATGAGGCGATCATCATAGTCCTCGGGAGTAGCAACGCATCTGTGATTGATTTCAGATAGAACCCATGTTCTGTATAAAGTGGATTACAGATGTCCATGGGCGGCAGTGACTACTTACCATCTGGTGGACTGAATGCTCGTTAGCTACTTCAGTCAGATATAAAAAAAACCTGATAGATTAGTTGCATTTTAATGAAACAAAGACCTTAAGATATGAATCAAAAATTAATGTTATTAAATGAGCTGGACTCTTTGTTACCCATGTAAAAAAATGATGGTAAAAAAATTATTATACAAAGAAAAATAACAAATCTGCTAAGCTTTTTGCCGGATCTTCTTATTTGAGATCGGTGGTAGTGTAAGTAAAAAATATAACTGACAATTTATAAGTACACCCGTAGGCCCATGTAAAGACACTTTAATTCATTTTAATAGTTTTGGTTAAAACTTTCGATACTCATTGCTCCAAACTAGGAATTTCTTCTGAGTGCCATACACACAACGAAAATTGACAAACATCCAGACCCAGAACAGATATTTAAATTAATCATTAATTTGTTTGTCTGCTAAGGAATCGTACTTGGAACCTATTGCATGTCCGACTGATATGATGACCGCTCCGCCACATAGGTCTCGTAGTAGATAGTTTTGGCTTAAAGCGGTTTTAAACACACAAACAGGTAGACAAAAATACCGAAAATAATAGAAATTTCTAATACTTATTTCTTTTCTCTGTTATTTTTTTCTCTTATTTTTTTCAAATAGGTACCGCAATGTGCTATGACATACGAGTTTATGCGAGACACACGTTGTCATTTTTATTATATGTAACATAAGGAACGATAGTTATTTGAAAATATGAAAGGTTTGGAAATCCATTTTACTATACTTTTTAAGTGTCTGGTTTCTAATTTTAAAGAAAAACACTTAAAAAGAGTAAAAAGTAAATAATAAAAAAATACATTAAAAATCAGGTATTGCCTTTTGTTATTCCAAGATTATTTCATGTAAATGTTGGTCACGACTATGATTTCAATGATATATGAAGTCTAATTTTGGCTGGCTATTCCGAGCACATCGGCTGGTATATCACCGATTCTATCTGAAGTCAATCACCGATACGCTACTACTTCCGAGGAATAAGATCGCGCGTGTCACCTCATATTAAAGTGAAAATCTCGTCTATAAATAAGCTACATGTTCTCTTGAACAGAGGTATGCAAGGAGCCGATGGTCGTGGGTCCGTGCCGTGGATACCAAGAGCGGTGGTTCTACGACGCGGCGCGCGGCCAGTGCGAGCCCTTCGGGTATACCGGCTGCGACGGCAACAGGAACAACTTCCGCACGCGAGAGGCCTGCGTACGCGCATGTGAACGGAACGACACTTCGAGCACTTGTAAGGGTCACTGTGCATTTAGTATGCTTCACTTACAAAAACAATCATTTGTCGCTGCTTCGATTAAATAATAACACTAGTCAATTCCATAAATTTTACAGGAATGTCTATTAAATATTAAATAATGTCTTTATTTTTAGTTTTTTAAGGTGTGAAGTTAAGATAATAAAACGAGATAAAAACTTTTTAACAAAAAATATCTACCGACTTCCATGTCACAAAAAAGTAAAAAATAATTTAAATATATTTTGGTCTAGAACATACTCAGTACTTAGTACATAGTCCTGAAGTCGGTGCTCGACATATTTCGCTGGACGACGGTAACTACGTCCTATATGAGCACCGACTTCAGAACTATGTACTAAGTACTGAGTATGTTCTAGACCAAAATATATTTAAATTATTTTTTACTTTTTTGTGACATGGAAGTCGGTAGATATTTTTTGTTAAAAAGTTTTTATTTTACACTTTTTAGTGACTATATTTTTATGTTTGTATTTAAATAAAGCCTCTAAGTTTGCTTTGTGCATCTACATATTCACAAAAATTAAACATAAAACACTTTTACAATTCATACAAACAGGGCGCCCCCTCTGGAAGTACCCCTCCATCATCAGGGTTGAGGAGTTGAAGGTCAAATTTTTCATCTTATATTGTTGCTTAGTAATCTTATAACATATACGTTAGTACCAGGTGGCTAACTTCTATGGCTCAGGCTTGCAGTACCCTGCATCATCAGGGTTTAGGAGTTGAAGGTCAAAATTTTAATTGTGTGCCTCTGTTTGGTATTATTTTTACATACCTGTAAGCACCAAATTGCCAACTCCTATGGTTTAGAATTGAAGTACCCCTTCATCATCAGGGTCGAGGAGTTGAAGGTCAAAATTTTAATTTTGTGCCTCTGCTTAGTATTATTTTTACATAACCGTAAGCACCAAATTGCCAACTCCTATGGTTTAGGATTGAAGTACCCCTTCATCATCAGGGTTGAGGAGTTGAAGGTCAAATTTTTGATTTTATATTTTTGCTTAGTATTTTCTTTACATAACCGTAAGCACCAAATTGCCAACTTCTATGGTTTAGGATTGAAGTACCCCTCCATCATCAGGGTTGAGGAATTGAAGGTCAAATTTTTCATCTTATGTTTTTGCTCAGTAATTTTATAACATATACGTAAGCACCAAATGGCTTATTCCTATGGTTTTGGCTTTAAGTACCCCTGCATCATCAGGGTTGAGGAGTTGAAGGTCAAATTTTTGTCCCATGAATTTGCTTAACAATTTCATTATATATTCGCAAACATCAAACGACCAACTTTTATAGTTCAGGCTAGCAGTACCCCTGCATCATCAGGATTGAAGAGTTGAAGGTCAAATTTTTCATAGTAAATACCTACATAGTAATTTTATTCTATATTTTACTCAATTGGACTTCTCCAGCTAAGGTTCGGCCGACTATCACTAATTTTATTATTTTGCTCCAAAAAGTTGAAGATCCTATGATTAGAACCTTATCAAACTCTTATCAGACTACCCCTGGAGTACATCCTTTCTAATAAAAAAAGAATCATCAAAATCGGTTGGCGGGATATTGAGTTATTCATACATTTATCGCGTACATTGAAAATGCAAATTTAAGACTTATGCGTTTTTCTTATGGATGCCCTAGTCAAAAAAATACTAAAAAAAAATGGGACCCTATGACACGCACTACCTTTCAAATAAAAAAAAAATCATCTAAATCGGTTCACCCAGTCCGGAGAAATGAGGTAACAAATATAAAAAAAAAAAAAAAAAAAAAAATAAAAATACAGACGAATTGATAACCTCCTCCTTTTTGGAAGTCGGTTAAAAAAGGCCGTTAACTATTGTAGTTGCAGCAAAACGTTTTTAATTTTAGGCTCTTATGGATAAAATTGTATTTTTTAACTTAAAATTGTTGAATTTTAAATTGTGCGATTATTCTTGCGAAGAGGCATTATGTTTTCGCTCATCATTGCAAATTATATTACCGGGTATGCTCGGAATAGATGACGTATGCGTGCAATACATTGCAATGTACCAAAACGTAGACAATAATTGTTTTGAGGAAACGTAATGAACTCGTACTAAGGGGATTGATATTGTTATTTAATTAATAAAGTAGTATAAACGAGCTTACACTGTAAGGTAAGTCATTCTCGCCCATATGGACAACTGTAGGTAAATAACTTCATATAAAATCTGGAGTCAGCCACACTTGCGTTGCGACTTTGCGGTCTAACATGGTAAAAATAGTGAGGTGGCAACCACACAAATTATGTATTATATCTATAATAAAATTACCTATTTATTAATCGATATCAAATTTGGATTAAGATGATAATCAACATATCAATTTTATACAAAGCAATAAATTAGACAGAAAGTAATTCAAACATAGCATTATTTCTAACAAGCCACTACAACGCACTTGGAAACAAGCACGAAGAAATTAAAATCGACTCCTTCTAGCGCAGACAACGAAGTGATAATGAACGACACGCCCAACTCACAGGGTAAGCTCACATTAATTATTTATCAATTGTTTGCTTCGCTTAACATAATGAGTTTTCATAAACTACTACTACTACTTATCATAATACATTTTAATATGTATATTTATTGCTATTTTACCTATCTATACAGCTATCTAAATCTATTTCTCAGAAGCTTTATTTGCCGTTAATCTTATGATTTCTCTTTAATTTTTACAAAATTATGGTCGATTTTTTTGTTCCATATTGAAATTAATTGTGTATCGCTTGTTTACTCCTAGTAATATGTTGTAGTAATAGTGTGAAATTTCAGTAGTTTATAGACTTTTTGTGGGATTGGTTGTCTCTGCGTTTTCACTGTGACCACGTTCTAGTATTTATCCTTCAGCAACGAAACTTGTGTACTTTTTGCTTCATAAAATGTATCAACTCCGCGATAATATTAGTCTAAAATCATGCGATACATTGGACGATAATTCGGACGAACAAAATAACTTTAATCATGAGTATTTTTCCACATAATCGTTAATCCTTTAGTTTTACAGTGCACCAGTAGGTGTTTGTGAAACAGTTATCTTTGTACGTGGTGTCCATTTCATATCTACTAGATAGCACCCATTGTGACACGCAGTACCCTACTTGTTCAATAAACAAAGGGTACAGTAGCTTGCAAAGATCGATACAAGCTTAAACTCTCAAGTACCGCCATGTAGCGCAAAAGGTAAAAGAGTAGAGTAACTTTTGCGAGCAACCGTATCGGGATTATCGTCTGATAAAACTTCAATGTGTGGTTAATAATTTGAAGTGTTAGTGTGAAATACAAAAGATTTATAGTAAATCCTGTAATTCTTTTATCACGCCAATATAATGTAGTATAAATAGATTTTGATAATGTTTCGAAAGTAGTAGAACTATGCATGGTTCGTCCACGCACTTCATGTACACTTAACCACGTTTGAAAATAAAATTAATAGTAGATAGTATATCTATTAAACACAGTACCATTAAGTTTAAAGGCTATGGTCGAATAATAAAAGGTACTCCCACGGGCGGATCCGGGTATTCCGAGAGGATTGGAGATTACGAGCTCGATCCTTCCCTACATTCCTTCAACATCTAACAGACCGCTACATCTTTTATTAGAAGGCCATTGTTTTCGTTAGTACATTTTTAAAGCCTATCTTCTTCTAGTCTAAGCTGCCGTCCAACCCATAGTCCTAGATTTTGATGAGCTTTTTAACAAAGATAAAAGGGTCAACATATTTACATACAACTTATTTGTGGTTGATTCCTGTTCTTTGGTTGCTTACAAATACAGGGATAATTCAGTATAAGGGTATATTGTGACCTAGAAGTTACCACTGACACGCCATAACGTGAAGCAGTCTTTGAGTTTCACTGGAAAGATGTGAATGCTGGTTATTGTACCTACTTAAGAAGCAACCACCCTAACCTTCAAGCGTAGCAATTGATCTATAATTTACTTCAGGTAGAGTCCACTGAGTGATTCTTACTATAAAATTAGTTTAACTTATGTGGCTTGAACACTCATATTTTCTATATTAAAATATTTTTATCGTGAATATAACATCACACAATTGTTAAGGCGACCAATATCTTTGAAATAAATCCTAATGTGAAACTGAGTATGTTTATTTATTGTGCAACTGAGTGATAATATGACTCAAGCATTTGTACGATAATGTGGGAAGCAAGCATCCTCGATAATTTTAAAATAGGTAACCACATTTTTAGATATTGATAAATAATATTTTGATTATGTTGGAGGTTTGAGAATTTTTATATGACGAAAGTAGCAAAAGGACAAGCTCAAGGACATCTGTTAGCAACTTCATATCATCTGAAGTCAATCTAATGAAGGACTAAGATAAGCCTCATAAGAAAGTGTGCTGGCAATCATATTCTTCTACCCAAACGCAATAACTGCTTCACGGTAGAAATAGGTGCGGTGTGGTACCTCCCCGGTCGAACCATTACCCTTCTACCGCCATAGAAACTGTAAAGTGATGTTTATTTTACCGTTGCATCAACAAAGGAAATACTATATTATAACCACTACAATATTGAAAAGCTGTTTTATTTATAGATAGTGGTAACTGCGAGACTGGTCCATGGATGGGCTGGAGCGATTGTTTCGGGGAATGCGACTACGCGGTCAAACTCAACTATCGACTCATCGTGGTAAGATCTCTTGCCTTATCTTCTTATTTTTGTATTTACCAAATACTTGTTAATCCCTTTTCTATGTTTATAACGATACTTGTTAAATCAAAAAAGGAAGTTAGGAAAGTTAAATCTGAATGATAAAACAACAATGATGTAGGGATAGCAATTCATTAAGCAATTAATTCTAGTCCCTGTAGTTCCGGGAACAGAATAGGGCTACGGCATCTCCTGCCTGTCGTAAGAGGCGACTAAAAGGGGCTTCCGGGGGTAAAGACTAGACGGGGCGGTGGGACAAGTCGCCCATCTGGGAGGAGCCCGATGGGGCAACGCGCTCAAAGGATTCCGGTTGCGGTCGGACCGAGTTCCCGGAGTCCTCTTTATAACGCCGAGGACGGCCACCGGGGGGGTTTTAGTGCGGTAAAAATCCCACATACCCCTGCGTCGCTCCCACGGCGTCGGGTACCTTTTGAAGGTTTCCCCCTCGAGAACAAAAAAAAAGCATTTAATTCTGCAAAGGTTGTTAATTCGAGTATTTCAATGAATTGGGCAGTTATTCCCACAAGTGTTTGTGATTGGATTTCCTTTTGATCACTTCAATATTTTTGGGCAGTCTGGTTTTTGGTTTGTTTAATAAACTATGTAATTACTTGAATATTACGTCTGCTGGATTGCGTATAATATAGTTTTCTGGTACGTACTTAGCTTCAATATCGATATATTATTACGTGTGACTTATAAATATTCTATGACAACTGCAAAAATTCACTTTATTCGTTGTTCTGCTATTGACTTTGTTCCTTTTGTTCGATATTTGCGTAACAATAGTTACGGTTGTGCTGACAATATGCCAGACAGTATGCTTATTATTGTGTTGATCTTGATAAGCTGAAGATTATGTATTATATGTATGATAAAGATTATTTATAGACTTATTGGCTGTTTTTAATATAAGAGTAAAGTAGCATGATGGTTGATGTTTATGGTTGATGGTATGCCTGATGGTTTATGGTTAAGTTGGTATGTAAGTTGCATACATTTTTTTTATTTTTAATTTGTTTCATACAGAAAAAGGGTTAAATCTGAACTCAATCGCAGATGCTTGCCATAAAAGTGAGGAATCAAACCCTTCCACCCAGACGTAGGAACTGTTCACGCTAGATATAAATTTGGCGGTGGTACTCGTACGTCCCCGGCCCAACAGAATTTTGCAAGTTGGTAAATCGCGTTTACCTCCTTGCAAAATTTAGGTTTAACATCACTGGCAAGTTTCCTGTCACCCTCCAAATATAAAAGCAAGTACTTAAGGCGATCAAAATAAAAAGTCCAATTTCGTTGTTCTTTACCTGTCTTACTGTGGCTTATTATTATTTAATATTAAAAAAATGCCGGGTGGGAACGTAATATGTGCGAGTTAAGACCACCTTCCATTGTAAGTACATAACACCTAGAATGCGTTAGTTACTGAAAAAGTTATATTTATGAAAAACGGTCGCAGATAGAAAATAGTGGCTCTCAAAGACACATTATCACTCACGACTCTCGACCCTGACACCAATAGACAAAGAGCGCCGGCGTAAGTGGGTTTTAGAGGGTAGTTCATCTCGTATTTTCTGTTTTATTGCTTATTGTTTATATTTTATTTACTTGTCCATATATTACTGTCCCACATAATTTACTCTCTTTCTAACTTCACTCACATTTCCCACTTTCTTATTCCTGTTCTGCTTACCTTTTCCATGCATAGATTAACTGGAAGAAATCTCTGCCTAGCGATAAGAGCGCCTATTGCATACGACTTATCTGTATTGTATGTGTTTTGTTATGTTTCTAGTGTGCAATGACGATTATTCTATTCCATTCTACTTTCGAAAGAGGGCAGAGGTTCGTGGTAACTACCTCTCATGGAGACCAGTAATTAGGGACGCGCGCATAAGTTTAGGACAGTTACAGTTACCTGGGGTTAACGACAGATGCGTTGCTATCCCTGAAGACTAAGTTATGTGTAGAAGAAGGATGTCTCCGTTGCCACATCCTTAAAACCATCAATATTTAAAAAAATTGAAGGCGGTAGAACCAGTGTTGTTCGACCGGGGAAGTACCACCGCCACACCTATTTCTAGCGTGAAGCATTTCTTGCGTTTCGATGGAAGGTTGTGGTTGCTGGCACACTTTCACATGAGGCGACCATCATAGTTCTCGGGAGTAGCAACGCATCTGTGATAGACTTCAGATGGAACCCATGTTCTGTATGAATTTGATTACAGACGGCCATGGGCGGCCAGTGACCACTTACCATCAGGACAGCAGGCTCGTTTGCTACTTCAGTTAGATAAAAAAAAGAAAAAACTGGCATTAGTACTCAGAAGTAGGTGTGCCATAGTGCCTTATCAAGTGGTTGTACAATGTGTTCTTTCTATTCCAGAATAATTCAACAGGGCTTGGCAAATCTTGCCACAAGTTGGTCAAAAGTCGTTCATGCAAGCCTGGCCACTGCCGCCGGCTGTTCGCGGCCAACTCAACCGACGTATCTACCATCGCGTCAGTAGAGGATAGGAGTCAAAATGCCCTTTTCCATTAAATCTTCACGTTTATCGAATTTAAATAGGGATTTATTAATAAGAACTGTGAAAGTTTGTAGCGATGTGTGTGTTTGTTACTCTTGTGCGGGAAAATATCGGGTTTTGACCTATATTAATACATAACCCTATGTGCTAATATACGTACTCATTAACGTGGTTGACGAGATCGAAGTGGGCGAAGCCGCGGGATTAACCTAAGTTTTTTGTTTGTGTGTTAATCTTTTAAGAAATAATTACTGGTCTAATTTCTCAGAAATTTTTCAGATAGTTTTGACCTAGTTTAACACAGGATACTTACTCATTACTAGACATCGTATTATATGCACTATCAAAATGCCAAAATATGCATGCAAATATGCGCTATTAACAGGGTGAAATATGCACCACAATGGTTAAATATACACAAAATATGCACTATGAAAGAAACATTTATCTCATTTTTGGTCGTCAAACTGAAGTCGGTATAGATTTGATCACCTTTTTTTTGGTCTTCAAGCTTGAATTAAAAGAACTAACTGCAAACTTTATTGCCCAAAACTAATGAAAAAATACTATAATATGCAAATGCATATAATCCGATGTCTTCTCATTACCATAGCATCGCCCACCTTGTTCGCAGCCGCAGGATTGACCTAGTGAGACATAAGAAAATGACGTATTTATTGTCTTCATAGCAATAGTTACTGTTTGAATACTCTTATATTGTTGTAGTTCAAGTTCAATAAATGATGTGCATTCTCATCCATTACTTAATGATTATCTAGTTATTCGGGCATTTATAAATGCGATAATTTATGTAGACCTAAAAATTGGACATTACCATCGATCGAAGAATGAAAATTTGACTGTTATTATAGTACGCCTAAGTACATCATATCAGGCTGGTTTTGATAATAATTTTCTGATAGAATTAGACTATTGTATTTCTTAAATTATGTGTTATAAAAATTAGACATATTACGCACATATATTTTTACAAAATGAATTTATTTCTGAAAACGTTTCTGCTTTCATTTCATAATTATATTATTAGAGCATTATTTAATATATATATTTCTCGTTAGTAGATATTAAAATGTTAGAACTATGAATCTTCTTAATACGAAATTAAAACAAAATGCATGCATGATAAACAAATTTTCAAAAATGTAACAATATTCGTTGCATTTAGAACATTGTAAGTTAAAATAAAATTATTAATATGAACTGTGTTTTATTCATAAAAAACGAAAAAGATTATAATTAGAAAATGTTTTCAAACTTTCAAATTATATGTATTTACTTAAAAGAAAAAAATCATTTTATCTTTAGTTCATTAGCAAGACGACTTACAAATTAGATTATTTCAACCGGTTGTCTATTAATAAAATGTTAATAATACACAATGAGTAATTATTAAAATATTTTATTTGTATTACAATAGTCAACAAAACTGTACACTTAGGAAATAACATTATCTTATTATTTGTCAACATCGTTAACGATAAAATCACGGGCACTCGTACAATCACATCATAAGGTTCTAACAAACATGCTACTTTTAGTATTGACCATTACCTGCTTTTCAAAAAGGAAAAGCTTTACACCGTGGACGCAAAAACGCCAGTCAATCAGTGATTCTATCCAACACCACGAAACATTGGCATAAGCCTCGCGTCGTTTCAAATATAAAGCGGATTTCAGAATTTTAAGCTACAATTTGCAACAAATTTTCATAGCTTGATAAGATCAGTTGTCTACATGTGATTTACGTTCAAGGATGATTCTCATAGGATCAGATGTCTACATTTATCTTCGACTATCAACGATGATTTGTAGCAAAATTTCAGCCTTATAAGGTCAGTCACATACATTTTTTATTGACGTTCAATGTTGACGCTTGCAGTGATAAGCGAATGTCGCTTAAAAGTAGTGTTCGACCGTCGATTTTTGGTCGAATACTTGGCTAACGCCATAACCTACGGCCGAAGCCGAAGGTTTGATAACTATGTGAAAACAAGTCATGGGGTGGTTACAATTATTTTGCAACTTCTCGAAAACGATAAAATTTGATTTTTTTACGTAGCAATGTTATAATATTTTTATTTATTTATTTATTTATTTATTTTTAGGAAAACTTACAGCTAAACTTAAGAATAATAATAACAATAATTCCTACACCGGAGCGTGTGCGTACCCCAACGCATCACCATTTCCAGCTGTTGTAAGTTCGTACCATTTTGTTCAATTTGAAACTTGGTAGGTAGGTACCTTCAGCTCCGGCCAAATTTTCGGTCCATTTTCGCCGAATCCGACGGTTTTGCCAAAAGTGGAAGCTTCAGTCGGACACTACTTAAAACCAATATTTCCTTGCTTCCGAGTTAGATTAGCACTCCGAAAGTGATCGAACGCTAAAACGCGTGTTTTCGATACCGCGACCGATCGTAAGACACCGAAACGTGATACAATAAGTAGCATGTCTGCTGCCGCCGTTAACTAGCTTCCTATAATACTGTCTAGGAACATCACAATCTTAGCCCACCATTGTGCTTCTATACAGTCATCGACCCATTACTGTTTCACTTTTGAGCACATGTGTCTTCTCAGAAAGAGAAGGAATTTTGGAAAAGGGGTCATACGTCTGTATCCATTGTGTAACAAAGCGAAGAAATTGGACTATGCCCAGATCGCAGGAAGAGCGCGGTCTGGACATTTGAGACCATTAAATTTGAAAAGAAGTAGATGACTTCTTGGCGATACAATTGCAGTAGCAATATTGCTATACTTTTTCCTGTAGTTGAAAAGCCGGGCGGTTGCGACCACTTAAAACCAAATCGGCCTTAATATCGTTTAGAGACGATTACTTAATTAAAAACAGTCACAAATATCAATTTCAACGCAAATAAAAATTCGTTTAAGTTACAAAGTAAACTAAGAACACAGGTTAAATTTGCCCCTAAAAATTAGCATTACAAGAGTGAATATAGCGCACAAAGTTTCTAGTCAAACGAATATGAAATAGATAGAATCGGTAACATGTCCATTTTCACAAACTTATGCAGCGTACAGATAAACATTAAATTAGAGTTACGTACAGGTAAAGGAACTGAAGGTATACATTTTTAATACACATTATTTAAATAATTATTATTCTACAAAATAAACAAAACACTTTCGCTGTATAGATTGATGGATTCATGATTGATTTTAAATACTGTCATAACCTTATCGTTATAGACTTTATCGATAGTGGTAAACCTCTGCGGTGGAGGACGACGTGCGTCGTCATAACAGTATTGTATATTGTGTATTTTTGCAATAAATTGTACAAAAAGTTCTATAGAAATAAGAATTAGTTAACATTATTAAAAGGAAAAATACTTTGAAAACTGCGTGAATTATTGACACCATCGAAACATTCAAAGTTAACATTGGTAATAATGTTGCAGATTGTAGAAATATAAAATACGGATAACATTTTAGTTCAATAAAAATCTTTAAATCTTTAAACAAGTAAAATCCGATTGGTTGTATACAACAATAGAAAGCTTTAGTCAAATGCTTCAAAGAGGTCAACTGAATTTTTTCTACTAAGCGACTACAATGGCCATTGAAAATCTTGGAAATTAACTATGACTTGGCATTCGCGACATTGATGGTTCATTTGGATGTAATTCAATAATATTTAGGTGAGTGAGTGATATGCTGCTCGGAGCATGTTTTTATCGATTTACTTTCACTCTTATCTGCGGTTCTACTGTGGTTTCTTGCATCAATACTCGTCACAGAAGACGTTAAAAATACTAGGTGTGAGTCATCTTTGGTTGTACCTAAATGTTTTATATCTAACTTAAAGTTTAAATACGACTTATCCTTATCTTCACACTGTTCAAATCACATTTACACATTCGTATAACAAAATGAGCGTTTAAAATCGCCTACTGTGACCTTAGTACGAATTTATTTCGTTTGTTCATAACAATCATGCATTACATTTTGGTTCATATATTACAATGAACTTTACACATTTTCATTTTCGGCTATACCTTTCAATGTATTTTGCGATTATTCGCTAAAACATATACAATGTTTATTCTGAGAAAACCTAATAAATTCGTGCTAAGGGCACTGAAGCATTATTAAATATTGACGCATGATATGTCGTATCTTGCTACAATATTACTGAATCATTAGTATAGATTTTCTCTATCATTCTCGTTTTACTACAGCTAGATACGTGTGATGGACGGTTTCCTTGGCGCTGCACAGCACCGGGGCGCGACACATTCTTTAGCGCAGGGACAAGAGCACGCTACGTTCGCAAAATCTATTAAAGCTTTCGTTTCCTCGTCTGTACCTGTTAACAATTTATTGTGTCAATTATTATAGATATTTAATTTTTGTGTAAGATATACTCGTATTTTGAAAAACTATTGTACCCACTATAATCTTAATTAATATTATAATAGCAATAGTTTGTGAGTATGTTTGTATGTTCGTTAGACTCACGCAAAAACTACTGTTCGGTTTTCGCAGTTTTTTTTTTACAAGGATAGGTAGTCGATATTGTTTCTATTAAAACAGGAATCGTTTGGTAGAGACAACACCTATGGTCAAATGACACATGATTATGTAAATGATGTAAGACAGAATTTTGCATAATTTCACAACAATCTTTTGCTTTAGTATTGGATGTGGATAGCCGCTGACTACAACAGATAAGCGCAAAACAAATAGAGACCCTAGCAATATGTTTTTCCAGTATTAAAATTACTTACCCGTTATAGAAACGAAAGCAAACTCAGGTTGCAGTGTGACCAGATTAATCCCGTGGCGTTTGAAAACATCACTAACAAGAGCGGAGTTCCGTAAATAGTCCTGTAAATAGAAAATCTGTCAGCATTTTTATTCACGCTTTTAACGATTCGTATAAATCGTCGAATAAATTTCATATTCGACGATTTATACGAATATCTGAATTAACGTACATAGGTATACCTATATTATGTACCAGGTACCTATTTATGTAATATTAGATGTTTACTCATCGGTATTAAGATAATATTAAAATACTAAAAATCGATTAACTGTAATTAAAACTATTTTTAAACAACTTCTTACTTAATTACAGCTACGCTCGACAAAGTGACCTTTCAAGCAAAATAAAGGATCTAAATCAGTTAGGAAGTTACAATGAGATTGACAGAAGAACGGGTGCATGTTAAACTTGAAACACTCCTATTTTGAGTCGGGGGCTAAAATACTAAGACATAAAAAACATTGACTAACCTCGTGAGTGTTATAACACACATGAGCGGTGGCGACAACCTTGTCCCGATGCAGTTGCCACACATGCAGTTCATGGATGGCGACAACGCCGGGCACCCGCAGTGCGGCCGCATGCAAATCGCACGCGCCCAGACCTTCAGGCACCGTTTGTAGGAGGACTAGACCAGCTGACCTCACTGTAAGGTTACTTTTAGGTATTATGTTTAGGCGGTAAGGGAGAGAGTGGGGGTCAGTTCGTCTTTAAATATATGGCTGTGTGAAGTATAGACTTAAGTTATTGCATTTAGATTAGAGAAGGAAGGGGTTGTGTCTATTAGTCACTTTGTCGTGAATCCAATAGTGTTTGTACGTTACTAATGTACAGTAACTAATCATTTGAAATTCGCCTTCCTATTAGAGCGACCCGAGGTTTCAATTTGAAGATTGAACATACCTAAGAATATACAGAGGTGCGTGAATCTCTGATTATCTAACTTAAGTTCGTAGTTGAAGAAAGCGAAGGACAAGTAATGGAGGCGATTGTTCCTACATAAAGGTTTTCAAAAACGCTCTTAAGGTGTGTAAACTAACAACCCGCAGTTTACCAAGATAGTGAACAAAGGCGTAAAGCCTCACTTTAAGAAAGCTAGCTGTGGGATTGTAAGAGGTTACTAATATACCCATTGTATTTATCAACCCTTTAATACAATCAACAAACAAGTTTAACATCATTGATGTAGTAATGTATTACATCAAAACGGCGCACGTGTCATTGACCTTGCAATACTTCGACCGCCTGTTGTTCCGTATGATTGCATATTGCACGATAAATGATAAATGATAAAAATAAGTAACGGTTGTTTATTATTTCGCCAGCAATAAGTCATTCATTCCTTTTATACATGAACCTGTTTAAAATATTTATTTATAAAATTTAAGCTTTAACTCGCATTTCAAAGAGGTTTCGTTGTCGAATGTTTGAATGCCACGTTAAATAAGCCTTTTTTTTATAAAAATCATGAATAGTATAATGTGTACATTTATTACTGCGGGAAAATAAATTCAAACCTATAAAGATAAAGGATCTTTTCATAATTTTTCATGAATAGAAATGTTTTGAAATATGATTTATTTTTAAGATTTATGTGGATGTCGACTTTTAAGTAGGTACCTTCGGTATGTGGTCGTAATCTAATTATGTCAACGATCATGAATATTCAGCTGATAACAAATTATGTAATTAATGCTTTGTGGGTGACTGCACTTAAATTATATTATGTCAAAACGTAATAGCCTCTCTACACTATGGGCTATGATCGGCAATCCTCGATCGTCTGGATCGGCATCGTAATCGTACAAGCATCCAAACTATCGCCCGTGATTATTTAATGAGCGGCACGCGTTCGAAATGGATGTAGAGGAGGAGGATGGACGTTCTAGCTGCAGCTACCATTAATTTAATTTCTGTAAACAATTATTTTATCAATGAAGTTAAATGAAAAAATGCGAAAAAAATGGAAGAAGAGCAGAAGGTATTGACTAATCAATAGCAATTGTTGCGCACTCGAAATTTTATTTAAAAAAATAAAAAAAAACGCATATTCCGCACGGCACGATGTACCTTTGAATGAATGATCGGCGATAGTGTGGGCACGCGAACAAAACTACAACCGATTCCCTTTGATTCATGTCCAAAAAAACCGATAAGTCACCGATCGCAACGATTACGACGACGATTAAGGATGATGATGGGCCACTACAGGCGATTCGCCCACACCACACTATCGCACTTGCGTGTAATGGCCCATAGTGTGGAGAGGCTATAAGATTTCGACCTAATATTCACTACTAGTTCCGATTGTCACGGATTATACACGGTTATCATGAGTTATTACTGTATATATTAGCCGTAAGATAAACTCAAGAATAAAATAAAACGTTTGACTCACCACAGTAGTTTTACTCGATGCATGATATGCATGATTTTTTTTTTAAATTAATATCATGATTTTTCTGTTTTTGTCTTTGTTCACGTTTTATGATTAGGTATTAAGTTTTTTATCTATTTGCTAAGTATTTGGTATGTTTCTCCAAATTTACAAGATCTTATTTTATTAATGTTACAAAAGCGAAAGTTTCCGAGGATAGAAGTATGTGTGTTTTTAACTCTATTACGCAGAGAATACTAGTTGGATTTTGCTGATATATGGCACACATATAGTTTGTGACCTTGATAAACTCATATGATATTCATTACCGTGGTAGATATGACCGAAGCATTTATTTTAATATGCGTGTTGATATGATTGTTTGTCTTTTACCCTTTATTTCTTTTTAATTGACTGAAGTAGCAAACGAGCATGCAGTCCACCTGATGGTAAGTAGTCACTGCCGCCCATGGACATCTGTAATCAACTTCATACAGAACATAGGTTCCATCTGAAGTCAATCACCGATGCGTTGCTGCTCCCGAGGACTGTGATGGTTGCCTCACGTGAAAGTGTGCCGGCAACCACAAGATAGAAGAAGTCAATTCTTTAGTGAAGATACTTACTGAAAGGGTAGTTAAATATGACCAGGATGACAGCAGCGCAGGCGGATAGAGCAGGGTCGGCGAGGCGCGCCGCCATCGGCTCCCATTCCAGCGTCAGCCCAGCGCTGATCACGAATAGGCTGCCTGGGTCAAACGTGCTTAACTTTAGTGATAAATAATATGTAATCGACTTGTGCGATCATGGTCACACTAAAATCATCATGGACATTCAAAGAAAAGTGTAAAAGCAATGAATACTTATTTGACTTAGAGTGTACATACATAGGTTGTACATAGAGAGCGTATTACTAACACCTACTAACACAATAAGAATCGTAAGTACGCCTATTCGTCCTATACATTTTTTAAATCTAGATCAGTTATGAAGTGTACCTACTTCACACAAAAGAAAAAACAAAATTAAGATATGACTAAGATATGATATTGAGTACCTACTATTAAAACGATTTATCAAAAAGTTTGTTAACTTAATCAACATCAACTTAAACTTGACTTTTAACTGTCTTCTACCGCCCCCTCTTCTGACTTGTGCTCAATTTACGTACTAAAGTAAGCTTGCTCGGTACTTTAAAATGACTAAGCTTTTGACATAATTGTTAATTGAGATCATTGAGGTATAAAATGTACACGCACTTGGCCAGCGCGGTGGACTATGGCCTCAAAACTCTCTTATTCCAAGAGAATAAGAGAGTTTTGTATTTTTAAATAAATTAAATAATTGATAATTAAATAATTTCAGTAATTCAGTAATTAATTAATTAATTAAATTTGTAATATTAATATTTTAAATAATCTAAAAATCATTTAATATATACAATAATCGATCATTTTTTTCATTATTTTTTTTATTTAAGTATATAAGTTAATGCTACAGTTTTATTACCAAAATGTAAGAGGATTAAAAACTAAAACTGTGCAATTTTTTAATAATGTTGTTTGTAATAGTTTTGATGTAATTGCTCTTAGTGAATCATGGTTAAATAGCAGCGTCTTCGATTCTGAATTATTTGACAGTCGGTACGATGTATTCAGACGAGACAGGGAATCTAGCGGATTCCACAGTAGAAAGACTGGGGGTGGAGTGGTTATAGCAGTGTCCAGAAAATTTAATGCTAGACGCCTGCAGCATATTGAGTCGAAATGTGAAGATTTATGGATCTCAGTTGATTGTTGCAATGAACAAGGTAGAAAAGTACACTTATACATATGCGTGGTCTACCTTCCACCACCTATTCAACATCACATCTTGGAAGAGTTCCTATCTAATTCAAATAAAGTTATCGAGGAGAATACCATGGAACATTTAATTTTCGTGGGCGACTTTAATTTAGGAAATATAGATTGGAATTTTCTTAACAGTTGTGTTGCAAAAATCAACAATAGTAGTAACAGCTTATACACTAATATGTTAGTAGATTTTATTACACTTAATGACCTAAGACAGTATAATAATATAACGAACAGTAATGGTAGACTTCTGGATTTAGTATTAAGTAATGATAAAATTTGTAACCTTGATCTCATTACCAGCCCCCTGTCTGTAATCGATCCATTTCACCCACCGATTACATTTTATTTGTCCCTGAGCACTGAAGTCAAACTTACTCCAAATACTGACCTACATTTTTGCTTCTTCAAAGCTGACTACCAAAAAATTAATAAGTACCTACATGAAATAAACTGGGTTTATGAGCTTAAAGATGTATCTTCGGTAAACGACATGTTAAAGATTTTTTATGCCCACCTTCGCAAATCTATCGAGCTTTTTGTCCCGAAATCTCTACCCAAGTCGAAAAAATACCCAATTTGGTTCTCTCGCGACCTAATCAATCGCTTAAAGGAGAAACTGAAGTATAGGAATAAGCTGCGCAAATATAACAACAACCCATTGGACCTTTTGTCTTTTGAGTTAGCTAAAAAGCGGTCTGAGCGTCTCATGCACTCTTGTTATAGAACGTATATCACGCGTCTCGAAGAAAGCTTAAAGTCGAACCCACAATTTTTCTGGTCCTACGTTAAAAATAAGAAAAAACAAAGTAGTAGTTATCCTGCTAGTATGTCTCTAGGTAAACTTTCAGCGTGTAATGGCAATGATATATGTAATTTATTTGCAAAAAATTTTTCACATGCCTATACCAATCCTACTTCAGCCTTTTCGCCCACATCTAGTATTCCTGAGGCTAATTCGACTAACCATTACATATCATCAATTAAGTTCAGAGGAGATCAAGTGTTAAAAGTTTTAAAAAGACTGGACAAACATAAGGGAGCAGGGTCCGATGGATTTCCTGCGCTTTTCGCCGTAAATTGTGCTTCTTCTCTAGCTCAACCTCTCCGACATATTTTTAACAGGTCGTTAGAAACTGGCACCTTTCCCTTAGATTGGAAGCTAGCACTTGTGGTTCCCTTATATAAAAGTGGTGATAAGGAAATAGTTAAAAATTATAGGCCTATTTCCATTCTCCCTGTGTTCGCAAAAGTTTTTGAGCAGCTTCTTCATCCAATCCTATCTTGGCACTTCAAGCAATTGATCAACTCTAATCAACACGGCTTCATGAAAGGAAGGTCAACAGCAACTAACTTAGTCTCTTTTATTAACAATGTTTCTAATAAACTGGATAAGCGATCGTGTATTAACGCCATATATACTGATTTCAGTAAGGCTTTCGATCGCGTCAACCATCAAATACTTCTTCGTAAACTATCCATATATGGGATCACTGAACCTCTACTTAGTTGGTGTGAATCTTATTTGACAGAAAGAAACGCTTCGGTTGTTGTTGGCGGTTACAACTCTGAAAGCTATTCAACACTTTCCGGAGTCCCTCAAGGGTCCCATCTGGGCCCTATATTTTTTAACATGTTCATCAACGACATTGGAGACTGTTTCCAGCATTCCAAATATCATTTATACGCTGACGACTTGAAGTTATACAGAGTCACTAACTCTATTTCTGACTCGATACTTTTGCAGGAAGATCTCAACCGTCTTACTATGTGGTGTCAGTCTAACGGAATGGAACTTAATGCGTCAAAATGTTATTCCATTTCCTTTTCACGGAAAATCACACAACCTCTTTATGAATATAAGATCTTTAATCATGTTTTGGCACAGGTACCCAACATACGGGACTTAGGTATAGAGTTGGATTGCAAATTCAGGTTCAATGTTCACGTTGACAGTATCTGTCAAAAAGCCTATAAATGTCTCGGTTTTGTATTGCGCAATTGTAAAGATTTTAAAAGCCCTGTAACTAAGATTTTGCTTTACAACTCCTTGATTCGCAGTGGCTTGGAGTATTGTAGTGTTGCTTGGAATCCTTATTATGATGTATATGCTAAACGTCTTGAAAGAATTCAAAAACGGTTTTTATGGCATCTTGTTTTCTCATGTAACCTAGCAAAGACCATACCAAGCTACAGGGACCGACTTCATTATTTCAATATGATTTCGCTATCAGATCGGAGACGCATGCTAGATTTATTATTTTTGTATAAGCTTGCCAATGGTTTAATTGACAGTCCGGAACTACTTTCAAAACTACAATTTTCTGCTCCATCTAAACTTCCAAGAGCCTCTAGGTTCAATATTTTAAATGTTTCACATTTCAATACTAAACTTGGACAAAATTGCCCTGTAAACAGAATTGTTCGCGAATACAGGTGCATTTCAAAACACAAAGACATTGACATTTTTATTGATACCATTCGCAAGTTTAAAAATACTGATAAAAATCTTATGAAACATGAATGTAATCCTTATTAGTATATTTAATCAAGACCTATTTAATGTAAAATATTTTTTGACATTTTCAATAATCTATTATTATTATTGTACTTATTCTTTTTTTTTGACATTAATATTATTATTATTTGAATTTTTGAAATATTTGTAATTTCTTTTCGAATTAATGCTCTGATTATTATTTTATTTCTTTCTATTATTTGCTATTGTCGTACGCTATCTGTCTTCACCTATAATTGTAATGTCACTTATGTTCTTTTATCTGTAGTTTATGTTGTTTGGCCTAATTTGGTGTATATTATGTTGGTGATCATTTTTTAAATAAATAAATAAATAAATAAATAAAAGAAGACCCGTCCCCAGCAGTGGGACAATAATGGGTTGACGACAAGATATATAAACTTAAGAGTGTTTGTATTGCTACAATCTGCTGTTTTTATTCGTTTTTAAAACTATGTCAAAGAAATTATCCCACTATGCCTATGGTTAATATGTTGAATATATTGAGAGTGTAGTTAAACTATCCGGTAACGGAACCCGGAACGGCGTGTTAGTCAGTAATGATCGTGAAATTGTAGTTGTTAACTGAGAACGTAGTTAAAAGATAGTATGGCGCTATGTGGGAAGCGAAACTGATGGTTATAAGTGATTCGCGAGTGAGTAGATATTAGATTACAGTCGTAAACTCATGTTTAACATGCAACGGCCAATACTTATGTAATACACGGATTAAAGCAATATAGGTGATAAATAAACATTATGTCAACGTACGAAATTTGAAGTTATAAAAGTTCGTAATCAGTTCTCGTATTTTTTGAACTATTTAAAGATTTGGAAGAATGACCTGACTGCAGGGTCATCAAATTGTGAAGGGTTTTTGAATTTCTTTACCATATTTATTTACAAAACTTAAAGCATTCTGCTTATTTACAATAAAAAATGGGATGGGTATAAAATTTAAAAATTAAGCAAAACTTGTCAGCGAGCTTAGAGTATAATGACTAGACATCGGAGTATATGCATTTGCTTATTTGCATATGCAAATGCATTTAATGGGAGTTTTTAAGAGTTTTGGACAAAACAGTTCGCTTGACTAAAGATAAAAAAAGGTCGTCAAATGTATACCAACTTTAGTTTGACGACCGAAAAATGAGATAAATGGTTTTTTTAATAGGGCATATTTTGTGTATATTCAACCATTTTGGTGCATATTTCACCATGTTATTGCGCATATTTGCATGCATATTTTGGCCATTCTGATAGTGCATATCATCCGATGTCTAATAATGACATACTAAATTTCTTACCTTAATAAAAATAAAGCTGAAGAATTTTCGTACTCCTTTATTTACTTCATATAATACGTACTCATGGAATATTTACAGTCTTATTCTTAATAGGGTGTCCAAAAGTTTGGTGATAGATGTCAACTCACTCGCTATGTCAGTAGGGGCGTGCGCCAGGACAGGTTCACCAGAGCCTGTCTTCAGCACCACCCCACCGCCTTCCGTCATGCTAAGCCGACGGCTGTAGCTTAACTCACGACCTGATAAACAGAAAATTTAATCAACACACAAAGTTGAAAAGTGGTGAAACACACTGTCGGATTCAGGACTTTAATTATTTGTAGGACAAGTTGGCTTCTAATGTATTAGCTGGCGAAAAAATTACAGCTTCGTTATAAAGGATGTTGTCTTTTACATAGGCTCGTACGAAGAATATAAATTAAGCTTTTATTTGTATAAAATGCACTTAATATAAATGTTTGCACTATAATAAAACGTAAAGTTATTATCCGCCAGTACAATCCAAGTAGAGTTTCGTAGATATATTGAAAAATATTTACTAATTTACTAAAGGCCTGTACAAAAATATAGTAATTATAAATTAATACTCAGAAACAAATGCAAAAAAACCAAGTGAAACATTTACCGGCTAGCAGCATATAATTTAAGGCATGTAAGAGAAGACCAATGACGGCGCTCCCAACGATAACTCTCGGGTAGAGTGGCGGCTGGCCGTGCGAGGAGTGGACGCCCAGTTGCAGAGCATTCACCACCAATGCCAATGCAAAGGAGGCAAACAGCACGTGGACAGACAAGCGGCCTACCACCTCGATGCGCGCCCATCCGAAAGTGTTGCGAAGGCGGCTTTCTGTACCGGCGCCTTCGTCTGCGCGTTCGTACTGTTATGATGACAATGAAAAAACCTCTAATTACTTATGTTAATAATGGAAATGTAAAGATAACTGTTCGAATTAATTTCAGCCATTAGTTAATCGTATTTATCGTAAGATGTATAAGTCGACCTTTATGGACTAGCGATGTAATTAATGTAATTACTCAAACTTTCGGGAATGCGAAAAAATCAAAGCTCCGCTATTATAGTAGTATAGTACGTTTATATTGTTCGTCAAACTGCAGTTCGACTAAATTTGTATAGATTTGGCAAACGTTTTTTGACGGGACAACGTCTTATAATTTGATGGAGCCGGCTACATGCATCAAAAAACATGACTCATGCGGCGTTACCTCGCTCTGAGACGTTCCATTTAAGGCTTGAAGTGCAAGCAAGAGCGCAGTACGAGCGACAAAGAGGCACAATCGGCCAATAAATACAATTATATCAAAAGATTGCCATGATTGATTTATGCGTACAAATAAATGTAACTTGATCAATTCAATTGTGATATCCATTTAACGCCTCTATATCCATACAAAATATCCTATCAAACAAAAATAAATAAAATTTTCTTCTGAAAAATGCAACCATTCCATCAGTATTTTCTTATGACGGTGTCACGTTCAACTATCGTCAGTAAACCGACTTTACAGACAACCGATTTTTTTTGGTCATCAAACTGCTGTTGTAGGTACATTATTTCAATTATTGCGAATGATAAAGTGAATGTGTAAACATGCGAATATTTGCGATTGCGAATACAATTATTCGTTACTCGCTAGAATGGACGTGTGTGTTTCATTAATGGAAGCGTAAAGATAACTGTGCGAATCAATTTCAAACATTGATAAATCGTATGCATTAACAGGTTTACGAAATAAGTAACAACTCTCTGAGTAGAGACGTCGCTGGTCTGCGTCGAAAAATGCTCATAACAACATTGACCACTTAATAAATGGCGACAACTATAATTTTATGCGACACCTAATAAATAACGACAACTATAATGGTAGATTATTATAAAACAATTATAAAAAAAAAATTACACGCTTTGTTATTAAGTTAATCGACGCCTAAGAATACCTTATAGGCCAGCACAGTGGTAATAAGCCCGACGAGCCTGCAGAGAGAATGGCAAGTATCGACCAGTAGTGTGGGAGAGTGTGTGACATGAGATGCAAACAGTCGCCCACTGAATCCAGCTACAGCTAGCAGGAGGGCCAGGACGGAACGCGGCGGCGGCAACCATTGAAGCCATTCTTTCATTGCCATCTTTCAATTGTGGTATCCTGTAACGCAAAAGTTTAATTTAGCAAAAGGTTGTAAAGATTGTCTAGTTATCCTGTTTCCTGTTTGTTTTTTTAAATTCTAATTAGTAACCCTTTTTTATGTACTTATCCGTTATGCGAAAAGTAGATAATTTGGAATTTATGTCAGAAATATTTCCAAATTGAAGCATGGAGCTATAATATTTAGGTATATCAAATTTTAGTTACATTAAGTAACTTACCTTTAAGTATTATTAAGTAAGTTACCTTTCTCTTTTTTTTTTTTGTATCGAGGGGAAAATCTTCAAAAGGTACCCGACGGCGTGGGAGCAACGTTGGGTTATGTAGGATTTTTACCTCACTCAAACCCCTCCGGTGGCCATAATCAGCGCTGCGTGGTGGACTCCGAGATCTCCAATGGAACACAACCGGAGTCCTCCGAGCGCGATGCCCCCTTCGGGCTCTGCCCAGTGAGCATTGTACTCACTGCACGTCCTGGTGTTTACGACAGCATGTGGCCACACATGCCGTCGTCCTACACGGTGTCGTTAGGCTAGACGGTTTGACCTCCCACTTTTACCGCCCGCAACCCGGAAGCCCCTTTTAGTCGCCTCTTACGACAGGCAGGGAATACCGTAGCCCTATTCTGTAATATTACGTATGACTTGATCGTTTTTTTATTTGACTGAACTAACAAATGAGCGTACAGTCTGTCTGATGGTAAGCGCTGCCGCTCACGGATCTGCCTTTCCAACTGTGCGTGGGAACTGAATTAAAGGTAGAGCCGCAAAAATTTACGAAATTTCACAAACGAATGAAATTGGAAATTACAAAGTATTTTTATAATATACATATATCGTAAGATTGTGTCAAATTACTTTACTTTTTAGGTTCGGACAAAGGCCTTCCCTAGTGTATAGTACGTAATGTATCCAGTTTAAACTATTTAATGTAACTATGCATCAGTGGAAACGTCACCAATTAAATCGTTTGTTTCTAAATAAATATTTCGTAATTACTTGTGTTGCTTTGAAATGTATGTATAATTTTAAGGTTATATATCATCTATACTACAATAAATCATATAATAAATTCTTAATATATTTCATACAATTTATCTATATTGGTTAGAATAATACACCAGATACGTTTATTACTGTACATGGTAACATTCTTTAGTTCAGTAGTGCTTACGTGAAACCCTCAGACGTGTTAACACAGTGGAGTGACAATGTAGCACATTGTGCTTGACTTGACATGTGTTTGTTCATGTGTCTACTAGAGAGACTGTTTGTAACAGTAATATCACATTCTATAAATTGAATTGTTTACTGACGTGTAATGTACATATTTGTATTGTAATAAGCTAGTTGAAGTTAGTATTCATTTCATGTTGTAATCAATTTACAATAATTTTGTAAACGTGCGGAGAAAAATTGCCATAAAGTACGGACGCGCGTTTTTTTTTATTTCTCGCTCAAAGTTTTGATTTTATTAGCTGTTAAGTTTGATGTTATATTCTTAGGTAATATATTATGAATTTGTAAACAATATTTTAGGGACTCTTCTATAAACTTACTAAACTTATTTACGACATTTGTTTACTATGAAATTACGTTAGTCAATCAAAAAATCTAAAACGGTTATTTGGAAATGGAGTAGAATGATTTTAATGCAAATTAAGTTAAATGTTACGCAGTTTGTTATAAACTTTTGTGTATAATAATAGTAAAATACCTTTTATGGACCTCATTAGCTATATTGGGCATGTTGCTCTGATATACGTTTGTAAATCCAGGTTACTTTGAAATAGATAACGGTAGTCCGCGAAGTTGGTACACACGTGTGGGAGCTTACGACTCTCACGAAGTATTTGCTAATCAGGGAGTTGTCTTGATTATAAATTTGCATTCGACGTTATTTTCTGAGAACCACTTATTTAGGTTATTAGAAGGTTAAGACCGGTGCGACTAGTAGCCGGAGACGATAGCGAAAATGAAAGATAACTTTCAATCCAACTATGTAGTGTACTAATTAAGCTTTTGTTTAAAAAAATAACAAGCCCGCATATAATTTGGTTACATTTTTTGGTGTTTGATACAATAGAATTGATGTATTATTTTTTCTTTATTCTAGTTTTTACAAGTAAAAATAGATATGATACTTTTACTTATAAAATGAATATACTATCTGTATGTTTATTGACACAAAAGACCTTGTAATCTTGGAGAGTCTATAAGGGAGAGAGTCTATAGTCTATCCGAAGTTATACGAAAAAAAAGTACTCGATAATCACAAGCGTTTGACCTAAGTTCTGCCTATTGGTTTGACCTGCAGTAGCGGCTAGTCCGAGGAAGATCGTATTCAGCGTGATTATGGGTAATCTCCGGCAATTGAAGCCGCGCGGTCTCACGGCTCTCTGATCAATTTTAATGTTCCATTTTATTTTTTTACCGTCGATTACTTGCTTAAGCCTATTTTTCATGAATATATATTGATGGATTGTTGTATATATCGATGTGGCTTTGGCCTCGATTTTATAATTTGTGGAAGAAACGGTTTTCGTTCATCTTACTAATATTAGGAATGCGAAAGTTTTTGAGGATGTTTGTGTGTTTGTGACTCTATCACGCGAAACTTTTTTCAGATTTTGCTGAAATTTGGCACACAGATAGTTTATAATCTAGATTACCACATTGGATATTTATGACCGTAGTAAAACGGCCGAAGCGGGCGAAACAGCGAGAAAAACCTAGTACTTCCACAAATAAGAGTTCTCGGAATATTTATTGTTATAAAGAGTTAAAACCCGGAAACCTTATATAATACATTAGTGGAACGCATGAATATAATATAATATATATGTATTTTATGATTACAAACGGGAAATATACGTACAAGTGAAAAGCTCTTCCGACTTGACCTATTTCTCGTACAAAATAAATAATTGCGCACGATGTAGGTAAAGAGGTTATTACCGACGGCTGACTCGTATCTATTTTTAATTTTAGATTCTGTTTAAATGTCATCAATCGTCAATATAACGGAATAATATTTTGCTAGCATCTATTTACGTTGTTTGAAAACGCTAAACGCAATAAAAAAAATTAAAACTGCATTGAAATGTTTTCGTTTTTTCAAAATATCTGCAAGCTTTGACAAACATATTTTCTCATCATACACAAGGTCAATGACTGCGTGTTACCCAAATAGCAAGTTCAGAACTATTCTTACAAAAATTAAAATTAAATCGCTGATTCGAAATAATGCTTGACAAAAAATAACACTTTTATTGATTAACAATTTATCTCCTATATTTTATTAAATTAACAATTATCCGAATCGAACCGATTTCCCTTAGGTTTCGTCTCGTATATTTTTGTGACTTACTTATTTCGTAATTTCAAGAGCAGTGATAGCTTAATGGTTGAAACTTGCCTTCTCGTTCGGGAGGTCCGAGGTTCAAACCCAGGCACGCACCACTGATTTTGCTAAACTATGTGCGTATTAAAAATTAATTATCACTGCTTTCCGGTGAAGGAAAACATCGTGAGGAAACCTACACACGCGAGAGCTCTTTAAAAAAAAGTTCTTGGAGGTGTGTCCACTAATTCGCACTTGGCCAGCGCGGTAAACTATGGCCTAAAACTCTCTCATTTCGTAAAGACTACTCATATTTCGTGAGCAGAGACGCGGTCAGAACGAAAGTAACGAAATAAGCACCACGACAACTTGTAAGAGTTTTAAGTAGGTTACGATCACGGGTCACAATACAATAGACACGATGCAATGGAAATAAAACAATACTCTTGAGATATTTATCTCGGAGACATCTCTCGTCAAATCTGATTTCACTGCGTGTTCGTGCGGTTGTGTACCTTACACCTACACTATTGTTATGTCAAGTTAACTGATTGTTATTTACTAAACACAGACAGTAATCATGGTTCAAGATAATGAAAATAACATGATACTGATACACTGGTTGGTCATGAGATTCCTAGCCATGTAAATGTTAGAGCAATTGTTTTAGTAACGGTCTATCTTATGTCATCATATCATGGACGTCTGCCCTTTTTTTGTTCTCGAGGGGGAAACCTTCAAAAGGTACCCGATGCCGTGGGAGCGACGCAGGTTTATGTGGGATTTTACCGAACTAAAACCCCCCGTTGGCCGTCCTCGGCGCTAAAAAGGACGACTCCGGGATCTCGAAACTACTTCAACCGGAATCGTCCGAGCGCGTTGCCCCATCGGCCTCCTCCCAGATGGGCCCACCGCTCCGCACGGACGTCTGCCCTGTGCTGGCACCTTTCCTGGATCATGTAGACGTACCCCTTATGGTTATGCTTAAATATCCGGAAATATTGTTTACAAAACTTTCATGAAAATAATAAGAGCTGCTGATCGATTTACTCACTAGTTAAATGGCATTCATAAATATGAAGATAAGTTAATGATATAAGTTGGATTCAGAAGGCACAGGACCGGTTGGAGGGGCGTTATTTAGGGAGGCCTACGTCCAGCAGTGGACCTCAAAGGGCTGATAGATGGATGGATGATTCATAAATATGTATTATATATATAAATAATTCCCATCAAGTAGCTATTCTATGACTGGACAATTTTTTGAGTTTAGCTCTTTAAATTATAATGTTGTTTTTTGTCTTTTTTTTTATATAAAATTCAGATGTACCTAATGTGTACCTTAGTTAGATTTTTAGTCATGAAAATAGGACCTAATATATATATATTTTTAAAATATCTATTTGCTGTTTCGATTAAACAGAATGTATATACATCTAACTGTTGATACAATACTTTGTTTACAAATAAACTTTCCAAATCACGGGATTACAATTTTCGTGTTGTAGCAATATAACTTACAAAAAGTATGAAATTATCATTTATGTAAATGTTGATTGCCTTAAACACAATTGCGTGAAGTTACAATCACAACAAAACATTATTTGCTATGGTTTCCGACTCGGCAATATTATTCAGTTGAACGTGCTGATTGCCATCTACAAAAAGAAGTTACTTTGATGTTAGGCGGAAGCAAAACTACTTAATGAAGTCTGGTCAACATGGGCTGGCTGGACTTAAGTAAGTAGTAAAATAATGGTATTGTCCCACTGCTGGGCACGGAGTCCTCTAAGAATGAGTGAGTTTTAGGCATAGTTCACCGCGCTGGCCAACTCCGAATTGGTGGACTTAATAAAGCCTACAAACTATTTATTTTATTTACATTTTAATACCAACAAAATACAACACAACGCATGAATTGATAAATTATTTATTACTAGGTTATTCCAACGGTTTTGTTCGCTTCATCCACGTATACTACGGTAATGAGTAGAGATGTGCCGAATAGTGGTTTCACCGAATACTATTTGGTTTAACTTTTACCGAACCGGATATTCGGTCGAATTATTCGGTTTACCATTTCTTATTAAGAAACAACTGCGAAAGTGTGTTAAAAAATTTAAGTGTTGATTTGAGGTTTAAAAATAAATGTTGATACAAGAGCTTAGAAATAATGCGAATTTGATTGAAATGGTTTCAAAAATGTTGATTTGAAGTTTGCTTGCTTTATATTATTAGCCTTATTCAACACAATCTTCACAGGATTTTTTTGACTTATAACATACATTTTACGCAATAAGTTTTGTCTTTTTGTTCTATACCGTGACGTGTAGCCAAGAAAATAGAAAAACTGGAACCGAATATATTCGGCACAAAAACCGAATAATTCGGCTGAATACATGCAGTGAAAAAGATCCCGAATACGCCGAATACCGAATAACAACCGCATATTCGGCGCATCTCTAGTAATGAGTATCCTATCTGTTAATTTAGGTCATGAACTATGTGTGTGCCAAATTGTGTATTTTTTGAGTGAAAAGAGTATCAAACACACATACATTAAAACAAGATTTCCCATTTGAAATATTATTAAGATGTTTCCGACTCTGCAATAATCAATTGAATTAATTAATTGTTGTCTAATCGAAGTTAGGTATGAATTAAACAGTTTAAGAAATTAAGTTCACAATATATTTATTTATTCAGAATGTTGGTATTAGCAAAATACAACGCGTGCATTAGTATATTCATTATTTTTGTAATTACTTGTGTAAGCTCTATTACAGGAAAATACTGGTATGATTTCAATTTGTTAGTTAAATCTCCCGGAATCTTTTAGCATTTCACTAGGATATTAATGTTTATGTAATCACAGAGATCGAATAGGTATTTTAATGAATGGGTGCTTTCAATACCCCAAAATGTCTTTTTAGTCTGGCTTTTAAAGTAAACATCACTTTAACAATTAAGCGAAGAAATCTGGTAGAGTTCGTCAAAATATAATTTATGATTGTATACATATTATGTGAGTATATATCTGAATTAGATAAAGAAAAATATCAAACTTCAAAAAATATTTTTGTTTGACAAAATAATTTTAGCTACAATTTTGAATTTAGTTAGGTACATCTGCAACTTGTCAAATTATCCCCTAAAATCCGATGCGAATATTCCTGTGTTTTTTCTTTTTTTATCCTAACATAAAATCAGAAATGTACGGAAAGCGGCGCAAGGTTATCTTCCTAGCGAGCTAATAACATACATTCAGACAGTCGACCGCCGTTTTATCTATTTATATGTTCGGCATGTGTGATTTTATTATAGACGCGTGAAACAAACGTGAAAAGCAAAAGCATTCATCGCTCTTATAATTCTTCAAGTATTTGACAATGTGTTAAATACAATCATATCGCCAATATACGTATACATATTCGTATTAAATACAAGATTTTCAATTAAGAACGTTATTTATCGGAGGTTGTGAATGGAGCGTACTTAATTACATATTGATCGATACAAATAATTCCATAATCAACTTATAAAAACCTATGATATACGTACACTGTTGTTCCATTTATTTAATACATATTATATTATTATAAATATTATTATACTATATGTATATTCAAATTTAAAAAAATCAAGCGGATATAATTATTTACAACATTTACGACGTTATAAAGTTATAAGTTTAACTGAAAAGGTTATTTAGTTTTGTTGTTCTCGCAAGCAAAATTTTCTATTGCATAGAAAGTTTTTCGTTAGTAGAATGGTACTCGTACGTTCTAGTTGGTTGCGCAGGTGTCGCCTATACCCTGTGTCATTCATTAATTGATAAATTGGCGATTCCTCGAGCCGTAAACACAGGTTGCACCGATTGTATTTTTGTTTTACCAACATGACTAGATCGGTCAATAGCTCCGAGGAAGCGTTACAAACATAAAAATACGCCTGGCTCGCTATCGTAATTTCACGCGTATACGTAAAATAAGATTTTATATTTTCACGCGAAAGTTGTGTATTTCGAAATTCTATTAAAAAAACTTACCTCCTAAATGTATCTATTTCGCTTCGGTTCAATATCGCAAGTTGAAGTAAAAGTAATATATAACACAACACAGCGATTTACCAAACACTGCCCGGCAGTCAGGCTCATAGCAGTTGTATAACAATTGTTTATATTTTGAAAACGTGTTACGATAATATCGTTTCAGCAGAGCGTTTTCGCACTATGGGTTAGTGCGCCGGCGTCGGTCTCGGCACTGGCGTCCGCGTGCGCGCGCGCCGCCTTATCGACAAACCTCCGCACACGATAAGCAAACTGTCCAATTGTTAAGTACTCGTACACTGGGGTCTGTGACGTGCAATCAAGCACTGCAGGTACAGGCCGGCTGTTTCAGCCAGAAATTCCACTGCCATGGTGCCTATGTTGTGCCCCCTTCCTTGTGTTGAATCTGTATCTATTGATGAGATCACACTAGTGAAATCTGATGTATTCAGTAAAATACACAACGGTTTTATTCTTGAGAAGATGAATGATCGTATAGGTCATTGATCTTATTGTGTACAAAATACGTGCCAATATTATATTGTATTAAGACCTAAAATATATTAACTCTAAATTATTTGGAACTTTAGCACGTGTACCTAATATTAGTTACGTTTTTTTGTTTTAATAACTGACTTATAAGCAATAAAAATCTTTTAATAAAATATGAAATAATCAATTCATATCGCATCTTGCACCTAGAAAACTATGAATGAATTTGATGAAATGTATGTTACGGTCATGTTTAATTTTAAAAAGTTACATTTATTAGGTCTGTATGAGGTCACGGCCGACCGGCATATTTCTGCGCTGCGATGGGCGTCTCAAAATATCTCTACTTTCTTTTACGCTAGAAGAAGTAAACAAGATATAAGTAGTGAGCCATCGGAACATTTAATATTTTTCCCAGCATATATCGCGAATATTTGCATCAAATATGCCTCCCAGAACAGTACATTTTTAACTACCAGTTGCCTATTCATGATGCATATTTTTAATCTATGCATCATGTATAGTTTTCAATTTCAATAGACAGTATTTTCGTCTCGAAAAAAGTTGTTATCTAATACGATGTATTTTTGTCTGTCCTTTAATTTTCGCCTAAACTTTTTTATACTTTTTTTATTTGAATATATTTGTAAAGTATAATATACATAAATGTTATCTTCCCGCACCTCTTCTCTACAATAACTTTATTGTGCTAAATCCGACACTCTTTCGTACACGTAATATTATTTAGTAAAAAGGAATCCGATGTTTATGTATGTGTAGGATAGAATTACAATGTTATTCGTTTACTTAAAGATTTGACAGTATAAAATGAGGTTTAAACTCGTCGGTAGGTGATGCAGAGGAAAACTTTTTTAACTATCGTAGATTTTGCAATTCGTTTTTGTGAAACAACTCTTAATTTAAACTTTGCTAGAACCTGCGATGCTGTATAGATTGCATAGCATTCGCCGTTACTCGAATGAAATTTTACAATCGTTTATCGTAACAATTTGTGGTAAAAATAGAACAAAAACATTATTTTCTTTGTTGATTAAGTATGGTTTCGTTTATCGTTCCTATTTATTTAGGTATGCTTCTCAAAATAATGCAATGACTAATTTAACTGTATTAACTATCTTAATTTGACTAGACCGTTTCAATACAAACAATATTTAGTACATTTAATAGACTCAGGGCCCTACATAAATTCATTAGATACCTAATAGTAGAGAATTATAAACAACTCTATCCAAAGTTAGAGGTCTTCAAGAATTTTTAAGATTACATAAAAAATATAACATAGGTAATAGCTGTTATGATTTTTGCTAACACATATACTTAAAGATTTATTCTATAAAATTAATACAATTTTATCAGTAATAAGAATTTGGTAACATTTTATATTTTGTCCTTGTATACATATTATGTACTTCATAATGAGGTCAAAGATAATTTGACAATACCAAAGCCATAAAATATCTATCGTTTTCATCATACCTCTTCTATACCTTGTTTATAAATATTTTTGTTTGCATTCAATAATAGGTACCTATAATGATGCGAGATAAAGTAATGAATCTGTAATTATTTTATTTTATAAAACAATGCGATTAAATTAGTTAAATAACGCATAATTATTACAATATATAGATAACATGGTAAAAGATATACATTTTTAAAAGCCTTAACAATGTAATACTGAAATCATTTTATAGGCCTGTTGACATACAAATAAGCATAAGAACATAAAATAGAAAGATCTAAACAGCAGTTTTAAAAGTTTTTATCTTCTTTAGGATTTTTTAGTTTTCAAGGGCGTATGAAGCCTACCAATCCGCACTTGACCAGAGCTGTGGGCTACGGTCTAAACCCCTCTCACTCTGAGAGGAGACCTGTGCCTAGCATAAATTAGTTGACGACGATTTCTCACTACGTATTATAAAACAAAGTCGCTTCGCGCTGTCTGTCCCTATGTATGCTTAGATCTTTAAAACTACGCTACGGATTTCAATGCAGTTTTTTTAATAGATAGGGTGATTCAAGAGAAAGGTTTTTATGTATAATACATGCATAATATCGTGAAACACTGATAATTTTAGAGTTTTAACTTTTAGGCGGAACGAAGTTCGCCGGGGCAGCTAGTTTCTTATAAACTTCTTTATATTCATGATGATTTTTATAATACCCTAATAATACCCTAAATAAATTGGCAATTAATACATAAACACAATACCCATTATAATGCATAATAAATCCTTTAAAGCTAGCTAATGAATCGTTCTTTAGCTTAACTAATGAGACAATAATTAGGAAACATGCTATTAACTATAAATTGCCCCTTTGTCTGTTCCCTGGGTCATATCTAAGTACAGATATTAGTTGCTGTGTACTGCGGTTTTACACAACACACAACTTTAAATTGTAATAACTCAGTAGTTATGGAGTACAAATATATTTATTTTAATACTTTAATTTAAATTAATTATTTTTAACGTAAAGCGGTTTTAAAATTACAGACAATATACAGACTAAAATTTAAAAAAAACACATAATTTTCTATCCGATTGAAGTAGCAAACGAGAATACATTCCATCTATCTAATTCTACGTGTACGTTTTTATTTGAAGTCAATCATAGATGCGTTGCTACTCACGGGGACTATGATCGCTTCAACTCACCAAAACGCAGGAACAGCTTCACGCTAGAAAGAAGTTGCAGTGGTATCTCCTCGGTCAAACTACACCGGTTCTATCATCTTTTTTTTATTGAGGCGGAAACCTTAAAAGGTACCCGACGCCGTGAGAGCGACACAGGGTTATGTAGGATTTTTACCGCACTAATACCCCCCCGGTGGCCATCCTCAGCGCTACAAAGAGGACTCTGGAATCTCCAAAGGAACGCAACCGGAGTCCTCTGAGCACGTTGCTCTATTGGGTTCCTCTCAGATGGGCAGCTGGGCCCACCGCTGCGTCTTGTCTTGACGACGGTATGCGAACACCACATATACCACCATCCTTCGCGGTTTCGCCAGACCGAATGGTTCGAGCTCCCACTCTAGCCGCCCGCAACCCCGGAAGCCCCTTTTAGTCGCCTCTTACGACAGGCAGGAGATACCGTAACCCTATTCTGATTCCGGAACTACAGGGACGATTTGTGGTTCTATCTCCTGGTGAATTTATATTGTTTCCCAATCCTCCATTTTGTTACAAGTTATATGCATGTTGTATGCAAAGTATAAACTGACGGAAGTTTCATTTTTATTGTATGCACTTATGTATGTATTAGTTAATGCATGTTAATAAAATATAGAAAAGTACGTATGTATGTATGTATCACTAATCCTTTTTGATGTGTTAATTTCGATAAGACCTTCAGTTTGGATTAAGTACTACCGATGTGTAATTATCTGAGTTGTATTTACCCAACCTAAATACAATGGAAACTGACAAGGCAACTGATACTGATAACATGAACCTTTATGCAATTTTGTTATCTGTTTTGGTACACCGTCGATGAAAACAGTAGCGGAACATCTCCAATTAATCGGTTGAGATAATGATTACAGTGTAGGCATGGTTATGTGTTTACGCAGTTTGAAATTAAATTGTAATTTTCGATTAAATGCCTTCGTTTTTTTTAGATCAGTCATGTTATAATCTTACAGAGTAAGAGCCAATACATGCCAAATTTATATCATTTTATATCTATTAAAGAAACTGCATTAAAATGCGTAGTGTAATTTTAAAGGGGAATAGCGGAAAGCGACTTTATTTTATACTATGTAATGATAATCCCGTAGAAATCCACATGGTGGAAATCTTAAGATGGACATAAATCAATACTGATTCAGATTTGTATTGTATTTGATAGTCAAAAGAAATTATATTATCTACCTATTGACAGCTGAGCCTCTGCCTTGCTGAGCTGAGCTCTTGTCTTAGAATAAATAACGGAGACTGTCGTTCAACATGCCAATCAATTCCAGATCAGTAGACTTTAGACAACTGCTTTAGAAATGTAACTCAAAAGATATCTATCTATTACGTGCCATTTATTTCGAGGGAAAAACAGTTTTTGTATTTCGGTACAAAGGTGTAAACGCTGGTTGATTTTCACATTAAGCAACCATCTTAGTCCTTAGGAGTCGTCCCTGTAGCCTCGGGGTCAGAATAGGGCTACGGTATGCCCTGCCTGTCGTAAGAGGCGACTAAAAGGGGCTTCCGGGGTTGCAGACGGCTAGAGTGGGAGCTCGAACCGTTCGGTCAGGCAATCCCGGGAAGGACGGCGGTATGTGTGGTCGCATACCGTCGTAAAGACTAGACGGAGCGGTGGGCCCAGCTGCCCATCTGGGAGGAGCCCGATGGGGCAGCGCGCTCGGAGGATTCCGGTTGAAGTCGTTTCGAGATCCCGGAGTCCTCCCTTTTCAGCGCCGAGGACGGCCACCCGGGGGGTTTTAGTGCGGTAAAAATCCCACATAACCCTGCGTCGCTCCCACGGCGTCGGGTACCTTTGGAAGGTTTCCCCCTCGAAAACAAAAAAAAAAAGTCCTTAGGAGTAATAAAGTATCAGTAATTAACCTCGGTTAGAACCACTGTTCTACGTTGAGTTGGTTATAGATAGTTGGTTATAGATTTACCAGGTGGGAGAACTAGTGTAGTTCGACCGGGGAAGCACCATCGCCACACCTATTTCTAGCGTGAAGCGGCTCTTGCGTTTCGATGGAAGGGTGTGGTTGTCGGGATACTTTTATATGAGGCGACCATCTCAGTCCTCGGAACCTGTGTTCTTATGAAGTTGCTTACAGGTGTCCATGGGCGGCAGTGACCACTTACCATCAAGTGGACTGCATACTCGTTTGCTACTTTAATCATATAAAAGAAAAATGTTGCCGGAAGTGACATTATGATCATTTCAGGAGTCGGTTATAATACTTTTCATAAAAGCTCATATTTAGTAGGCTGACAGTCACAGAAAAGTTAGGAATATCGCGATGAAAAAACCTGTCAATGCTGTCAATGACAAAATTTCCAAGTGGGTTTTTGTCAAAAATATATAAAACTAAATAAAAAAAATATTCAGAATGTTGAAAAACATGTGTAATTCAGCCCCAGTTGCAACAGGTATGTGAGTGCATTATTATTTATTCATACATTCGGTTTTCGTATACTACTGATTTTTATCAAAAGTTAAATAATATAGTTATTTGCCGTTTTTATGCCTTCGCGCTATGTCAATGATAAAATTTATATGAACAGTTCGTCAGACCTTGGTTTAAATCAAATAACTCGTAATATTTTTTCACCCAATGGAAGGTTTATACATTTCAAATGTAAATCGTTTGATTTCAAACAGGTAAATATGTATTTTTTTATCAGGCATCTTTTAAAAATTTTACGCCCTTTTCAAGTAAAATTATGTAAATTTCAGAAATATTGTATAAATATTAGTAGAACTAGAAGCAGTTGGAGGTTAAGAGGCTCAGACCCCCCTCAAAATCTAAATGCAAGTAGGTAATTAAGTCAATTTATCAACTTTTAGGAGTAATTCCGCTCCTCCTCCAACACCACGACCCCGTCTGCAAACAATAATCTTGGATCTATCATTAGGTATATCCATAGAATATTTTATAGTATTATAATAAAGTATGTTCTACTTCCAGACATGAACACCGGTGCCAAGAAACGACCACTTCGACCACCGTCTGTATACAAGAGAGCATATTCCGCAAGTCCTTCTGCAATCAGATCGCGAGTATGAATGTTTCACTTGTCATCGACTTTCAAAGCTGTTAACATCTTTACACAATTAAAAACCTTTCGGATTGAACTAAAAACAGAATCCTTTGCGTGAGACCAGCTTACACTTGGCTGGTGTTTCATCTGTAACAGTTATTAATTAAAATATATACGAATCTGTATGATCGTATCGTTGGTATTTCAAGAAATTTTGCTGCCATTTGTTGATGTCTGTTGTTCTATATATATAAAATTCTGGCGTCACAGTTTTTGTTGCCATACTCCTCCGAAACGGCTTGACCGATTTTTACCAAATTTTATATGCTTATTCAGTAGGTTTGAGAATCGGCCAACATATATTTTTCATACCCCTTAAGGGTTGTCAACCCTTAATTTTTTTTGTTTTTTAAATTGCAAAACAACGTTTGTCGGGACAGCTAGTTCTATATAACAATTTATATCTTTGACATTTATCTTTAACTTAATATGCGATCACAACTTATATATAACATTACTACCAATATATGATTTCAGGAAAAAAAATCTTTGTGTGCGTACTTTTAAAATCTTAATCACTTTTAATCATCTCGATACTCCGACAGTCAATATACATATCGTTTATTAATAAATAACTAATGTCTTTTTCTGAGAATCAGTGAAGGATTGGAACCTAAATCACAATTCGATTTGTTTTTATGTCGATATGCATCGGAATGCCAGTGGCAATGCAGTTATTACAAATTATAGGTATTTGTTCGAGAGTTAATAAATTGAATATAGTTTTTTTTTATTTTTTTTTCAGAGCCCGAGTTATTTAAAAAGATCACCAAAAGATAGAAGATGTCAAAGTTTGTCCCCAATGAACGTAAGTATTAGCTTAAAATTTCAAAATATTAAACAAATATATAAATATGTATGCTTTGGGTCACTCTTAAACAAGACTACAATAGGCTATTTGACAATGCGAAAAATTAAGTGTCAATTACTGTTATCAGTATATATTATGAGTTTAAGAATGGTTATTTATTAACATAAGTTGAAAATAATAATTAAATTTATTTAAAAATCCTTAAATAAAAATGCATTTTTTTAAACGTTTGTCACGTGACACAAAATGCTCCTGATTTGGCGGGTTTATGATGACGTCACTTGCTTGTAAACTTTCGTTTTTTGTTTACAACAAATGTATGTGGATGACATGAGCCACAGATGACAATACAGGCAAGTGACGTCACCAACCCGCCATATGTCAAAGTAGCGTTTTTGCGCGCTATTTAAATATTGAATTTTTAATTTGATATTTTTCAGCAAATATGTACCAAAATTAAAAAAAAACAATTTTAATGGGTTCCTTAACCTCTGCTAGATAATATAAAATGGATTTTAAAAACCTGTCAAATAGCCCATTCAATAATATTTGATACGACCATATTTTTGTAATTTAGTCCGTTATCTGATTTTCCTTGTTAAATGCATTAAATAAAGTTATGTTTTAACAGAAAATGACACCAAAATCCATAGAAGATGTGGATTATGCACATGAAAATGCTGTAATTTTAGATGATATTAATTCTAAATCGTACGAAAATGCTGACCATAAAATACCAGGTGGGCTGTATAAAAATAATTCGAATTGTATAAAATACACCTCACCTCATCATTTACTTTATATCTTAAAATTGCAGAAAATGATGTCGTGATTCCGCAATGTATAATAACCAAGACTCTACGTATAATAGCGACAAAGAAAAGAGAGTTTATAAAAGTTCGAAAGAATTTATTAGCACAGCAGGTAAGAAACAGAAAACAAGAAATATAAGAGACTTTTTAATTTGTCAATATTTTAAAATAAAATGTTGCATTAGTACATTATTTAGTAATGGTTAAGTCCACAATAGACAAATACCCGATGAAGGTTGTACAGCTTTATAGCTATATAGTCACATACGTAAAAAGCAACTACACAATTCGAAAAACCGTGGTGAGACAATTTTGATTTTTTCGGTGCAGTATTTTTTTCCGATACCGGCTAATCTTAATCTTATTATATCATAAACAATATTGACATATAAAATCAGTTTAATTTTAATTAATTTCAATTTCATTCCAGAAAAAATGTTACTTTTCTTTTCTTCTTTAATATTGTTAATATCATTTAACTAACATATTACCCGCTCCTCTTTGCAAGCAGTCTTCGCCTATAAATGTAGTTGCACTTAGCTTTTCCGTATTGTATACTCTTGTTCTTTTTATATTATAATTGGTGTAAACTATGTAGGTGATCAAAAATAAATAAATAAATCTTAACTCTGGTAAATTTAATTCAATAAGGTTAATGTTGTCTTTGTTTATGTGGCTTTTTCTATACACATTTACAGAATTCATTATTAGTGCAATACGCTTCGCTGAAGGAGTTAGAGTCTCGAGCCGGGGTAACCGACGACTCCTTGGGAGAGGTGCGCATCCTATCTGTGAAAAGCTGGCCTGCCCACGACCTGCTTTTACTTGTAAGGGACGACCTCGAGATGCCAATGAATTCCGAGATAAGTGGAATTTTTGGTAATGTGTGAATATACTTTGATTAGATACTATTTAAGACATAATTATCTTGTATATCGTGGTTTTGTAGATATTATATAGGTAGAGTAACAAATAAAATAAATAAAACTTCTGAATGTTTTGAATGGAAGTTAGTGTCACATAATAATTAGCAGAACCTGCTCATATAAGGACATACATGTTTAGTTTATAATGATATATCTACTTATATAACTTTAAATATACCAGTTCAAAGTTTTTGATTGTTGAATCATGTAAAGAGTTTCATACGATTCTAGGACCACAAGTTCTGCAACAGTTACAAGCACAATTGAATCCTATACCAGAAGAAGTTCTGGGCATTGGTGCCGAGCTGATGGCACGACGAATAGAGCTTTTAAACTTACTACGCTGTAAACATCGTGCAGATCGTGCTGCTTATGTCACGGTAAGAATATTTCATTGTAGACTAATATTATCGCGGAATTTTTACAAATCTTAAAATTTCTAATAGAGTAGTCCAACAGCGGCGATCGGCAAAGAAGTCGGCTAGTTTATAATTTGTTCTTACTATTGTAAGGGGGGAAGTCTGAACCTTTAAATCTTTAGACCTATTGGATCTTTAAGATTTAAAGGTTTAAAAAATTGCTTTTGTATTGAATGTTAGATTCGCACAATTCATATTTTTGCGGATTCATGCACAATCTTCGGATGACCTGAATTTTCTTCGACGCAGAACACCCTTAAACATCCGGCGTACCGATTTCGCTGCCGTTGTAGAGCCGATTTTTAACGTTCTTTAATTTTCTATCAATTTTTTTACAGAACTTAGAGTGGAAAGCAAAGAATTTAGAATTTGATAATGAAACAGAAAAGTTGCATAGAATGGTAGCTGGAACAGCGGAAAATTTAAAAGCTAAGATTACTTATTCTCTCGATCTCGCAAAGTGAGTAAGTTTTCAAATAATTAACAAAGTCATAGAAAATAGATATTACATTTTTTTATCAAAAGGGTTCCGTGGATGGACCGGGAGACAATGGCAAAAAAAATAGACCGTTTGCAGAAGGAAATTGTTATACTGCAACATAAAAATGAGGAGCTGACCAAAAAGGAAACTGAATTGAATAAAGAGCCAGGTCGCGTAGTAGAGCACAATCCCAGTTATCAGGTATATCACTCACTTAATACATTAGGTTCATACTTTTTTCCCACAATATGAATTTTAAAAATTTTATCTATATATTCATGTTCTATATAAAATCTGTATATATATTATTGAATTAAAACTTAAATCTACACGTTATAGGTAGATAGTATTTCAATCTAGTGTTTGATATGTACAGTATATCTTGTATCTGGTAGTAACAATAAAAAGATATCTAAAATAAGAAATACTTCAAGCTGCGTAGGACTTGCATCATGTGAAAATTGCATAAAACATAATATATGTATATCATTTGAGATGTGTAGGCATTATACGAAGAACTATCAAAGGAGCGTGCAGCCCGTGAGGCTCTGAAGGAGGTGGTCTCGGCTGCAGAGAGCATGTTGCGTGTGGCGCGCACACGCATCGCCACACTTGAGCGACAACTCAAAGAGACACGTAACGACTTGGAAGCTGCAAAGCGAAAGCATAAGGATCTAGAGCAATTGGTAAAGTATTTGCTGTACAACTAATCTGCAAGAATTAAGCGACTATGACTGTATAAAATTCGTAAAATGTATTTTTAAACAAGATTTTCTTTAACTTCATGCTTATATGTTTACTATCCACTTCATGATATCTTTCTGAAAACAAAACAAACATTGCATTACATTTTTTTTTATTGTATGAGTTTTATTTGTTTTTTTTTTGTTAGTATCGTCACCGGGAAACAAGTTACGATGCTCGTTCAAAGAAATTAATAGAAGTTTCTAAAACTGGTGAAATTACAATCGAAGCATTATCGCGGCAACGTGACGCTCTTGAAACGAGGTTATTTAATTTTTCTTAAAGTAATGTATAGTAAAAATGAGTCTATCACATAGCACCTGGTTAAAGTGGTGCTATAAATTACATTCATGATTCTAATTATCACAAATGTACCATCACACTCAAGGACAGGACTCCTGCCCAACAAAGGACAGTGATGGAATCATGGGTTGATAAGGATTACGATCAATAAATTACATAGTCATCTTACCCATCTTGCGTAGATAATTGTCGCGCTTGTACCGTATCTTTTTTTTTTTTTTTGTTTTCGAGGGGGAAACCTTCAAAAGGTACCCGACGCCGTGGGAGCAACGAAGGGTTATGTGGGATTTTTACCGCACTAAAACCCCCCCGGTGGCCATCCTCGGCGCTAACTAACTACGACGATATGCGACCACACATACCGCCGTCCTTCCCGGGATCGCCTGGCTGGACGGTTCAAGCTCCCACTCTAGCCGCCCGCAACCCCGGAAGCCCCTTTTAGTCGCCTCTTACGACAGGCAGAGGATACCGTAGCCCTATTCTGATCCCGGAACTACAGGGACGGCTTGTACCGTATCTACTAATATTTTTCGTACTAATGTTATTGACAGGGTTAAAGAATTGCGAGAGCAGACAGAAGCTGCAGAGAGAGCGGTCGCGGAACGCAGCGCGGAGGAGAGGGCACGCGCCGAGTCGCTACAGGCGAAGGTAGCAGAGCAGGTGCCATGATGTCTCAAATTTATCAAGAAGCCAAAATTTATACAGTGTTCTGCAGAAAATTGCCTCGAAATACAAAAAAAAGATATAATATGACATGGGCATTTTCATAATATGGAAAGTAATATAAACCAAATTAGGCAGTGGGGAAAGTTCTATTTTAATTTTTTAAAAGTGTCCTGCTTACATGATTTGAACTACGATGTGAATTTATTTTTTATTACGATGTGAATTTATTTATGTTAACTCTCAATAAATATTTTTTAGGAAAAAAGCAGACAAGCAGCTCTGTTACGTGTTGCAGAGCTAGAGGCCCGCGAGAAAGAATTGGAGGAACAATTAAATTCCCTCCGCGAGCGTTCAGTTCGTCTCGTTGATTTAGAGCGAAGGCGTTGTATGGAATATGTACCATGTAAAGGTATTACAAAAGACAAGGCTTTAAAAGTAGTAAAAAATTACAACATAATTTCAATTCTCGGTTTAAAAGTTGTTTGTGATGAAGAAAGGAACAATAAATAGTGTATGGAAATGTAGGTAATAAATTTACTTTTTAAAACAGAAAATGAACCATCCGATAGAGAAGTAGACATTTGGAAAGAATTACAAATAACTAAAGTGGCGTTGGGTCGTGCTGAAGAAGAATTACGTCAGAGTCGAGCAGATAGAGATAGTTTTTTGGAATCCTTGGCTAAGATTGCGGTAAAAGCATTAAAATAATAATACTATAATTATATATTTTATATATTGTATGGTGGTTATATTTTGTACACTTTTTAGCAAGAAGAGGGTAGTGACAAACAGGACAAATTAGCAACTGAATTACTTAACCGGGAAAGAAAAATTATGAAACTTCAACAGATTATAGATGAACAACGGGAGAATGAAAAGATGATGTGTGTATAAAATGCATTTTTTTGAATAGCTAACATAAATTAATTTCAGTCCACGCGCTTATTAAAATATTTCACAGGGAACAAAGTATGACGGAATATGAAAATCAATTGGCTTCTTTGCGATTAGAGGTTAAACGTTTGCGCAATTACGATTGCTACTCTAAGGAAGTTTCATATCAAGACATGCAAACTGAGGTAATGAATTACATAAAGTAAATTAGATGATATCTATACTTATAATAAAGTTGTAGAGAGGTCAATTCTGTACATGAAATATTTTTCCAAAATAACTATCAGGGCGTGATTAGGGATCGATACTGATGCCAAAAATGCAATCAGTAAAATTTTTGTCTGTCTGTCTGTCTGTCTGTCTGTCTGTCTGTCTGTATAACCGTTATAGAAACAAAAACTACTCAGTGGATTTTAACGAAACTTGGTACGATTATTCTTTATACTCCTGGGCTGGTTATAGTATACTTTTCATCCCGCTACAATCAATAGGAGCAGAGCAGTAAAGGGAAATGTTGGGAAAACGGGAGAAGTTACTTTTTTAAGCTTCTGTCGCGTGTGCAACCTTAATGGTTAAAGCTACACAGAAATCATGTATGAGGGAAATATTTTCCTTAAATTTATCTAAAAAATAACCTACGACAGCATATGTCCATCTTTTATGGTTGACTCACAATAACACGTGTAACTCCCGATAGCTTAGCAGTTCAAAGCTTTCTGATTTTATTTGTCTACTCTTACGTTTATAACTCAGTCATCTATCTGTACGAAAATGAACATGAAAATGAAAAATGAAAAATGAAAAATGAAAAATGAAAAATGAAAAATGAAAAATGAAAAATGAAAAATGAAAAATGAAAAATGAAAAATGAAAAATGAAAAATGAAAAATGAAAAATGAAAAATGAAAAATGAAAAATGAAAAATGAAAAATGAAAAATGAAAAATGAAAAATGAAAAATGAAAAATGAAAAATGAAAAATGAAAAATGAAAAATGAAAAATGAAAAATGAAAAATGAAAAATGAAAAATGAAAAATGAAAAATGAAAAATGAAAAATGAAAAATGAAAATTGAAAATTGAAAATTGAAAATTGAAAATTGAAAATTGAAAATTGAAAATTGAAAATTGAAAATTGAAAAATGAAAAATGAAATTTTTAAAAATGAAAAATGAAAAATGAAAAATGAAAAATGAAAATGAAAAATGAAAAATGAAAAATGAAAAATGAAAAATGAAAAATGAAAAATGAAAAATGAAAAATGAAAAATGAAAAATGAAAAATGAAAAATGAAAAATGAAAAATGAAAAATGAAAAATGAAAAATGAAAAATGAAAAATGAAAAATGAACAGTGAACAGTGAACAGTGTCACGGTGACGTAACAAATATATTAAATAGGGACAATTCTTGGCTATGCGAAAGATCCATCTTAACTCCTCGCAATGACCAGGCATTTGAGATTAATAATAAAATACTGTCGAATTTACAAGGGGAAAGCAAAGTTTATAGTTCAATAAATAGAATGGTCGATGAACAAGACGCCACTAACTACCCGATAGAATTTTTAAATTCTTTAAATATGCCCGGACTTCCTTCTCATGAAATTTGTTTAAAAATTGGCATTCCGATTATTCTGCTCCGAAATTTAAGACCACCACAACTTTGCAATGGAACTCGGCTAAAAGTAACCCGGTTGCAACAAAATATTATCGAGGCTCAAATTTTAACAGGTTGCGGTGCAGGAGAAACCGTCTTTATTCCCAGAATTCCCTTAGTACCTAATAATTTTCCATTCCAATTTAAAAGAACGCAATTCCCAGTATCGGTGTGTTATGCAATGACAATTAATAAGGCTCAAGGGCAGACTTTTCGTGTTGCTGGAGTAGATCTCGGTGTCAGTTGTTTCTCGCATGGTCAGTTGTACGTCGCTCTTTCACGGGTCAGTAGTTCCAAAAATCTTTACGTTCACGTGCCGGATGGATCAACATTCAACATAGCTTACCCGGAAGCTTTGCATTGAAGTATTTTCGTTATATAAGTACTTAAGCCTTCGGCAGGATCGGAGTAGGGCTACGGTATCCCTGCCTGTCGTAAGAGGCGACTAAAAGGGGCTTCCGGGGTTGCGGGCGGCTAGAGTGGGAGCTTGAACCGTCCAGCCAGGCGATACCGGGAAGGTGGCGAGTGGCGATATGTGTGGTCGCATACCGCCGTAAAGACTAGATTGGGTGGTGGGCCCATCCGCCCATCTGGGAGGAGCCCGAGTCCTCTTTATAGCACCGAAGACGGCCACCGGGGGGGTTTTAGTGCGGTAAAAATTCCACATAACTCTGCGTCGCTCCCACGGCGTCGGGTACCTTTTGAAGGTTTCCCCCTCGAAAACAAAAATAAAGGTTCTTAAGCCTCATGTGAACGTGATCTAAACAATATTACCAATACATTAACTCAATAACACACAAGGAGTTACTCGCTGGCGGAGTCGCGGGCAAAGCTATTAACAATAATATTGTGCGGTTCCGTATTGCGATATTTTTCAACAGTATTGTAGATATGACATATTATATTTCCCTACTAAAATACGAAAGTTAATCTGTTTGTTACATCAAAACCACTGAACAGTGAGGAAGGACATAGGCTACTTTTTTTTACGAAAAACAACGGAAACGCGGACGAAGTCGCGGGCAACAGCTAGTGTAGAATAATTTTGTAGATTAATAGATTCCAGAAATCTTTTAGGATATCCTTACATACTGAAATCACTCTAGTGACGGAAATAGCGGTATATTATATTAACCACTTATGTTCAATGTTGCATTTTTTTAAGACCGGTTCCACTTACGATAATGCGTACTATAGAGTCATATAGATTGTTTGGGATTGTTTTCATAGAACAGCCTGAGAGATTATTATTAATGCCTACTATATTATACAGCTACTAGAACTGCATATGCAAGTGGAGACACTATCCCGTGAGCGGTCAGCGCTAGTGACCGCTGCGGCATCACGTGGGCTGATGCTGGAGCGACACGAGCGTGCTGCAGACCTCTTCGCGCGTATGATACGCGCTAGACGAGAACTAGCCGCCTGTTTGGATGGCACAGACGAACCTCAGCCTATTGAGGATTCAGCTCATCGAGAGGTATGCACAGATGTTGGTGGTCAAAGGTAGAACTCGTACTCTGAACTTTATTAATCTAACCTTATAGAATCTATACTAGGCATCTTACATTCTACTATCTTATCTTTTATCAATGTAACATTAATCAAAATAGATTACTTAAAATTAAATAAACTGACTTTGACAGCCATTTGCTACAAAAATTGGAATGTCAGTGAAACTCTGGTGTCCAACGACAAAAGGGTACATAGACTTTATTACTGTTGAGACACTTTCATGCGATTTCATAATTATTTTACGATGAGGTGTTTGGTAAATTTTATATTAACATCCTTATAATTGGACAGCTATCTCGCTCCTTATCATCGGTATGTGCTGGAGCCGCCGACACGTGGACAGCCTTGCAAGCAGAACGTGCTCGAGTGCTCCGATTGGAGAGAGCAGTACTAGCGCAGAGTTTTCAGCTGGAAAGAGAGGGAAGAGTGCGCACGCAGCTAGAGCGTCGCAGGGCTATGCTGGAACGAGAAATTTTACGTACTCATCATGCACCTACATCACGTGCTGTTATTGAAAATCCAAGTTAAGTATTCGACCCGTCACTTACGTAGTATTTGCCTTGTTCCTTTACGTGTTAAATAATTATACTTTTGTTGCTTGTTACAGACTCAACCACTTTTTGAATAAATAGGATCTGAATAACACATTTTCTTTTATTTTACCTTAATTTATTATTTGCAAAAATACCTACTTACCTAATTTATCATTATACATAAGTACAAAATAAACATAAAAAATAAATTTCTTAGAGCCTGTGACCAGCTAACTTGAACATTTTACGTTTTTTTTCATCCTTCAAGTGGTTTGATACAAGATACTGTAAATTTCTTGTCAAATTCCGATTTTCGGAATGTTTCAAGTTATCATACATATCGTTGTCTGTAATGAGTAATTGCGGAGGAGTGTGCACGGTGCCATAATCACGGAATGGAATACACTTTGGTATGTTACGGCTGAAGACATCCTTGTTCGACTCAAAATCATTTATTTGCGTTAAATCGCTCTTGGTAGGCAAGTAAGTTTTCTTGACAAAGTTCCCCATTTCTATTTTAGTAGGAACTACTTCATGATCTTTAAAATTATCGGATTTCATAGTTTCTTGCAAAAACACGTGGTTAGGCTTATGTCTTTTATTATTATATTTATTTCTATTATTCATACAGTAATTTTGGTCCCTATAAGACAGAGGTTCAATAGGGCTACTTAATTCTTCTTCAAGAATTTTAATTAAATTATCCAAATTATCTGGTTGATTTTCAATATCCTTTTTATATTCTAAACGATAAGCCTCATACTTAGCTATCTTTTTTTCTAGTATGTGCATATTGTCTTCGGCTTTTCTTTTTTGAATTGTAGCTTTTTGTATTTGATCTTCTAACGTTAAAATAATTTTCTCTAATTGATTTATTTGTTGTTTGCGTGCTTCTAAATTATTATGAAGTGAATCTATTTCTGCATTTTTTTCAACAAGCTGCCTGTTCAACTAAAAATACCATATTTGTTTAACAATAAATATTAAACTAATACATTATTACTTATAAGTTAAAATTTGAAAATATAAGAAATACCTCTGAATCCATATGAGCTCTCGTTTCTATATGGTTCTTTAGCAATTTAATAATATTAGCTTGTTCTTCTTCTTTGTCGGTCAAAATTTTAATTAGATCCCGTTTTTCTTTAAGAATATTATCTTGCTCCTTTATAGTATTAAAGCTGTGTTCTAATTCTATATCCTTTTTTTCGATTGCTTCAGCCATTTCAGTGTTCTGATGGGTAATTTCTTCTAATTTTATATTTTGTTCATTAATCTATACAAAAAGACATGTAACTCATAATTAATTGGTTAGGGAACCTTGCGTGAAATACGGTTCAATTATGCTGTTTTATATATAAAGTGGAAAAATTAATAAAGACAACATTGCTTATATACACATGAGCGAGTGAGTTATATACGTATGAATCACTGATAACGTCCGTGTTATGTATATATGTGTACTAACGTGAGTGATCATTAAAGCAGAGTTCGAAAGCAACGATTCCTTCCGACTGCACTTCTCTGACTTACTTTGCAACAAACATGGCATTATTATTTTATTCGTTTTACCGGATCATATATTTATAGCTTATGTTACTCAAAAGTAATGTAGCTTTCCATCAGTGAAAGAATTTTTAAAATCGGTTTAGTCGACCCAAAGATTACCTCTTACTAACTTACAAACTTTACTTCTTCATAATATTATCATAGAAAAAACTTAATATTCGGTCAAAAAATAGAGGGGGGTGGGGGAACAGAAATAGACATATAATCACCACTTCAGGAAGAAGGTGTAAATTTTCAATTTCACTCCAACGCTCTTGCAGTTCTTCTGTTTGAGTTTTTAATGATAATATTTGGTCCTCATATTGTTTCATTTTAAAGTCCCTGCAAAAACATAAGGTGAAAGAGGATATGATGTATGTAAATGAGTTATCTAACGTAAAAATAGGTTTTAATATAATAATCTTTACATGCCTGTTTTGTAGTTGTTTTTCTAAATTTTTCTGCTTCGCTTTAAGTTCTGAGATTATTTTATCTTTATCATTAAGTACAAATTTTAGTTTGGCCTCCGAAGTAAGCAATTCGCTTTGATTCCCCTAAAACACATATTTTTATTCATAAAGCAATCCGTATGTCATTTTTAATTATACAAAGTATTAGAAATTAAGTACCTCTAATTCTCTAATGTGGTCGTTTTGTTTTGTCAAACTCTGTTTGTATTCTTCGATTACAGAGTTTCGTTTGTCTAGTTCAGCTTTCAGACTTTGTAACTCATTTTCCCACATAGTTGTTTTACCTAAGGGACCATTTTTTTAAATAATGTTAGTGCCTGGCTACGAACATGTTCCTCTCTTGAGCACGGGTCTCTCCTCATGTATCACGTAGGCTTAATGTAACACGCTGCTCCAGTGCTTATTTATAGAGGGGGTTTAGGTTATTAGCAAACAAAGTAGGATGATTTAAACCGTACTTTTGACGAAAGTTAAAAACTGGGACCAGCAGCTTAACTGGCTTTTTGAAGCTTGCATAAAATTTTTTAATGCACTTATCCATGAAAATTTTAATTGCTCCTGACTATGGTTAACTATACGTCGCTAGAAATCTAGACAAACCGCTATTTGGCTGTAGGCTCTGCAGATAGCAGGCTGTTTGGCTCTACATGTAGAAATAGAATTATCCTATTTACTACGGCCCCTAAATTACGACGATAATAAACTTGGCTGCGTTATAATTTATTTAAAGTTTGTTTTCCATCGTCCACAACGTGGGGAGTATGACGAAATAGATAGATCCAGAGGATTCTAACAATTAATAGAAAACGTAACATACTGAGAAGCGCTTTTTGTTCTTCTAATAACGCCGCAGTGTCCTTATAACGTAATTCCGTTTCGACGAGCTGGGTGCACAACAATTCAATTTGTGTATCTCGTTTCTTTCTTTCCTCTATTTCTTCATTATATTTCTTTTCAGCGTCAATAATTTTTTCGACGTTTTTGCTTTGTTCTTCTTTAATTATATGAAGAGACTCGTTATAATTGTTAGATAATTCTTCAAGGCGCTTTTCAAGATCTTCTTTCCTGTTAGTTTTTTTTTGGATTATTGATTAAGAATTATTGAATAAGAAAAAAATGAAAATTAAAGTTAATAGCTTACTCAGTTTGTAATTTTTCACGAGCGTCAGCAATTTCTTCAAGATGTGTAGTGTTTTCTTTAATAGACTGATTTAATTTGCTTAATTCTTTATCAAACTCAAGCTGTAACCTATTATTCTGAAAAATAAGTTTGAAACATATGAAAAAAATGTCGGAACATTACACTTGATCCAAACGCGAATTTCGTGTATATTGTATGCTGTTCTTTTATTTTATTTTATTTTGTTATATTTGGGAAACAAACAATTACATAGTACTTAATTAAACAACATAGTAAAATTAATACATATATCAGTGAAGTTTCCAGTGAAGTTTTATTTATGTAAAATATTTTTAGAAAAAAATATTTAAAATTTTATCGTTTTCTTTTATACAAGATAAAAGTAATAAATGCAGTCTACCTGATGGTAAGAGGCCAGTGCTGTCCACGAACATCTGTAGTCAACCTTATCAAAAAATTTAATAATGTAAGAGTCTTATATGAGGTTAGCTATAGTTGCGTTTGAGGACTAATTTGGGATGCATCAGGTAAAATGTATCCATTACTACACTGTTCGAACCAGAATTCAGCAGAGCTAAACATCGTTCTTAGTAGGCAGAAATAGGTTAGGCGATTGTGACCCCGGAGTCGAAGCTCCAAAGGATTCTACGACCATTAAACAAAATTTAAGACCGTGTAACTCTGTTAGTTTTATTATAACATTACTTGATCGCTTAGCTGTTTCACTGTACGCTCTAAGGTTCTTGTATGTGAGCGTGCTTGATTTATTGCAGCCTCCAGTTGAACAGCTCTTTCCTCACCAATCTTCACTTGACCTTCTGTTCGTGACAAACGTTCCCTTAGTTTAGTCGCCCTTAGTTTCTCTTCTTTTAACAGATTTTCTAATTCCTATAAAACGACTATCAATAAAGTATTCTATTTGGTATATTATTCTTTTTTAATTTGGTATTAAACTTATACAAGTGTGTATGTAGTTTTAATAATGATTCATAAAAAATACATTATATATTTTTTTCTAAAATGTAATTACCATGATTCGGCTTTTGTTATTTTGTGATCTACATTGGTCCGCATTATAAATCTGTTTCCTGAGATCACTATTCTTGGAATTTATATCGGACAACGCACAATTCAATTCTTCTGTTCTTAACTGGAGAGCAATCGTGTCATTTACGCACACCCTATATAACAGATGTTATCATTAAGTAGATACATGTGATAAAATTGGTATAGAATCGGTATAGCAATTCAAAAAGGAAATGGTGCCAGTATCTTATGAATCATGCCCAGAGAACTCAACCGATACTTTTTATGGTCTTTGTTCATATATTTTTGTTTTTTTGTACTTTTTGCAGATATATTTTAATAATAATGAAAAAATAAAACAGAAACAAAAGAAAGGTTTTTTCTCTGCAAAAAGTACAAAGTAGTAGGAAAGTTTTCTGTGAACTAGATTTATTTCTGCTAACCTTAAAAAGTCAAAAATGTCATTTAATTCCTTCAAAAACTCTGATTTTACTTTATCTAGGGAGCAGTTTAGCATTTCGTTTTCGGCACTAAATTCTTTAATTTTTTTCGTTAGAGTGCTTTTGGTGCATCCCTACAAAATGAATAAAAAACCTTATTAAACGTACATCAATCATGTTTATTTTGACGTTCATGATTATTTTGCATTAGAATAAATATTATATCCGATTATACGGTATTGTTTTTCAATATAAATCTGGAACGTTTTTGAGATAGCGTCCTCTTTGTCTTAAGAACAGTTTTCTCAGGGCCTTAAAATCAAAGATATTACCTTTTCTTGATTATATAATGTCTCAAACCAGTTGATAATTTCTTTTCTTTTCATTAACGTTTCTTCACATATCGCAATTAATTTGTTAGGCATACTATTTAGTTTGTTAATGTCGAGGTTCAATGGATTGTTGGGTGGAAGCTGTTTATCTGAAATATTTGGAATAATTTATAACAAATTACTTTTAGATTTGAGTAGTAAATATTATTATTAAAATATAGTCAAATTACTTATTGAAGCCTTTTATGTTTAATTATAGTCATTCATAGTTAGAGCAATCATAACACTTGATAGAGAGCCATCAGTAGGTACTATAATATGTAGACTTTACTAGATATATTTTACAACAAAAATAATAAACTTCGAAAAGTATTATCTACTATATTACATAAACTACATTTTTCTAATTATTATATGTATTTTACTATGTATAAATAAGTAAAACACCGGTAGAAATTATTATTATATTTTTGCTACAATAATAAATTCTATTGTGTTAAAAAAGTAGGTGGCAACTAAACTTAATGGTAATAAAAGTAAATACGACTTAGTCACAGAATTATATGTATGTATCTATTTTTTTATGTTGTGAAAATTTTTCATGTCTATGATATGTTTGAAGGGCATTATCGTTGGACTATAGTAGGTATGCAGTAAATATTTAAAGTTTCATATCAAAGTGTTTTAGTTAAGAAGTTCTAGAGCATGATATACAAACCTATACTCGGGGCAAATTCGATATGGAATGTTTAATAACAAAGCGTTGCCTAGCAACCATTGACAGGCAGGGGAATGCAACTTTTTGTTGTTTTATCAGCCGTGTTTTACCTATTATTAACTTTACCTGTAACTTATAATAGGTTGCAAATCCCGTCATGGGTTTAGGGTTGTAATATTATTAGTTATACAATGACGATAATGGTAAATAAATTTAGTTTGACTGGTTTTAGCATATTATTTTGCAGTTGGTCGTTATTAGATAATCAACGCTTCTTAATTAAATTACTCAGCGAAAATTTAATGCATACTTTGGTTGAATACAAAATGCATTTGTGTACAAATTCGTGCAAGTTGGTGATAACCCTACATAGGAATTTTTATGGTTTGTTTACATTTATTCCAGATCGAATTTGCCCCGAGTATAGTTCAAAAATAATTATAATTTCGGACCAAAGCGTCTTTCTTCTATATCCTATGAAGTCTATTGCAATAGCTATGCAATTAAAAGAATATCTACATACAAGAATATTTTCTCTTGCGAAAACATTATTTTAATTAATACTAAGTACTAACCATTTTGTTGCCGTTTCGTTTCTGAACACAACTGGAGCAATTGATCGGGTGTCATCTTAGCTACGTTCATGACGCGAAGATCATCAGCGGATGGTAGACTCGACTTATGACCAAGTGCATTCAACTTCTGATGCGTATTGTGAAGAGATGCGTACAGTTCCAAAATCGTTCTCTGTAGACTTATAAATATCAGAAGCGCGAAGAATTATTTTGTACAATGTGAAACACACGCTTTCTACACTCATAGCCCCACACTAGGATTTTCTCCTGTGTTGTGTGTCCAGAACATGAATCTAAACTCCGGGAATCGAACCGGAGACCCATTGCGCGTCAGACCGGTATGGTAACCGCTCCGCCACGCGGGTCGTCAAATGTGAAGGTGGTAGAGAACTCTTATTAGTTCGATTTTTGGGACGCCACCGCTACGTTATACTCCCAAATAACAACACTGGTAAGCATTGTTATGTTCTAGATCGAATGGTGTGGTAACGAAAATTTACTTATCAAAGCCAAATCAGTCTTCAAGGGGTAATAAAGGAACAACGCATGTGTACTGACCTCAGTCAGGACTCTACTCATGCCTTGGGTGATTAAACTAGTTCATCTAAAAAGGCCATTTATTATCCCCATTTAACTTCCGTTTCCTATTTGTCAAATAAAAAAGACACATAGATACTGATGTGTTAATTACTCAGCTATGTTCATGTTAATGTATGTATATAGGTCGAAGTGATAATCTAAAAATGTTGGTACAATATATATTACTTACTAAAAAAACGCTGTTTACACTCATAGCCCCACAGTAGGATTTTCTCCTGTGTCGTGGGTGCCATGGACACACACAAAGACGAATACACAAACACCCAGACCCAGAACAAGAATCTTAACTCATCATTCAGATACCTGTCTGGACGGGATTCAAACCCGGGACCCACTGCGTGTCTGACTGGTATGGTAACCGCTGCGCCACGCGGGTCGCCAGAGCAGTTTAACAATAACCCATAACGTTGTCTTTAGGAAATATTGACTTAAAGACATTTATATCATATTATTTAACAATATTTTTTGAGTTACAATGGAAGCTACAGTTTACTCATCTACTTCGAAATTTGTAACACATTTAGGTACTTACAATTTTATATTTTTACCAAATGTTTTAATTTTTACCTGCCGTTCATTGAGTTCCATCTTCATTTTCTCGAATTTCACAATTTTATCCTGCCAATTCATTTTAAGATGCATTATATTTTCGCTTCGAGAAGTAATTGAATCTGTAAAATAAACGTAAAAAATAAACACGTTAAATAAAAAATTCAACGTAATAAATCAAGGGAACTTCATATTATATGACGTCAAAGTTACGGAAATTAAAATGATGTATTTGTTTTGTATGTGTAAGGCTTTGGAGCCCTATTTTTTTATTCTACTCGTATTATCGAATGAGCAAATGCTATTGTTATAAACAAAATTTAGTTAACGTTGTTTGTTTTAACTTTGTTAATATGCTCATGTACGAAATTGTATAATGCAATATTATTTTTTGGGATGAGTGTCAAGTCTTGTGCGTATTAAAAACAAGACGTTCCTCGTTTTATTGCATAAAAAATAAATGACATGACCAGAAAGAAACATACGAACATTGTATACTATGTAGGGTTTGGGTCCCGGGACGTCTCGTGTCTCCAAATCCCGGGACTTTTGGTAATTTTAGCTTGTCTCGACTTTCGAATCGAGACTTGAGACTCAACAGGATTGTTGAAATTGTTATGTAATAATTTATGAACTGTACGCTGTACCGCTGCAAGCTGCGTAAAGTAAGCGCAAACTAACAAATTTTGGACACTCCATTTAAAATACATGGAAGGGAATGGAAGTACTAAACTGATACGTCGCAAATTCAGTACGCCGCTAACAGTTTGCCTACTAGGGACACAGCCTAACGTGATAAATGTAACCTAAGCGGGCGAATCCGCGGAAAAAGTTAGTATTAAATGAAATGTGTTCGGCGTTCTTTACTTTCTTTATATACCCACGTAAATATGTATATTTTATACTATTGCTTTAAAGAAAACTAAAAAATAAAACACCTTTTTCATTTAGATTACCATCGGGATGGTAGCTTTGCGGAGAACCAGTGGAATCATCCTGTTGAGTTTCTAGATCTTCACAGTGTTTTATTGTCTCCTGGGCATGAAAATTGTGATTCAGTAAAATATCAAATCGAATCAAATATTAAAATCCATTTTATAATATGACGTATATTATTGTTCAATTTACCTGGTCAGGAAGAGTCGAAAAGTCGTTTACGTGAAAGGTATGCCTTGTCATTCCCATGTGCTTCTTAAAAAAAGCAAAATAAACTTATCATTTTCAATTTTGGACCTTGTATAAAATTTTCAACAGTATCCGGACTCTATTCAAAACTTCTTGCCGCCCCCTGGCCTAAACCGTTTTTATTTTGAGAGGAGACCCGTCCGCAGCAAAGGTATACATATTACATACATATATAGAACGACAAGATTTCATTATTTAAAAAAATACTCATATACGATTTGTAGTTACCTGCTTGCCCGCTAATGGAACTGTAATAATCTGTTTCGTTGACTTATTGCCTGTTGCTAAGATATTGTCATTAAAATTTGATTTCCTTGCTCCTACGACTGGTCTCTGTAAAAATATATTTTACGACAATATAGTATGTAGATTCAGTTGAGAAGCGAAATAATCATTTAACACATCGAATTTTATTTTTAAGACAAATGAATTTGCAGCATTGTGCTATAATTATAGGTAATATTATAAATTATGTTAATAATAATACTATAGGTAACTATACAATAATCATCAAGTAGCAAGTGGAGTTACAATTTTGTATCAAGGAGAAGCTACGAGTACGACTACAAATATAACTTTAGTGGTATTACATCCTATATTGAGAAGAAAACAATCAAATTAAAAAAATACATTCAATGGTATTTTAGTAAAATTTACTTAGTGTATTTATATTATAAAGACTTGCCTTTACAGCGGGAAGAAGTCTTTCGCGTTCCATTCGCGCGGACCGCATAGGGAAGGAATAGTGCGTGGCTTGAACGGTGTCGTCCCTGGCTTTACTCGCGGATTTCGGTCGGCCATACTGACAACATAATTATGTTGTTACAATATTTAAATTAAATTTTATCCCTTTGAAATAGCAAACGAGCATACAGTGCATCTGATGGTAAGTGGTCACTGCCGCCCATGGACATTTGTAATTAGTCCCACCTATCGCGTAAGTTTGGGGTATTACTGTATAATACAAAGTAGGAACCTATTCATAAAGCAAAGAAATGTGCAATAAGAAGATAATCACGATTAGCTTGTCCATTTGTTGTTATAAAACCGTGCTAGTACATATTTTTTTAAACACATCTATGTATTTACCGCTAATTCAGAATAGTTTTCTGGTTTATTTTTGTCAACAGATCTTCTTTGTCGTCCAGGTGGTAGTCGCAATGGGATCCGACCTTTATAAATATGGTTATCTGCAAAAATTAAAAAAGTCAATAGTTTAAGGTTAAATTATTTATCTGTATGCTCAAGGTGGTAGAACCAGTGTAGTTCGACCGGGGAAGTACACTGCCACACCAATTTATAGCGCGAAGCATTTCTTGCGTCTCGATAGAAGGGTGTGGCTGCCGGCACACTTTCACATGATGTGACGAAATAGCAACGCATCTGTGATTGACTTCAGATGGAACCCATGTTCTGTATATAGTGGATTACAGATGTGAATGGGCGGCAGTGACCACTTACCATCAGGTGGACTGCATGCTCGTTTGCTACTTGAGTCAGATAAAAAAAATGCTCAACAGAGCAAACCAAAGCCAAAGTTTACTATTCTGTGTTTTCTTACCTTGTATATTTTGTTCGCCAGACGCCGCCATAGAGAAACACTTATTATTACGGAAAACAAGCACACGTAAATAGCTAGTATATTATTTTTACGTCACCACCAACAAAAATTTTGTCACGTAAAATTTTCAGTGTAAAAGAGAACCTGACAAAGAGAAAAGGTGACAAAGTTAGAAGTTCATCTAACGTCTGCCACAAAATGACACAAAAGAAAAGAACAACACATCTGGCCATTCAGAATTTATAAAATCCTCGTTAGTTTCTTAATAAATAATGAAAAATATAAATGTTATATATCAAATTTAGAATCTCAATTATACATGTAGCATGTAGCGGATATTCGCAAGTCGTTTCAAAATTTTATTTGTGTTTAAAATAATATATTTTTTTACTTTGTGGTGTATTTTAGTGGTAAGTTGAGTATGACAACCACGGCTAAACCACAAAAAGATAAACCCTGTAAGTAAAATTTAATTTTATATGTAGGTATGTAATCTGTGGACTTATAGTCCATTTAGAGTTTATTATTGTAACAATAAACAAGCTATGAATTATAAAATTGTGTGTTTGTGTTTTTTTTATATTTAAACCTAACGATAAGGTAAACCTGATGGAAAGAAGTGACCGTCGCCTATGGACACTTGCAACACCAGAGGAGTCGCCAATACATCGCCGGCTTTTAAGGAGAGCTCTTTTCGCACCTTTTTTGAAGAGCCCCATGTCATAACGCCCCGTGTGTTTCAATATAAGTCCGATGTAGGATAGGTGACGCATGTGACGTCACAGATGCAATAAGCTCTTATTTACTCCTGAAGATTAAGTTGGAAAGTCTCGTAAAAGTATTTCCTTTAACTAATTTACCTTGACCGTAGTAATACAATATGTATATCTATGGTAATAAGGCTGTTTAAACACGCGGAGCCTGTCAATGTATGAAAATATATTTAGTTTGCTTGCCACGAGCCGCGTCTGAAACGTTCAACGTCTGTAAATATAAATTTGGTACCTTTAAGCAGATACATATCGACGTTTTCTATGTATGTAGGTATATACCTACTATATAGTGAACGTCGATATGTATCTGCATTCTGCATCTGCATATAGATGAAAACAAGCCAGCCATGCATACCTAAACTGTTCAGATTGTCCAAAGGGTCAAATAAGTTTTCTTTTAATGTTATGTATTTCAATCAATTTAAACACCGTATAGTAAGAGTCGATGTACTCATTACCAAACTAGTAGGTATGTAGTCTGACAGATAGTTGCTGCCGCCATAGAAAGTCTACAAGCAACTTCAAATAAAACAAAGTTTCTATCTGAAGTCGATTACAGATGCATTGCTATTCACAAAGATTAAGACGGTCCGCCTCATATAAAAGTGAGCCCACAGTTACACCCTTCCACGAAAACGCTTCAAGCTAGAAATTGCGGTGGTACTTCCGCGATCAAACTAAACCAATTCTGCTGATAATAATTATCAGGGCCTAATTAACCCCTAGGCTAATTAGGCTGCAGCCTAGGGCGCGAGGATTGAGGGGGCGCGCTGATATCGTGTTTTCGCATGCACTATTAATCTTGCATTATTACATCTTCTCTACATATTTCAACTAGACCGAGATAAAACACTAACACACCGGAAGATGTAGATTTGGCGACCTTTTTTTTGCTCGACAAGCTACAGTTAATACTTTTAGGCCGACTGTAACACGTGGTGGGGGTGCGTTCTTATACTTACCCTAGAGCTAATAATTTCCAGAAGGTAGTTACACTTATATTTGTATTAATGTGTAATGTCCAGTTTAGTGAACCAATAAAGAAAAAAAAAGAGCTGTCAGTATTCTTGATCAGTCGCTGATGATCATACCACTATTTCAATGACGTCAATGGGCTATTTGACAGGTTTTTAAAATCCATTTTATATTGTCTAGCAGAGGTTAAGGGACCCAGTAAAAGTTGTTTTTTTTTAATTTTGGTAAATATTTGCTGAAAAATATCAAATTAAAAATTCAATATTTAAATAGCGCGCAAAAACGCTACTTTGACATATGGCGGGTTGGTGACGTCACTTGCCTGTATTGTCATCTGTGGCTCATGTCATCCACATACATTTGTTGTAAACAAAAAACGAAAGTTTACAAGGAAGTGACGTCATCATAAACCCGCCAAATCAGGAGCATTTTGTGTCACGTGACAAACGTTTAAAAAATGCATTTTTATTTAAGGATTTTTAAATAAATTTAATAATTATTTTCAACTTATGTTAATAAATAACCATTCTTAAACTCATAATATATACTGATAACAGTAATTGACACTTAATTTTTCGCATTGTCAAATAGCCTATTATAACTTGTTTGTAGTCGGAGGAGCGCCGCGCCTGACGCCCCGTCCGACAGCTGCTTCAGTAGCGCGCGCCGCTCGCAATGCCACCAATCGCAATATGAGCCAACATTCGCCTACACGATCGCCACCGTCACCAGTTTCATCCAAAGTAATCACACTAAATATGTTTAGTTTTTGTTTATTAAGAAATTGTAATGCAACTGTTAGTATTCAGCGTTATATGTAGATCTCTGTTCGTGTCATTTTAAAATAACCTTATTAATATTGTACCATCGATTTTTATTTGACTCAAGTAGCAAAGGAGCATGCAGTTCACCTGATGGTAAATAGTCACTACCGCTCATGGACCTCTGTAATCAACTTTATACAGAACATAGGTTCTATCTGAAGTCAATCACAGATGCGTTGCTACTCCCGAGGGCCACGATGGTCGCCTCATATAAAAGTGTGCCGGCAACCACACCCTTCCATTGGAACGCAAGAAATGCTTCACTATATATATAGGTACTTCCCCGGTCGAACTACATTGGTTCTACGACCTTCAAAATTACCTTTGATTACCTACCATCGATAACCTATTGAGCTATAATTCGGAATATTTACGCTTATGAGCTTAGTTCGGTCCTGTTGCTTAGAAAAAAAAAACATGCGTGCGTACAAAGTACACATGTCAGAAGTGAAACTTCTTTGGCGAACTAATTTATAAATCTTGTTTATATTTATACAAATCTAAAACTTTAAATTTCCAAGATTAAGAGGAACGGAAAAAGGAAGATAGGTTAGGAATTTAATTGTCATTAAAATAAAAATATTACGCTATGCGACAGAAATGCCATCTAAAGTTCTACTAATTAACTAGTAAACGAATACACAACCAATAGGGCGTGTATTCTTTCTCGATATCCCGTATTCTCTCTCTCTCTTGTTCAATCTTTCTCACTATAGCTCTCTCCCACCTCACACTCCATAGCACTATGCGTGATACGACGTTCGCTCAGTCTCACTTTTTCTCTCAATCTTTCTCACTCGCTTGCTCCCTACTCTCACTCCACGGCTAGTTGCTCATGCTACGTTCGCCCTGTCTTACTCTCTCTCAATCGGTCTCGATCACTCTCTCTCTCTTTTCCGACACTTCCGTTGCATACCGGCGTGACGTTTCATCTGTAAAAAAATTACCCTCATGCGCCTAAAGAAATTTCACTTCAAAAAAGTTAAAAAATTGTCACGTATATTTTTATAAGACAATTTCATATTTTTTAATAATACTAGCAAAGATTACACCTGATGGTAATTGGTTACTGCTGCTCATGAACATCTCAAAACAATTTCAGGTTCTATCTGAAGTCGATCACAGACGCGTTGCTTTTCCCGAGAATCAATCTAGTCGTCTTACGTGTAAGTGAGCCGGCTACCACGCCCTTACTCCTATAGTAAAATTGCTTCACGCTAGAAATAGCTATGGCGATGGAACATCCTCTTTCAAACAATGGTTGTCTTTGTTTCATAAATGTAAATAAATCCACACCTTTCATTTTTAATTATTATTTTTATTTGGTACTGACCAATTAAAATTACTCGTTTTGACATTTAGATAAGAACGAATACACAACGCAGTGGTCCTAAGAGCGATTCAAAGACAGACATGAAGGTAAAACATTAGAAAACTTTTTGTTCGTAAAATATGTTATGAACAGGCAACGCAGTAATATCTTTGTGTTGCAGATCAACAGAAACTGTGAGAATGTGTTAATTGTTACCGAAATTAATGAAGCCAAGCCTGAATGTGAACCATCTTATGCGGAAAGCAATGGAACTGTCGATCTTCACGACATTACAAAAGAGCAGTTGGATTATTCAGACACAGCTGATGTGTCTGACGTACGAGAAACTGATACATTTGGTACAAGAGCCCATTCTCTTATACACATATATTATGTTGATTTTCTTAAGATTTCAATTGGTATACTTAAATCTCTCAACATTTGTTTCAACAGATTTAAATAGTGGCTTTGAAATGCCATCTAAAACTGAAGAGGATTGTAATTTACTAATCGGTAAGTCAACTAAGAAGTGAAATAGTAATTAAAAAAACTGTAATGATATGTTTTTTTCGTTTTAGATTTCGAAAATTCAAATCCAAAAAATACAACAGTAGCAAGTCGACCCCAAACCCCTAGGAGTGAATCGAGTCGTCCGCAAACTCCGCATACGCAAAGTCGGCCTTCTACTCCTGCTAATGTGGTGCAACGCCACAATACTCCTGTCAGCCGTCCTAACACTCCACAGCGTACGGTCACTAGGCCTAAAACGCCTACCTCAAAACCTGAGAGGCCACTTACGCCAGTAAGTGGATCTCCAGTTCCACCACGTTCTCTGGTACAAAATGACGACTTGAAAAGTGTATTCATTTCAAAACAACAACAATATCAACGCATGAAAAGGGAGCTGGATATGAAACAGGTACTTTAATTTTATTTCGCTATGAAAAAAAAGAAAATACAATGAAAATAATAACGATGAAACACTATATATGAACAATATACATGTCTCGTAATATGAAGTATTTATCACACTCTACTAATAGTTTGGAGACAAAAAAGTTAAGCCTTTTTAAACGAAATAAGATTATCTGGGCAAATTACTGCACCTTGATAAGCTACTCCATTATTTTACCCAGTGCTGGATTAAGCCAGCGCAGGGCCTGAAGCAAATTCTGACAAGTGGCCCATAACTTGCCTTAAGGGTATTGAATAAAACTAAACTTTTCTGGATTCAATCTGGAAAAATTTAGAGATGACACTTTCTATATGTACGTGTTTCAGTTTAAGAGTTTCTGGATAGCATATAAATACCGCGGGGTCCCTTAAGTCGCGGTGCCGTAGCATTTGCTACTCTTACTATGTGGCTAATCCGGCACTGATTTTACCTATATAGAAAAAAAATCTTCTCAAAAACATAATTTAGCTCCAACGTATGGAAATGATGATAGTCTTTTTGTTCAGCAAGCAATACTAGAAGTATTCGAAGGTTTGCGTAGCCTACGGGAGCATATGTTACGCGAGGGTATAGCGAGTGGCGGGGAGGAGCTTCAAGAGTTCATGGTGTTCAACGTGGGTGACTGGGCGGCGGATGAGGTGGCACAACTGTGTCGCGACGCCGCTGCGGCCGCTGCCACTGACGGGGCCGCGCGACTTATAGATACTATTGCACCTGTTGGTAAGATATGACACGTCTAACGCCCTATTTAGACAGACATTGAACGTAGCAGACAGAGCTGGGACAGACATTTTATTTTCCAGTATATAGTTTGTTAAAGTGTTTTTATTGCAAAACCCCACATTTATCTTTAAAACATGAGCCGTGACAAATATATTTATTCCCGAAAATTGTAATTTTCGAGTTTCAAAAATCGAATCACCTTACAGGCTCTGTTTATACACACAGAATTGACGTGTCTGACACGGGCTTTGTCAGTCAAAATAATGTCTTCGTTATTATGTGTGTTAACGTTATTTTATATAAGAAAATGGCTGTGTAAATACTGACGATATCTATTAATAACATGTTCAAGGCATTTTAATGACTGTAGGTAAATGCTCCTTATTACGAGTAAAGATATTATGTTGGATATTTATTTGCTACTTTTCAATTGTATTTAATATTACATTAATATGATGAAAACACATTGACCGTCATGTTTGAATTTATTTCCTGGTAGATGAATGCGCTTTGGCAGAAATAGAAGCGAAAGCTCTGAGTGTTCCGACATATTTTGCCGATCTTTGTATACAGGCGTTTTCGGCACGGCAAGAAATCATTGACTGGACCAAAGATATTATTAGTAAGCAGGTATTAAGTTTGTTTCATTATAATTAAAATTCTGAGCTTTTAGATTAAAAATTGGTGCAACATACCTCATTATTATTACGTATTTAGTCATTGTGTAGTCTAGCAAAGACTGAGTTTCGTCCCTGTAGTTCCGGGATTAGAATAGGGCCACGGCATCCCCTGCCTGTCGTAAGACGGGACTAAAAGGGGCTTTCAGAGTTGCGGGCGGCTAGAGTAGGAGCTCGGATCATTCGGTCAGGTGACCCCGGGAAGGACGGTAGTATGTGTGGTCGAATACCTTCATAAAGACTAGACGGAGCGGTGAGCCCAGCCGCCCACCTGAGAAGAGCCCGATGGGGCAACGCGCTCAGAGGACTACGGTTGCTTTCCTTTGGAGATCCCGGAATCCTCTTTGGCGGGGACGGTCACCAGGGATGATTTAGTGCGGTAAAAATCCCACATCAACATGCGTAGCTCTCACGGCGTCGGGCACCTTTTGAAAGTTTCCCCCTCGAGAACAAAAAAAAATGGTCCTGAGTTGAGGTTATGGTTTACAATTATCCTGCAATTATCCCCTATAAGTATTAATTTAAATTCTTAAAACAAAATTTTCTCAAAAAAAAGTTTAACCACATCAAATTTTAATCTAAAAATAAATGCTGTAATAAAGTATAAGTAGGTAATATAATATAAACGTTTTCTCATGTTCTGTTAAATTGTGACGGTCATTGTAAGAAAAAAGTTTAAGATTATTTTTGGCCGTTTTCTCTATACACAAAACCGATGGTACTTTGTTGACGTTCAGAAGACTGCTGTAAAGAAAGTACTTTGTATGAAATAGTTTGGTTCGGTGTTCACTAATGTAACTGATACATTTCAGGAATTAGGAATACCCGAAATGGATCGTATATCTCAGTACAATGCTCAGGGCCTTCAACTTTGCGATTCTCTTCGGGAACTCAAATCCCAAGCAAAGGATGCGGTGGAGATGGTCACGCAACTCTCAAAGTAATTATACCGTTTCAAAGTACATATTACTTGACCACAACAATTAGGCGCATAAAACAAAAGTGGTTCAATACCCCGCATGCTGCTTCTTACCCCGCGCATCCCCTAGTGACGTGCAGTCGCGTATCGTCTAGGTGTTTACGTTAGCCAGCACGTGTTTAATGTTATTTCGTTATAATGTTAGTTTAATGAGTGATTGTTTAATTTTTAAAGTTATTATTAAATTAGTTGATTATTTGTCAATAATCCTAAAAATGGGTAGGAAAAAGACTATTCGTGAAGGAGAAACGACTCTTACATTCAAAATATGCATTTTTTTTTAACAAGAGAAGAGTATTGGGCTCAGTACTCCTATCTCCAAAGTCGAAAACCGAATGTGTGCTGCAACAGGCATCAGTCTCTTACACACATAAAAAAAGAAAGAAAATATTCCATATCTGCGAATATATTAAACACATGAAAGTGCTTTAATAAATTGAAAATACGCCACTATGGTGTATGTTTTAATAATGGTATACTTACATACTTTTGGTATTTGGTTATAGAATATACTTCATATCGGGATGGGAAATCCCTAGTTCTAATGACGTTTCAACTGTCGTGCGCCTAATTGTTTTGGTCGAGTCGCCTAATTCTACTTTTTCATAACTATTTAACATAACATCTTTATGTGTTTACAAATTCTGCAAGTAAGATTGAGAAGTTAAGCCACTTTTCGGAGAATTGAGCTGAAATATTTCATAGACGTGTTGGAGGGACTTTCAGCTCAATTCGCCGGTCGTCGTTCAGATGTCGCCAGTCCAAGGAGCTCCCGCGTTAACGGCAGCCCTTCAGTTGATGGACAGTGGTGGGGGGGCACGAACCCCTAAGGTTTTAAAAAAAAATCCTCAAAAGCTGGCGAACTAACAAACACATACGATTGCAGACATCGAAAAAATGCAGTCGGGTATTTAGTATTCCAAGTGTTTTTCAAATTTAAGTTTTTATACTCATCAACCAATAGTCTACTTCACACTTGGCCAGCGCGGTAGACTATATAAAAAAATCTTATTCTGAGGGAATACCTGTGTCCAGCAGTGGGACAATAATGTGTTGACGATTGATACTCATATTTTGTAATAATAAATTACCCGTTTTCCCTTCTTTCTCTGATCGCAGGCGCCATATTTAAAAAATATTTTATATTTTACAATCCGTCAAGTAGTTTAGAAAATAGAGCGGGCCAAAGAAATGGACATAAGTTCACACATACCAACATACATACCTACATACACATACGCCCGAGAAACACTATCCTCCTTCTACCGGAGTCTGGTAAAATTAGAAACTTATTTAAACACAGACGAGCGTTTCGAGAGCGAGCCGCGCTTATCACGGTGGGAGAGTCGTTGGTGCGCGAGGTGGCGCGCCTCCGTCAAGAGCTCGAGGCACGCGTCAGTGTCGTTCAGGAGGTGCATGAAAATCGCCCGGCATCTGAAACTACTAAAGCAATTGAGGTATGAGAGGAAATTAACCAATGAAATGGCTTTATTTTGTATATTATACGCCTCCGGTGACACTTACAAATTATCAGTCACATATTATCATTATCATTGTTAAACTAACTCCGGCTCGGAACACGACTCAAGTAAGAAGATCCGGTAAGAAACTCAGTGGATTTTGTTTTTGTTCTACTATCTCTGCTGTCCGTCTTTCTGTAAAATACAAAAAAATATATATACGTCATTATGTATATTTTTTTACGAAACCCCTTTGCGCGCGGGTCCTTCCCACACTTGACCCGTTGTTTGAATATATTGTTCTACATTTCCTTAAATTAATCGTTGTTTGTTAAGCGCGCTGTATTATGGACTGCAGGATTTCATAAGATAATTTATGCCTATCCGAGGCGTTCCAACTTAGTTCAAAGGTAGCAACGCATTTCATTCGTCATAGTGTTTTCAAAGAACGTCGCAATTCCCTGGGGAGGATTATGCATAATTTTACTAAGAAAATGTCAATAAAAGAAAAGCTTAGTGTAAGGGTTGTTATAATATAGGTTCTATTTATTTAAAATAATATATACCCATTTTATTATACTAAACTTCGTTAACTTCGTAGGGTTAACATATGTATTTAAGCAGCTCGAAAGAACGTATTTTTTAAAATTCATCATTTTTTAAATATAGGTATAATGTGTAATTCGCTAACTAACATTTCTTAAACCGCACAGGAATTACGCCGTGAATTAGACGAGGAACGAGCTGCGAAGACTGCCATGAAGGATAAATTGGCGACAACAGAATCGCAGCTGCGTCAGGCTCGCGTGCGCATCAGTAAAATGGATCGGCAGCTTCGCGAGGCGGAGGCCAGCATCGCCAGCCTCACGGGCACTGTCAAGTCTTTGGAAGATCAGGTAAGGGTATCTAATGAAACTTTTGTTTATGTCTGGCTGAAGTAGAAAACGAGCATGCAGTCCACGTGATGGTAAATGGTCACTGCCGTCCATGGTCACCTGTAATCAACTACGTACAGAACATGGGTTCCATCTGAAGTCAATCACAGATGCGTTGCTACTCCCGAGGACTATGATGGTCTCCTCATGTGAAAGTGTGCCGGCAACCACACCCTTCTATCGCACCGCAAGAAATGCTTCACGCTAGAAATAGGTGTGGCGGTGGTACTTCCCCGGTCAAACTACACTGGTTTTACCACCTCGAAAGGTAGCCGACGCTGTAGGAGCGACGCTTGGTTATTCTTATCCCACTAACCCGGTGGCCGTGCTCGAGTTTGTAAAGAGTATTCCGGGATCTCAAAGGTACGCAACACCAAAAGCGTTGCCCAATCGACTTCCATCCAGGTAAGAGGCTGAGCCCACCATCTCGTCTAGCCTTTACGACTTTATTTTACGACGTTACTTAGCTGGACAAAATGAGCTCACACCAGTAAGCAGGGGATATCGTAGCCTTATTTTGATCCCGGAATTATAGGGACGAGTGCTGTGAGTCCTCCCTGAGATAGTCTACAATTTTTACAACTCCTTTAACTATATCTCTCTATCGCATTCTTCGAACGAAAACGAAAAATAAACTGCTGTAAGACGAATTCTAATGAGTGCCGGTGGCGTCTATAGAGTCGAACCGCAAAAGATAACTACTACGATCAAATGATTTATGCTACAGAAGAAATACGGAAAATTACATAGTTGTAATACAGATGTAGAACAAGGTTTTTGCGTGCAGAAGTACATAAATATTCAACTATGCACGTAACGGTTGTAAATGTTTCATATATTACTTAATAAACGTTTTATTTCAGAGCCGTCAAAAAGAGGTTCACCTAGAAGCTAGAGCAAGGAAGCTCAAGGAGTCTCTCAAAACAGGGGAAATGGCTAGCTCCCAATTATGTCAACAACGGGACTCTCTTCAAGCCGAGTGAGATATTAAGAGTCCAATTTTTCGTAATAATTTGCTTTAATTACCTACAAAATGTTACTCGGTCAAGCTAATAGCATCGATTCTGTCCAGGAAAATAGAAACATTTTTAAGTGAATTTTGCATATGGATTTTATTTTACAATAAACAAATATAATTTATAAAACTATAAGTACATACATAATAAATTACCTTAATAGAGAGGAATTTTGTAGGGTGACTGAACTAAAAGAACAACTTCAAACAATACAAACTCAACACAATTCAACTATATTTGAGCTACGTAATCAAGTGAATGAGCTGATGGGTGCTATAGAAGAGGAAAAAAAACTTATTGCACAGGAAAAAGAAGAAAAGGAATCTCTTGAAAAATCGTTAGGAGAAAATGAATGTACTATTAGAGAGTTGAAGAATAAAATTATAGAACTCGAAAATAGTAGACCTAATCCAGGTGCGATTCAAATATATGAATGAAAGACTTATATTCAAAATATAACATTAATATAATTAATATTATTTACAGAGTTACCAACCGAACGAGAAATGGATTTATGGGCAGAATTACAGGCAACTAAAGACATTTTACGTACAACAGAAGATGAAGTAAGTGGATGTAAAAGAGAGAAGGCCAGGTTTTTGGAATCACTTACGAAAATATCGGTAAATTCTGTAATAATTAAAAAATATTTCAATGAATTATGTTAATGTTTAAGGTTCTAACACCATAATTATTTTACAGGAGTCCGAGAATAAAGTAGGAATGCAACAAAAACTAGCAGCTGAACTTCTGAGCAAAGAAGAAATTGTTAGCAAAATGCATGCACAAATAAGGGAATTGACGAAAAACATTAAATTGAAGTAATAATATGTTTAGTTGAGCTCAAATCAAGTATCGTTAGATTAAGACTTATTTATGTAAACAAATGTTTGTTTTTAGTGAACAAAAAGTAATACAATACGAACAGTATGTGCGCGATTTACAAGCACATAACCGCGCCGTAGCTAATTGTCAAGAATCGCCAAATGGCATCAGCTATCAGGATCTTCAACAAGAGGTTATTTATACTCTGAATATTTCGTATTTGTAATAAATAACTTCCTACAACTATATCTGATAGAAATAGATTCTCTCTCTCGTCAACCCATTATTGTTCCACTGCTGGGCACCGGTTTCTCTCAGAATGAGAGTTTTTTAGGCCATAGTCCACCGCGCTGGCCAAGTGCGAATTGGTGGACAGAATTAGAAATTAGAATCAGAATTATATTAATCCGTGATTATTATCCAGTTGAATGTAAAATTGATTTCTAATACTATATTCACTATGTTTATGAGAGCTAGCTATCAATCGCAAATTTTACATTTTATTAATCAGTTTCTATACTATTGTATTCGTTTGTGTGGTTATGTAAAACGTAAAAAATGGCCTATTAGTAGTAATGTATCAAATCTTTCAGATCATGAATTTGAGAATGGGGCTTCTAGATGCCGTGCACAAAAATGAAGAATTATCGGAGACGCTCGTGCAGAAGGATCAGCAACTAGAACAACAAGATAAAACATCACGTGCCCAGGCAAGAGTCATAAAGGTTACATAATCTTGATCATCAATGTCAGTTTAAAAAAACTTTAGTATGTTTATCGAGATTTTTTTTTAATTTTGTGGGTTATGCAGGTCCGCGAAGAACTGATCAATTTGCTCAAAAATAAAGAAACTGAGCAGAGCCGCGAACTTTCCACTTTACAGCAAGATCTTGAGCACCGTATGAAAATTGTAGACGATGTGAGATTCATGTTTACTTTATTTTTTTATTTTATTTACTTACAAATTAAGATCATTAATAAATTATGTTTATGGAAAACAATATAGGTACTTGCTAAACATTATTGTATTCTATTTCTGCGTGTTTGCACTTAATACTTCAAAATGAGCCAAAGTATTTTTTTCGTATTTTATAAAATGTTTACATGCTAATTTATACACGGAAGATAGCTTTATAACACCAATTTGTGTGGGAAATTTAGACACGGCAGAAGAGAAACTTAATAATGTTATTATTTCACATATTCCAAACTTGATATCTTATACACGCTATTAAGTAAAATCGTTAGTGATTCAGAAAAGAGTACAGCAACATCACAGCAACGTCGACAAACTCTATCGTAGCGCATTTTCGTTTCATCGAGTTTCAAATCACAATGATTGTGAAGTAGTTTCTCTACAAAAAAAAAAGAAACAAATACATATTTATGTAAACGACAGGTCAACAAGCAGATAGCGGCGAAAGCCGACGAGATACAAGAACTATTTGCAACCCTGGAGAACAAGCAACAGCAGATCCATCGGCTGGAGAAGATTGTGTTGGCGCTGGAGGAGCAGCAGAGGCGCGCTCAGGCGCAGCGCACGCGGCAAGAGGAAAAGATCGCTGCGCTCGAACACGAACTCGCTGCTGGCGGCAATCGGCGAGAAAGGTGAAATATCGTTAATAGTTTCTCTAGGTAATCATACTATGTTTTAATTCAGGTCGTGAACTATCTGTGTGCTAAATTTGATTCAGTTCAGAACATAGTTTTTATGTGAAATTGTAACAAACATCTTTCAAATTCTGGAAATTTTCAATTTTAAATATATATACTTGAATTTCCCAATTTCAGCTCTAGTTTCAAATTCTTTTGCAAACCCAGGCAGATTTTATTAAATATTTTTTCCAGCTCTTGTCATTATTGGCACTATTTTCGTTTGGCCTTGACCCATTGAGATGATGGGAAAAGATGCTATGAGACCATTAACCAATAATTTAAAGAAATAATAAGGTTAAAATGTAACTTTTAATTTTCAGGAAGTTCCTATTTTTCTGAATTACTTCAGGCACATGGGAAAATTTCAGTTCAAACAGTTGTAAAAGTGAAGGTGACAGTCTTAAGTAAAATTATTTTCGACTTGTGTTTTATGTTAAATAAAGTTTTGTCATGTCTATTTTGCTAAAGTTATATCTTTTTCTTCGTCTTTCCTAACCGATTCATCGCCCATGACGCGCCGGGCGCTTCAAAAGCAAAGATCATGAGATGCCCGTGACGCACCTGGTGCGTCATATCAAAATAGACTTAGAAGAGGTTAAAAAAAATGAAAACATAAACACTATCACAACATAAACGCAACGTTTTGAACACAAACGCATATAAGTTGAGGTTGATATGGGATTTCTAGGTCTATAATTGGTTATTTATTTGATAAACACAAGTAAAGGTTTCATAAGAAGTAACTGATCATGATAATTTTATATATATCTCTAAGGTAATATTCCGCACGCAAATGTGTTTCTGTTTTATTGCTATACATCACAATGAATTAACCCATACACACCAAAGTACATCCATTCAAATGTCCAGTTTTCTTTCAAGCCAATATACCTTGGTAACGATCATGATTGAAACCCAAGCTACTGTTTCTTTTTATGTATTGTTTAAAATAAGGGCTGTACAATAAAACAAATACATTTCTAGTGAACCTTATTAAATTTATCACTGGACTAAACCAAGAATTAGCTAAAATATTAAAAACAATATCAGTAAGTAATTTTCAGACAGGTAGAATTACAAAAAAATGCTTCTAAATAATATGTCAAGCTGGGTTTCCATCGAACAAAAGTTGCCAATGTGTTGTCAACACGTGTTAGTGACAAACAATGTCGGCGGGGACGTTATATTCAGACACAACTGAAATAAGTGTTTCCAACTTTATGCAAGGAGTTGCAACAAGTTGAAAACACAGGAGTTGCCAACGATTTCAGTGGATACGCACCTGAAGAGTTCGTACCATTAAATAACTACCTGCAAGGAAATCAGGTTAATGGTAAAAGATGGCGCTATTTAAATATGAATGTGAGTTCGAATAGGTGGCACCACTGATGAAACGACAATGTATTTTTATTTTTAAAATCATATTTTGTTTTGCTAGGAAATAATTTAAATTGACTACTGGATTGAAGCTATTATAAACTATCTTAAAATGATTCCCCATCAAAAATCAATGTACTTATATGTACATATGTCACCTGTGGCCATAGTGCAAAGGAGACTTAAGCAATTGTCCCACTAACAGCGAGAAAACGACTAACTATCGGCTATTTGTTTGACGACCCGCGTGGTGCAGCGGTTACCATATATACGGTCTGACGCGCAATGGGTCCCGGGTTCGATTACCGGCCAGACAGGTATCTCAATGATGAGTTTAGATACCTGTTCTGGGTCTGGGTGTTTGTGTATTCGTCTTTGTGTATCCATGGTACCCACGACACATGAGGAAATCCCACTGTGGGACTATGAGTGTAGAAAGCGTGTTTTTATTTCTTGCCCAAGAAACCTAGAGTAGATATAAATTCTGTGTAAACAAAAGAGATGCATATACAAATAGTTGATCGCTGACTGTTCACACTGCCGGCGAGGATGCGCTTCACTAATTTGTCGCTAAGTGACAAAAGCTATGAATCAACATGAAGATCTATCTTACTTCGTTTTTCTACCACACTTGGTAGAAATCTACTTGGCTTAAATCAGGTACTCGTTGTCACTTTCATATATTATTTTTAATGCTTTTATATATAAAGGCACAGTCAGACCTTCATCAGTGTGGTTATCATTGCTTATTTGCGACTCCATACTATGTTACGTTGGTAGGCGTAGGTATATCGGGCGAGGAGAATAAAAAGTGATCGCACGTAATTAACAAAGTTCTATTGTGTTTACAGTCACAACACAACACCGTCACAATACAGTTACAATAGTTTAAGTAAACGAATAAAAAATTAAGGAATAATATAAAATAATAGACACTCCACCGACACGTAATGCACCCGCGCGATATATCCTTTTTCATCCTTTCCCGCCAAAACATCTCAAGTTTCGCGCGCTCTGCGCACTAGTGGCCGGGGTTGCATCAGAGTAACCAGAACCATAATGACCGCGTTCTATCCACTGTATGATTTATGGAAGCTCCGTCATATTATTATTTTCGCTTTTATTTTATTTTTTCACTTTACACTAGGGGTATAAAATAAATGTTAATATTCATTTTTTCTATGGTCAAATGAACAAGGAGCCATTGAAAAAAGAAAAATAAAGACAAGTGACTAAACCTATTACTAAAGTGACAGTTTACCTTTTAAATTCTATGAGCGCGTTCCAGATGAAGCTCACAAAGCCCAAAACGCCCAACACATCGTTCCACAAGACGACCGCGGTCGTTGTGGTCACGGCGAAAACGTCACTCATGAAGTCATGACTTACGCCCACGCGACGCTCATGACGACCCATCTAACAATTTGGGTCGAAGTGATCGTTCCAGTAGAGAATACGTCAGTAAAGCTCACAATCTAATGGAACGGGAAAAACTGCGGTCGTGAGCGTGCGCTTGAACGTCTAATGGAACGCACCCAATAAACGTCACGTCACTGTCACAAAAGAAATGTCTTAGGTTGCAATAAATATTTGTTTATTAAATTGAAATTGGTCTTTTATTGTTTATTCTTTCTGATAAATTACAAGTAGTTGATTGATTTAAGTAAAAATGTCTGAAAGAAAAGTTTTAAACGTAAGTACACATTTTAAAGCATTATCTGATAACACTAGGTTATATTGATAACGTCGACTCTTTTATATTTGCTTTATTAATCAAAAACAGAAGTTCCTTAACTTTATTATGCCGCAACACGGTTATTTCAAATCGCCTCATTGCGACCCATTAGAAGGTTTTCCCTCACCTATTGCATGTAGAAAATCGAAGAAAACATTCTAATGTCTATGATGATTATTTGTACAATTTTAAATAAAATACTCATGTACACCAAGATTGCTCGTTTTTCAAGCTTTGACGCAATACATATACAAAAAATACATGCCATGACCTATACCTATACCCATGCCATGACATATTTTATTTTCGTGGCCCGGTGACTGGTCGCAACCAACTACCTGGGAGTCTCGGGACACACGGAATTAATAAATATGGCCATCTGCTTTCAGAAATACTACCCCCCGGACTTCGATCCATCGAAGATCCCTCGTATGAAATTGGCGAAGAATCGCCAGTACACTGTAAGGTTGATGGCTCCGTTTAACATGAGATGCGCGACTTGCGGCGAATATATTTACAAAGGAAAGAAGTTTAATGCCAGAAAAGAAGACGTTGAGAACGAAGATTACTTAGGCATAAGGATTTACCGTTTCTATATTAAGGTACATGAAACCATAATAATAATATAAGTGGAATGTATTTAATTATTTCTATAGTGGTTAAGTATGTTCATTCGTTCCTTACTCAAATATAAGTATTTAAATGAAAAATGTAGTTGCAATGGTAGTAGAACTAACATATCTATTTTGAATAAGTAAGGTTAAAGATTACAACATCTACTATTTCAGAGAATAATTAGCATTATTCTGTCATAAGTATTGCAACTGATTTGATTTGCTTCTGAAGATAATCTTTAACATTTAACATATTATTTTCTCTATAGTAATCCCTCTAGTAATCTGTAGTAATATAAAAATATAAAACAAAATATACAGATTTTGTATTTTATATTATAACCTATGCAATACTAGCAGACACTTGTAAAATGTGTGTTGAGTGAGCGTGAGTCAGTAAAAACTCCTTATTCAGTTATGTTCAGCCCAAATGCCAAGCATGCTGCAAATGACCAGCGGTACTCAAAGAAAGCTGACATGCAAACAGATGGCATAAATTCTTTATGCTTGTATAAACTGCGTCTAAGATTATACATTTCCATCCTTTCCATTACAAATAAATAATGCTTTTCAGTGTACAAGGTGCTTGCAAGAAATATCGTTTAAAACTGATCCCAAGAACACGGACTACGAAATAGAGGCAGGTGCCACAAGGAACTTCATGGCTCTGAAGCTGGCTGAGGAGCAAGCTAAGCGAGAAGAAGAGGAACAGAAGGAGGAAGAAGCAAACAATCCTATGAAGCTTCTAGGTATATAGTATTCTTTGTTTGGAAATTATGGAATTAAGACTTTTTTAAAAATCAGAGTAGTAAACGAGCATGCAGTTCCATCAATCCATCCATCAGCTTTTGAAAGTTCACTTCTGGACATAACCTTCCCCTAATCTGCGATCGATCCCCACTTCGAAGCTGTGGTCTCCATTCGAGGACTCTTCTACTCTATTTGTTGACTGGTAACATTGTATGGCATGGCATGCAGTTCACCTGATATAACTGGTGACTGCCACATGTCACTCTGCAATGAAGAAGAAGTTCTATATATTGTCAATCATGGATGTGATTGAGATTGTTGCCTGTTGCATGAACGTGAGCCAGCAACCAAATCCTTTTACTGAAATGCAATAACTGCTTTGTGCTAAAAATAGGTGTGATGATGGTACCACCTTAGTAGAACAATATTTATAAAATTGAGTTTTGAAGGTGTACAAATCTTTTCTAAATAAACTCCAGGGACTCTCCCACTGAAGATATTGTCTGCCTAATAACAATAGTATCAAAAGCTACCACATTTTGGTTTGGTCAGGTCAGGTCAATTTACCTGATCAAAATTTTTCTACTTAAATAACTAGAATTAGGCATAGCAATTTATGTGTGGACTGTCTCAGGTGTGGTTGGCTTCCAATAGCGTTAATAAGTCCGTAGCGTTCATAAGATATCAATTGGAACTTGCCATCAGATGGCCTATTTTTTAATTACTCCTAATAACGGAAGATTGAGGTGTATCTAGTTACTGCCTCCATTGTTGCTCTATTATGATGTTAACACATTCATAGTCGCAAAACATTAAAGAGAAAAGATATTTGAATTAGTATTATGGTTTTCAGAATATAGGACAGAACAATCAAGACAAGAAATAGAGCTGTTAGAGAGCTTGGAGGAATTAAAGGAGTTGAATAGGAGACAGCGCACCGTCGATTATGAGGGCATGCTGAAACAGTACCAGCCTGAGACAACCGAAGAAAGGAAGGCCAGGGAGAAAAAAGAAGATGATGATTTCATAAAGTAAATATTTTAAAATGTTTTCAAAACTGTGTAACGGGAATTTGTTCTATTAATAATTGTTGAATAAATTTCCTAGCTGTGTTTAGTAGAAGGCATCTGTTAATTGCGGGAGGGGATTTTGGCGAATTTATCAAACCCTTCCCCTGTGGTGAGATGTCGTGAGATATGACTTTACTTTACTCTAATATCTAGAGCAGTGATAGCCTAATGGTTGAGACTCTCGAACGGGAGGTCCGAAGTTCAAACCCCGGCACGCACTCACTGATTTATGTGCGTATTAGAAATTATTTATCACTTCTTTTCGGTGAAGGAAAACATCGTGAGGAAACCTACACACCCGAGAGTTTTTTTTTTTAAATGTTCTCGGAGGTGTGTGAAGTCTATCAATTCGCACTTGGCCAGCGCGATGGACTATGGCCTCAACTCTCTCATTCTGAGAGAAGCCCCTGCCCAGCAGTGGGCAAATAATGGGTTGATAAGATAATATCTCGTTCACATAGCAAATGTAGCGCGATGTAATGTATCTATATAAACATAAAAAACAATCACTAGCACGCTATATACTTCCATGATTCCTTCATAAGCACTCAGCTGAAGCTCAGCTCTAAGTCAAATTCGGTGTTCCCCAAAAAAACACCACACTGTCATAAATACAAATATTAAACGATCCATGTCATATATAAATAAAATACACGCTTTCTACACTCATAGCCCCACACTAGAATTGTCACCTGTGTCGTGGGTACCATGGACACACATACAAGACGAATACACAAACACCCAGACCCAAAACATGAATCTAAACTCATCATTCAGATACCTGTCTGACCGGGAGTCGAACCCGGAACCCATTGCGCATTAGACCGATAAGGTAACCGCTCCGCCACGCGGGTAGTCAATAAATCAAATAAAAACTATTGCTTTTGACTTCAATGGGGTGACTCCACCGACTTCCGCACCGTGTGTCACCCAGGGTATCTACGCCACTTATCTATTAGATACGGACTTGTTGACTTCATCTGCACAGATCTCAAAATAAGAAAGGGTTTAGTTCTTAGTCAATCTGACCTAGGGCATGAACTTCATTTCTTTTAATTTTTTTTTTAAAATACTTAGGATTTTTCGCCATCTTTTGCATTCTTAATATAAATATTGTAAAGCAGCCGTTGGTGGCTGCTGACAGGAAATAGCAATTGACAAATAATGTTTCGTGGCCATGGTTTTGTTGAATTGTACTGATCTTAAATCTTTAATTTGATTTTTCGTTCATAATACATATTACTAATGAACATCCTTTAATATTTGGATCTGGATTAATCATAATACGACTAGACGACCCGCATGGCGGAGCTGTTACCATACCGGTCTAACGCGCAAATGGGTCCCGGTTCGATTCCCAGCCAGACAGGTATCTAAATGATGAGTTTAGATTCCTGTTCTGGGTCTGGGTGTTTGTGAATTCATCTTGTGTGTATCCATGGTACCCACGACACAGGAGAAAACCCTACTGTGGGGCTATGAGTGTAGAAAGCGTGAAAGCGCATGAAGCGTGATAATAGTTGTTGAATTAAAAGGATAACATTCTTTGAAATAAATCTTTAATCTTACAATCACTTCAAGGTGGTAGAACCAGTGTAGTTCGACCGGGGAAGTTCCACCGCCACACCTATTTCTAGCGTGAAGCATTTCTTGCGTTTCGATAGAAGGGTGTGGTTGCCGGCACACTTTCACATGAGGCGACCATCATAGTCCTCGGGAGTGGCAACGCATCTGTGATTGACTTCAGATGGAACCCATGTTCTGTATGAAGTTGATTACAGATGTCCATGGGCGGCAGTGACCACTTACCATCAGGTGGACTGCATGCTCGTTTGCCACTTCAGTCAAATAAAAAAAAAACACTTCTATATATGAATCTGTAATAAACATATTTCTTAAAGTGATCGCATGTTTCTAAATTTTGTTTCATGAAGTTAGTGAATTTATTTCTATTGTCCCAGCATAAATTAAATAAATGTATTGCTAATGTATAGTTTTAATTGCAGATCAATAAAATTTAGCAGTACAGCTAAAACAAAAGTAGTTACTGAAGAAATTATCGAGGAAGTCAAAGAGGAAGGGGAGCCAGCCGCTAAAGTTGCCAAACGAGACCAAGACACAAAACCAGTACAAAGCAATAAGAATGAATCATGGAATAAAAGTATAGGAATTATATCGAAGAAGAATCCATTGGTTAATCTTGTAAAAAGCAAAAAAGCACCAGAAACTGTTGTTAAGAGCAACGACAGTGAAGCAAGTCATTCCCAAACATCAAAGAATAATCTGATAACAACATCAAAAGAAATCGTAGCTACAGAAGTATTACAGAAATCAAAACCAAGTGCGCCGTCTTCTGGACTGTCTCTACTAGCGAACTATTCTGGCAGTGATAGTAATGATTCGGCTTAAGTCATTTTTAATAACTGGACTATTTTTATTACAGTATGAAAGATTAAACGGATTTTTCAACAAAAATGCACGAGTTTTAACTTTCCCAAATAGTTCCTTGTTTTATTAATTATAGGTTTCTAAAACGTGGAAGCACAAGTACAATTCACAAAATAATGTAAGGGTAATAATGAAGATTTTAATTTTTGATACAATTAGTGACACTATTTAAAAAAAAACTCAAATATGGTGAAAATAAAGAGAGCTAATAATAACTATGCATTTTGTGAAAATTACAAAAAATTCTACACACTTTGCGGAATTTCATTCACGCAACTATTTTTTTGAACATTACAGTAGTAAACGAGCAATCAGTCTACCTGATGGTAAGTGGCCACTGCCACCCATGAACATCTATGAGCAACTTCATATAGAACTTGGGTTCATTCTAAAGTCAATTACAGATGAGAAGAACAGCTCTCTAGAAATAGTTGTGGCGGTGGTCGTCCTCTCCACCTCTCCTATCGAACCATCGTTATACACTTTATCACTTTATCACTTGATGTAATACGTTATTAGTAGTTTCAAGTATTGAACATAATTTGCCCATATTCAATACGGTTGTCGTTCGTCTTATCGTGTTTTAATGTAAATAGGGAATTTATCCAGAATGATATAATAAGTTATTAAATGGGTCTCTAGCATTCATAGAATGACTTGAACCCAACGATTCATGCACACTAATTTGAGAGCCGTACGCTTTTTACAAGTGGTGGTTGCTTTTCGAGCTTAATCTTTTCTTCATCAGTTTTTTATCGTGTACTGTACTAATCGTTCTTAAAGCTGAATTTCAACACTTAAAATTGCAAAGTGTAGTCAGGCCCTTCGTGGTTTGTCTTTAGTGGCACGACTGACACCAAGTTTGAATTGTATGGTAAGGGCGGTGGCGTAGCGCGGACTAATCTAGACGTGGGCGAACTGTCAGTGAGACCCCTTTTTATAGTTCCCAAGATGTATTCTGTAGATCTATCTTAACACTCCTCATAATAGTCAAAAAGTTTGAAAAAGGCCTTATTTTTCATAAAATAAAATAGAAAGAGAATACCCAAAAATCGTCGACATGGTATTTTCAGAGAAAAAACAAATTACATGATTCGATTGGATGGTGCCCTAAAAAACTCCTCCACCTTTTCCTCCAAAGAGGCCTCGCGAGGCCTCTTTTTTGGGCTAGGCCGTGGGCGATGACCCAATGCGCCCACGCCTAGCTACGCCACTGGGAAAGGGAGACATAGTTATTCGACACGTTCCATTTTACTCGTAGTTCTCAGGTGTACCACCGCGTTGGTAGCTAACCTCGGGTTAGCCTTCTATTGTCTAGTGTCGGTTATAGATGTCTAGCGAAAGATGCCACTTGCCATCAGATGGACTGCATGCTCGTTTCTTATTCTGTGAATTTTAAAAAGTGGCGTTGTAAATGGAGGGGATATATTAGTAGCCCCATTAGACTTATGTAGTGATGTACCCAAACAAAATTGTTAAAAATCATAATATAATGACAATAGTAAGAATTTCTAAAGATAATTAATGTCGGCTTATAAAGTAATTTTCTGTAGGATACACAGATCTTTACCAAAATTGTATTACAGCGAACAAATCGTTTTGAAGATTAAATCTAAAAGTGATGTGAATGACACCTCTGTACGCTTTGCGGAACAAAAATGGATTACGCTATTACACCAAGTATTGGGTGACAATAGAAGCAAAGCCGGAATCATAAGTCAGAATTCCTTTGTTACAAGGGCTACCAACAATACCGAAGTATTTTTACGTACCTACTAGGTACATCTAATAGACGCTAATTGCTTATTGTTTTTAGAATAATTGACATTACGATAGGTACTAGTAATTTAGTATTTAGAGAGAGATAATGCCTCCTAACTCTTTACATACGAGTAATTATAGTAGGTGTGTTTTGCTTAGTCACAACTACGCAATTCCTTTGAGAAGGTCTATAGATTGGAATCATACTTATGCTGAACTTGGGTCAGACAAAGACGCTACAGCTACAGTTTCACGACTCCGTTGGAGCTTTTTTTCCCTAAGTATATATTGTAAAAGTAAAACAGGTTTGACTCACCACACTCTTCAATCTAGCTCACAGAAATGTAAGGTCGAAGTGTACGTATCAAAGAAGGTACACATAATTTAAACCTTGACATAAATAATGCCGTATTTTTGATTTATTAAACATTTATTTATTACGTACCTATGTAGTTTTTTTTTGTTTGCCTGAAATCTGTAATCAACTTCATACAGAACATGGGTTCTATCGGAAGCCAATCACAGATGCGTTGCTACTCCCGAGGACTACGATGGTCGCCTCATATAAAAGTCACCCCCTTCCTTCGAAACACAAGAAATGCTTCACGCTAGAAATAGTTTATAAGTTTAATATTCGTATGGGCAACCCTACTTACAAGTAATTCTCTTCTATTGCCGTAGCCTTCCATTTATTAAAATGTCAGTGAATTCACGCAACGGGATTACGCGGCGCTTTCTTATTTCGTTCCGACATCTAAGTTGATTGCTGGCATGGCTACCTGTACCTACCGACCAACAGCTATGAAATGAAATATTAAAAATGACAAGTTTTTGTTGAATTAGATAGTGCCACTAATTACATATTAGATAGAGATATTAAACATAATATTTAAACATAAAATGTATTGAAGTAGAGTCCATGTTGGGCGAAGATCTACGATGTGATCCCTATAAATAAGAAAGAATGGTCACAGTTCAGAATATATATAGCTTAAAGTACATGAAGCTTGTATCTAATACTACTTTAGTTTTAGCACTGTTATGTCCTCTTAATTTTGTACACTAATGATTTAGCTACCGTTGAGAAGGATTTATCGGATTTAATTTGATCTAAGAATATTAGAAAAAAAATCTTCTTTTAATATTTATTCAAACCTAACGTTTGATTAGACTATTAATATCTATATTTCAGACAAATTATGAAGTTTTTATACCTATTTTGAAAGTACGTTTGCATGTTTTAGAAAATATTTTTTTCGTACTAATATTTCGATTTTGTTTTATAATAAATCCTAATTATCAGCGTGACTTATTCTTAATTTTTATTACGAAAATGTTAATTTTGTTTTGTTCATGGGTCTATTATATAATTGCTAAAAGCTCCGCCCATGTGACCATTAAATCATTTACAAATTAATATTTCTTCGCACGCTAGGCGGATTCCCGCAAATCGGGTTCTAAACAAAAACCTCATAGCTCACGGTTTTGAGATAAATACGCTTCGTATCCCGATTTTTTCGTCGACATAAATATTGTTTTTTCAAGATGTAACGGCTTCGGGACCGACACGTCTGAGTTCGATTCTAAGAAGTAGAGTTGTCGCGGCGCCGGGCTCGGCCTGTGTTGTTCCTTACTCGTCTAATAAATAAAAGGCTTTTTGGGAAATATTATGTTACGTCTTGGGGTGTTTTTTGGGTGAATGCGTGCGGCGCGGTGGTCGGCCGCTTTGGCCACTCATGCCTGGGTAATGGAGCATATACTTCTTGGAGCTTGGGCAAGTGATATGTGTGCTTTCTATCTCGTATGTTTATCGAGAATATTATACATGTTTTTGTATATGTCGTTTATTTTCCTTATTGATCTAATTTAGACAATAAGTAATAAACCATTCAGTTTTACAGCAGCGTACTTTTAGGTATTCTGTGGCGCTTGTTAAACACATCTTAGTTAATTAACTTATTTATGTATTTGGTACAATTGTTTTTCTAACTTGCATTTTTCTTTATTGACTGATCCTTAGGAATGTTAAAGATAACTAAAGTTGTGTCTTCCTTGAGAAACCTCCCAAAGGAACCGCATTCCGTGTCGTACCGAGGGCTGCGTCGTGTCAGATAATTTAATTTTAACGTTACCTTCAATTGAGAGCGTGGTTTTCTACTCGACCGATCAGCACTTATTGGACAATTGTTCTTGCGCCGGATGCCTACGTAGACCATATGATTGATTAAAAAGCCGCAAATTATGCATCCCACTATAAATAAAGTTGTTAATCGAAGGCGGCTCCGCTAGTAATTGGACCTTAAAATTCCATCTCATAAACGCACACACCCGTCTTGGATCAAATCCCACTATCCTGTCGGCGAGCAGGGACTCTTTGTGAGGGCGGACCGGTATCATTCACATAATCATTGCTTACAACTGTGATTTCTAAAATTACTAGTATCGATTACCTGATTACGTACGGATGTTCGTAGATACTCGTAGAACTCACATAAACTTACTTAATGAGCAATATTTTTTGTAACACTACATATATTCCTATATGCACATATATAAACGAAATAAAAATATCTGCGATATGCTTTCTTGTAGGTACATGGTTTAGAATTTTAGTTGCTTCATTGATTAATTGTTCATTAGCAAAATCAGCTCGCAGGAGAATTAATAACGTAAGATCACAAAGTTTAAAAAAACGTAACTTTAAATCGCAATAAGGTACTTCAATTGTTAGATTCCATGTTCAATGCCAATCTGTAGATTCCAGATAGGTACTTGAATACCTTCATAAGATAAACGCTAGGAAAGTTATCAGAACTTGAAGGCTCATTTACCGGTTGGTAACGCGATACGGATAAAGTAATACAATATACGCAAATTACGAACACGGATCAAATTTTATTCTGGCTTTATGTTTGAAAATACCGGTCTAGTTAGTGATGTATGTTCATACATACTCGATTCACACATCTATGCAATAACCGTGAAGTAGTGACGTAATGAATATTCACATTCGCAGTTGCGGATATTCTCATGTTTTTAGACTTTCGCATCTGCGGATATTCTCATGTTTTTAGACATTCCCATTTGTGGATATTCTCATGTTTTTAGACATTCTCATTTGCGGATATTCTCATGTTTTTAGACATTCCCATTTGCGGATATTCTCATGTATTTAGACTTTCGCACTTGCGGATATTCTCCTGTTTTTAGACATTCAAATTTGCGGATACTCTCGTGTTTTTAGGCATTCGCATTTGCGGATATTCTCATGTTTTTAGACATTCCCATTTGCGGATATTCTCATGTTTTTAGACATTCGCATTTGCATTCGCGATTGAATGCATTGAATGCATTTGAATTTTGCGAATGTGTTGCTTACTGGTGTCCATGAGCGGCAGTAATCACTTACTATCAGGCGGACTGCATGCTTGTTTGCTACTTCAAAAACAAGAATATTGAATTGCAGTGCTTTGCAAAAACAGATCGGCAAATGTATGCAAATTAAAATCGAACTGTAATTAGTCAACCAAAAAAAAACTCTATCTAGATCCTATATATCCTAGAATAAATCTAGATCCTCCGGTGCCCTACAACAAAAATAAAAAAACATCTTTCGCATTCGCGAAAGTTCCAACAACATTCATTACATCACTACCATGAAGAGATAAAGCCGTTCATGTGTGGGGCTCACGAAGGTCGTTCGCACACAATGAGAAACCTCAGAAGACGTTCCATTCATAACTTTAACAACCACTCATTATAATATATTGCTTGGGAATGAGGGAGCGAAGAGCTGGTATACATAACACATATCTAAGTATCGCATCGGTACTAAAACCTACAATAAACTTCGACTACGTAAATAACATGGGCTTCCTAAATAGGCAACGGACATGTTATCCGTCTAATATAGATAGATATCTAGTCTTATAGATATGTTCATCTATTAGACTAGATATCTATCTATATTAGACGTAGATATAAAACAGTATCTATGAATAAATAGGCAAAGACAAAACAGTTCAGTGCGTTTTTCATTTTTATTAGTCAACCGCCTTTTTATTTAGGTAGGTAATAATCATTGATTTATAACATAAATAAATTAGACAATAATTATCAGAAAGATAAATATATTTCGGTTTAATATCGAGCACTAGGAAAAAACATAGTTCAGAAACTAGATACTGATTTATTGATTACAGTTTTAAGACGTCAAATTAAAATCATATAGATGTTTGAATTTTAGTCAATCTTAAGCGAGTAATTCGTTATGATATAATTATCAACTCCGTGTGTGGTTTATCCTTTCCGATGGCCGTTATGAACACAAAGGTGAAAATTAAAAAGCCTTCAATACGCCCACATCAACCTATATCAGGCGGATATATCTACTTGTCTTACATGGTTTTTGTAAGGATATTAATTTAAAGGCCATATTTCCTTTGACTAAAGCTCATTCATTAGTAGGTATTAGGTATTCATAGTATTTTACGTAGAATGGTAAAACCTTTAATAGAATAGTCAACAGAAAGCAACACGGTCTCTCCCTTTAAGGTATATGAGGGGGTGAATAGTTGGTCCGAATTCCCGGGCACCACTCATGGAGAGCAATAGATCTGTGGGCAATCTCAGTTAGTTATATCTAAGCTTGATTACTGAAGTACGTGGATAGCAGTTTCCACTTAAAATCAAGTGAGCTGTATTATCATTTGCAAGCATTTATTTTATAACAAATCAAAATCAAATCTGCTGACGTTGAATAAAAGAACATACTTGGGCTTACCTCTCCCCCTGAGTGATGTAGGTACGAAATATGTTCTTTGTCGCCATTTAAACCTTATAATAATCAGAGGGTTATTTGGAGGGTTTTTGGTTACCATCTCGGTGATGAAACTATAAACTTTAAAATTTCCTAAAGCTTTTTGTAGATATATCTGGTATTTTAGAATCCCGAAAGGGCTACATAGCTGTTTGATATAAAATATGTCATTCTACGTCAGACCAGAGTGAAAGACCACTTTTAAGTTCCATAAAAGCCATAGAATTTTTGGAAAAACAGACTGTATTTCTCAACCCGAGCCCAATCTAGTATCATTCTATGTCCTTTGTTATGATTGTTTGATAAGTTGGTAAATTAATTTTTGTATATTAGAGTTCCTACAATGTAGAAAATTATTGTTAAGTTGATTTATTTTCTTCAATTACATGCATTTTGAAATAATACGTTGAATGGTAAAAACATTTATATTTCCTTACGTTTGTGAATGTAGGCGTGCTAAACATGAACACAAACTTAGATTCATAGAGAGGCTGATAAACTGCCCATTAAAAATATGACAGGCAGGCCATCTACATTCCTGAACAACAAAGGCCGGCCTACGATTAAAATAACACCTTCGTAGAACGTATCCATACCTACATTTTACTTCAGAAGGGCCCACGTTTCCGTTGGGGTCCGATGATACCTTTTTTCCGAGCCCTTTAAAAAAACTTGGCGTCCCATTAACAATAAGATCAAAACTAGCCGCGCCACAATGGCCGGCGCTCTGCCCGCTCCGGACACTTCCAAGAATCGCGCTCTTTAAAAAGACCAACTCATCCTGTGGGAGTTGGCGAACTTGCATTCCGCTTCAGGGTTGCACTGGTTGCAGGCCATCGTCAGGTTACTTTCGTTTATGTTCGCACTCTCGGTATGTGATTTCAAATTGTTATTCTCTAAACTTGCACGCATATTTTGTACAGCATATGCGTGTTTGATGCATAAAACTAACATTGTTTGTTATAAATATATTTATTTTAGACATTTCTTATATACCTAGTTGTTTAATGTAGAAAAATGTCTTTCTTTTTAATAGGTAGGTACATATGTTTTATTCGGATATTTTCTATACGATTGTATAGAATATGGTAAGTACCTATGTAATAAAAAAACTGTTCAGATACAGTTTATCAAAAAGTGTGTTTGTCTTTCAGGGTTAAAGTTTTTTACTCAACGATTTTACAAATGTCCTTATTTGCTTTTAATTCTTTTCATGTGGCATATTATTTTGTTGTTTTAGAAAATAACACAAAAACAACCTTTAAACTCAGATTGTTTTTATGTTTTGTCTTTATTACTTATATTGCTTTGATACGATCAAATTACCTAACGTTACTAAGAAAAAGTACGTAGAATTAAAATACTAAGGCATATTTGCACTTTGCATTACACGCAAATGCATACACAAGCATTAAATCACCTGATTGCAATATCATATTAGCTAAGTATCGCATTACACCGTCGGCGAAAAACTAAAGAATTTGTGTCAAAAAAATGGCAATAGCAGGTATTAATGACAGCATGTCGACTTACCTATTATGCAACGTGGTTAGTTCCATTGTATGAAAGTCACAAAAAAACCTTAACAATAATATGTACAAAAGTAATGTTATGATCCGAAACATCTATTAGCGAATGCCCCCGCAAGGCTCCCACGCTCGTTTGTCCTTTGGGGTGGTTACCTACAATAACTTGATATATACGTCACATCTGAAGTTGACTTGGGAAGTGGAAATGAAATGAATCCCTGTCATTATTTACGGCTTTGTATCTAGTGAATGCGGCTTGGATACATAATCTGTCTAGGTGTATTTCGACGATATGGCTTTTTTTATCTGAGTGAAGTAGCTAACGAGCATGCAGTTCACCTGATGGTAAGTGGTCTCTGCCGCCTATGGACATCTGTAAGCAGCTTCAAATAGAACATGAGTTCTATCTGAAGTAAATCACAAATGCATTGCTAATACCGAGGACTATGACGGTCGCCTCATACACGCTATACACGCTTCCTACACTCATAGTCCCACAGTAGGATTTTCTCCTGTGTTGTGGGTACCATGGACACACACAAGACGAATACACAAACACCAAGACCCAGAACAGGAATCTAAACTCATCATTCAGATACCGGTCTGGCCGGGAATCGAACCCGGGACCCATTGCGCGTCAGACCGGTATAGTAACCGCTGCGCCACGCGGGTCGTCATATAATAGTCGTCATATAATAGTGTGCCGGCAACCACACCCTTCCATCGAAACGCAAGAAATGCTCCACGCAAATGATGCCACTATTAGGAGGTAGGAACCTTTTTGGTCTGGAGAGCAAACTGCCAGACCACTCTCTCCCAAAGCTAAGCGCTGTTGATGATTGTGATAAGGGAGCTGTAATTGCAGATGTTCCAACATAATCTTTACAGGTGTATTTGCCAACCTCAGGTTGGATTTTGGTTTTACCTGGATTGCAAATGTCTAGGGGCGACAGTTCCCAGTTAAATTAGGTTGAGTGCAGGCTCGTTTGCAGCAGCCTAAAAAACTATTTAATAACTTATCATCTTCCTTATCTATACATATATTACTACGTGAAGCAACAACTTATAAGAAAATTATGCGGACGGAGCAGTATGAAATTTGATAAGGTTATAGTTTATATAGAGGAGGAGAGCAGGATCGCAATATTTTTAAATGATGCATAAAACATACATAAAATCAATTTAATACAAATGACATACACATTTACATTTTACACATGCATTTGACAGAAACATTACTTTACTATTGTGGTGGTGGTAACCCCGCTGCACACCTCACTATGAAAACAAATAATAATCATTGTAGAAATATATACCTACCTGGGGTACAACCGATTATTGTCCCACTGCTGGGCACGGGTCTTCTCGATTTCGAATTCTCGAATGAGAGTGCTTTAGGCCGTAGTCCACCGCGCTGGCCAAGTGCGAATTGGTTGTACCTCATACCTACCTACAGTTTAAGCTCAATGTTTCAATAATTCTCTACTGAAACATGAACGTTATGCAATAGTAAAATATTAAATCTAAAAGAAAAACGCAGCATTATGCAAATGTTTATAATAGCGAAATTGAGCAACTCAAGAGAATCACATCTGAGTTCATTGCCTTATTAATTATTTTCTCTAATCTGCACTTATCTATTTACCGTAATCACTGTGTATATATTTGATTAGCTCTTCAGGTACATCATTTATTCTTTTATATATGTCAATCTACAAATTTAGTTCTATATAACAATTAGCTGGTACCACGCCGTATATTGACATTATTTAATATAATTTAAAAGTAGCAAACGAGCATGCAGTCCACCTGAAGGCAAGTGGTCACCACCGCCCATAGAAATGATTCAGCAGCTTTATATAGAACAGAGATTCCACATGAAATCAGTTACAGATACGTTGCTACTCCCGAGAATGTTTCAAGGTGGTAGAACCAGTGTAGTTCGACTGGGGAAGTACCACCGCCACATCTATTTCTAGCGTGAAGCAATTCTTGCGTTCCGATAGAAGGGCGTGGCTGCCGGCACACTTTCACATGAGGCGACCATCATAGGGGAGTAGCAACGCATCTGTGGTTGACTTCAGTTGAAATCTATGTTCTGTATGAAGTTGATTACAGATGTCCATAGGCGGCAGTGACCACTTACCATGAGGCTGCATGCTCGTTTGCTACTTCAGTCAGATAAAAAAAAAGAGTTAAAATAGTCGACAGAACGGACGGAAGGTCGGTAGAAGTTAGCAATTACGCATGTTATTTGATCTTCCAGAATTGACAGAATACTTATCTTTCTTTGTGAGGGTAGAGTGACCTTTACAAAGAAAGATAAGTATTCTGCACACAAAGATCTGCATACTATGCACCTTACTTAAGAAAATAATTTTATACCTATATACAATTTTCAAATTCAAAAGCCTTCAATAGACGTGGATTCGTTCGATTCAAGTAGAGAAAGGATATCATATGTGCGGTACATTTTTGATATCTCCGCAAAATACATAACAGGTAATGTTAGTCAATGTTTAGAGAAATTATTCGCGGTATTAGCTCAAAAAAAACATTTATTGTTACTATTATTTTGTGTCTCAAAACTTATACTGTAACTTTTCTTCTCTACCTTTTATTGTGTAATATTTTTCGATTATATTTCTAATTTTATTCATTTGTCGCTTTTTATTTTCTTTCCTTTACTGGTACCACCTTCCATTTTTTCTGCACTTCCCAAAGGTTGGCTAGAAGAGAATGCTATTTAACATTAAGCTCGCGAATTGTAATACAAACTTTGTATTGGTACAATAAAGCATTAATAAATAAAAATAAATAAATAAGAGTTAATGTTATACTATTGATTAGAATTAAAATCATATACTGATTTAAAATAATTCAACGCTATAAGCACAGTAGATCTCCACACAAACCAATACCCAGCGTATGAGCCTGCACTCGACATGCCCGAGCTCATATCTATTAAAAGCAACGGTTTATGAATGACGTGTTTGCCAAGCATTATAGTAAACACGCTTACGTAGTACATGACATGCAGTGCCTCCCACAATAGAACGATTGCTTATCAACAATCACTGACCTTTGGACAGACAGAGATATCTACATGGGAAATGCAACTTTTATGGGAACTACGAAACATAGGTGACCGAAGTTCCGCTCTCAGGTTATTTATATAAATTGTTATTCGAAATTATTTTGAAGACTAGCTCATTCCCGCGGGTACGCCCGTTTCGTTTGCGTGAAGCGCGCTAATGGTTATTTTATGTGGTAATCAAATTCTTAAGTTCTGTCGTCGTGTTTATGAAATTACAGCCAAACCTGATTTGCAGTTTTTGAGTAAAAGTCATCTCATCCTCATAAGCTATCGCAAGACTAGCTTATTCTGTCGCTGTACCCGATTCTGATTTATTTAACTCGGTTATGAGTATCCTATGAGTGAATTTGTCCACCAATTCGCACTTGGCCAGCGCGGTGGACTATGGCCTAAAACTCTCTCATTCTGAGAGAAGACCCGTGCCCAGCTGTGGGACGATAATGGGTTGTACCCCATGAGTTAATCTAGGTCATAAACTATGTGTGCGAAATTTCAGCGAAAGTCATTTTTGGGTGATAGAGTAACAAACATTCTCCCTTATAATGTCATGATAATGCGCGCAGACCCTTTGGTATACGCTACACAATTTCTCATTAACTTATTAAAAAAGGTAGGAAAGTAAATATATTATTAGGCAACAATTACATATTTCACTTATTATTTTGTCTATGTATAGGCCATAATCCGTTCATTTCCAATATTTGGCCCTAAATTTTAACGACTTATAAATTACATCCATGGCGATCAATAACGATAATAAAATTATACAATTCCAATACGGGCGAGGGACTGCAATGACCAGTCAAGTTTCGTGATATAGATTAAACGTAACATAATAATCACATCGTATGATACCCCATTCGTCTGATTTAGATCCCCTAATTTCGCTCGACAAGCCAATTGTGGCGAATTTACGACACGTGACCACTATTTGCCCGCTGGAATTGTTGCGTCGGTCGTTAAACATTGGTTCATTTGTTTCTGAATTAAGTCATCTCATACAACATATGCGGGTCTGTTAATTAGCGTTCACAGCTCGTAATCACAAGTATTTCTTTTAATGTTTAGTCATAGTAGCTGGTTTACGTCGGTTTATTCGAGTATGCCGTTTAAAATTAAATATGAATAGACTTTATTAAGTCTACGTCGATAAGGGTCGGGAAGGCGACGAGACGGCTCGTATCCGGTCGATATAGTGATAAAATAGTCACATAAACAGTGCAAACAGATTTTAATGACGATGTTATCGCCAAATACTCTGTTACTTTCGTTGAAATCAGCTCAGATATTAGCCAATAAAGTGACAATAGAATATTCGGGGAAGCGCCAGCGAGTCGAAATTTCGAAGTCAACTTTCATTGAACCGACTTGCAAATAGTGCCCGCGGGAAGTATAACAGCCTTTACAGATGAACAATGCGTAAGGACGTCTGGCGCCAACACGTCGCATCGACAACAAATGAATAACGGTCGAAGTAAGCAGCACAATCCGGGCAAATTGTAAGAATGTACCTGCGCAGGTACAATTTACGCCACATTCCTTTTTAATCTGCGCCAAACAAACGAAAAAAATATGGGAAGTGAGTAGTTATCTTTTAACTTTTACAATTATCCTTGAATGACACTTATTCCTCGTATTAGACCATTGTGTATACGGGAAATGCAGTAAAGTGGTAACTGGTGTCACGTATGGACTTTACAGAAGACGTGCTCTATCTGTATTGTCAAATGGTATGTTAAAGGCAAAGAAAAGGCAACATTGATGTACGAAGTGAATGGTAATGTTAATTTGTGCGTAAACATTGATGATAAATAATACCCTTTATGCTACGTTACCATAATATGTTTGTTTTACTAATAGTAGGTATAAAACATTATATAACACCTAAGTTACAGTTTTTTTTTGTAAATTATAATAATATAGTAGTTATATATATCGTGTAGTGGTACAGAATCTTTAGTGCGTCAGTTCGAATCGTTCTTGGCCGGTTTTAAAATAATTAAAATAATGCCACATAATGCTGGACCACATATTATGGTAATTAAATCAGATGTAATCGTATGGTTATCATAGATTATTATCCTAGGATGACTATCCTATTCAAGATTTTATAAATGTATTTTATATTTATAACATGCATGAATCTGCAACAAATAGTCATACTAATATTATAAAGGCGAAAGTTTGTGAGTGTGTATGTTTGTTACTCCTTCACGTCTAAACGGCTTGAGCGATTTTCATATTTGGTAGGGAGTTAGCTGACACTCTGAATTAATATATAGGCTACTTTTTACTATAGGGAAATATCCTTTTCCCACGGGACAATCGATACATCGACTTTTATAACGCGGGCGAAGCTGCGGGGTTCAACTAGTACAAAATAACTCTATGGGTATTTTAGATATATCGTTGTATGGAATTCAGTGACACCATTTGGTGATGTTTTTTGTTTTGAATGTTTTTGGTTTGAAGAATCTGGTAAGGCAAGATCCTTATATTAATCTTACTAACTTGGTGAAACTTGGCGATCATACTCTATTTTACATTTCTTGTACTACACGTACTTACTATTCGTATTTCAAGTATATAATAATACTACAATATATAATAATACAATTAATTTGTACGCATTAACCTTACCCATTCATGTTGTTACAGTAGGTTGATGACTCTTTGCACCTCTGCTTGTGTACTTAAATCCAGCAGAGTACTATAAGCTACCCCGTTAGACTGTAATTTCCAATCTGCGATCTATAACTTTTCATTCAAAGAAGCAAAATTTGTTCAGGTTGAATTAATGTTTATGAAGTTATGATATTCATCAACTCCTCAGTCACAGCCCTACTTGCTGATCAAGTGCGAATTAATTAGCCTCACATACCTCGAAGGTTTATTGTTTTTATGTTCCAAGAGTCTCAGAAAGGTTACCGTGCCCGATATAAACACAATATTTGTAAAAACACACATTGCTGGGCCCTGCTAATTTCTTAACAGCTGGATGTGACGTACAAATGTACCCAAACGAGTGCAGTTCCGGTCGCAGTCTAAAATATTCGGCGTCATAAAAGGGGTTTCTCCGAAATCTCCAAATGGACGTAACATTGTATCGTCCTTTTGCATAAGACAATAACGGCAGTACCATGTGTTGTGAGCCGGGGGGTAGCTTCGCATATGTTTACGCATTCATTCACTGGTCGAGCTATTAATGGGTCCATTCAGCAGTATTGTCTTGCATATGCACCGGAAACGCTCGCCGCCCGCGCCGCTCAGCGACAAATTAACTTCTACTTACATACTTACATCCTCAATGATAATTCGATTCATTCGAAAGTTGCTTGTTTTGTATAATGATTGCGTAATTAGGTATTTACACTAATTATCACTTAAAGGAGAAGGAAAATGTAGTAAAAAACAATTACACATGAGAAAAAGAAAACAATTCTCGAAGGTGTGTGATGTCTACCAATTTGGTTAGCATGGTGAACAGTGGCCACACCTATCTCACTTTGTATTGAAACTCATGTCCAATAGTGGGACATTATTATTTGCGAACGTTCCAATAAAACAACTTTTATAGTGAAATATCCTTAGTATAAATTATAATCTTTATCTAGAAGTCGTCTTCAACCCATTACTGTCCCACTGCTGGGCACGAGTCTTCTCTCAGAATGAGAGTTATCTACAAGTATCTAAACATAAAACAAAAGGATACTCACTTTTGACTTATCCTCGCAGAGCTTAAACTATTTAAGAAAGAACCCTGTAATTTGGACAATAATTTCATTTTTGATCCCACGCTTACGGGGGTTAAATAGGGGTTCAAAAGTTTGTATTGATTGTATCAGTTTGTATCATCATAGTCTGCGCGTTCGGTAGAAGATAGTAATAATCTATATATGGTGCCAACCAATTATTGTCTCACTGCTGGGCACGGGTCTTCTCTCAGAATGAGAGTGAATGTGCGTGCCTGGATTTGAACCTCGGACCTCCCGATCGAGAGGGTAAGTTTCAACCATTTGGCTATCATTGCTCCATCTATATACCTACTTAAATTTTCTATTGTGGTGAAAGCATTGTTATAAATATATAATACATAAGTAGTCATTCTACGATGGTAGTGTTTATAAACCATACAACTGATTTAGTGTCCATAACAGGTATTACTTGACCACAACAATTAGGCGCATAAAACAAAAGTGGTTCAATACCCCGCATCTCGCTTCTTACCCCGCGCATCCCCTAGTGACGTGCAGTCGTGTAACACGTGTTTAATGTTATTTCGTTATAATGTTAGTTTAATGAGTGATTGTTGAATTTTTAAAGTTATTATTAAATTAGTTGATTATTCGTCAATAAAGCTCAAAATGGCTAGGAAAAAGTCTATTCGTGGAGGAGATAGGACTCTTACATTCAAAATATGCATTTTTTAACAAGAGAAGAGTATTGGGCTCAGTATTCCTGTCTCTCAAATCGAAAATCGAATGTGTGCTGCAACAGGCATCAGTCTCTGACACACATAAAAAAAGAAAGAAAATATTCGATGTCTGCGAATACATTAAATACATGAAAGTTGCTTTAATAAGTACTCGACTATTGAACATACACCACTGTGATGTATGTTTTAATAATGGTATGCCTACATTCTTTTGGTATTTGGTAATAGAATATACTTCGTATCGGTGTGGGAAATCCCTAGTTCTAATGACGTTTCAACTGTCGTGCGCCTAATTGTTTTGGTCGAGTAGTACATGTATGGTTCGGATTTGTATAGCAATAACAAAAGAAAACGCTGCTGCTACTGCCAAAACTGCTGTCAAAATATAGATCGGAGACTATTCAGTAGCATATACATTTATACATACGCGTAAATAAATAATTGATGATGAAAAAAATACAAATAACATCAAACGTGTGTCAACTCAAGTTATTTTGGCGTGAGCTGCAGCGGCTTAGGCGACTGTTCAGTAGCTATTCTATTCCATTCCCATGAACTGGACCCGTGGCGGTCCTCCGGCGTTCGGTTTGCGCGCTTCTCCTAGCCGTGACTGAATGCGTTTCCTTCTTAGGTATTCCCGGAGCGCTATGATATACGCTTCTTCAAGAAAGGTGCAATAAGAGCTCACATTCACAGCAATGTCTTAGAGACTGTTCTGGTGTTGCAAATGTCCTGCCTGTCCTGTGACTACTTTCCATCATGTGTGTTTACGTTATCAATAGGTACAACTATATAAAAGCTTAAGTATTAAGATGGTAGCTGGAGCAACTATTGCTTAAGCGATAATAAACAATAGGTAGGTACTTACCCTTTAGAGTATAATTTAACGATCAGATAATCAAAGCAAATTTCAAAATGTTATATGAAGCAAAGGGTACATGCGTATACAAGTAGAATAATGAAGAACCAAAGAGATAGTCATTTCTGTTATTAGAATTAAATTCAATCCACAGAAGAATTAGTAGTAAGATAAAAACACATGCATAACGAATTAAAAAAAAAATGATTTGTCCCTGAAAATTAAAATAATTAGACTTTCGGTTTGTCTTTTACTGAAAATGTTAAATTTGATAAATCCTAATTAAGTGAACAGAAGGTCTTAAATTAAATACTTTTAAAGCTTAAAACGTAAAATACCCGTTTTATCGTAAGCCCCCTTTGAGTTGAAGAAAATATTTCATAAGAAATGATTAATAAGTAAAATAGAAAAAGTAAAAGGGTTGTCAAAAGAGATCAATAAAATATTAACAATTCTTATACATTTTGTATCTATAAATATTGCCTTTTTGATAAATCACTGTACCTTCCCATATAAATCTTATGAAAACGCGTACAAATTGATAAAAAATATACGATTAAATTTAATTTTCTCAATTTAGTAGATTTAACATAAACTTATATTTTAATTATTTTGTTATCATTATTTTTATTACTAGCTTCTTTTAGCTCGATTAGTCTTGTATTTACTATAGCGTGCTGCTACGAAATTCGTAGCCGAAGTCGAGTCGGTGGCGTAGCGCGAGTGCTACGATTTTGATATAATGGCTCAAATGATCCAATCTTGAATTTTTGCATCATACATCATCATAAACAGAATACAATCCCACTAATGGGCACAGATCCGCTCTCAGTATGAGAAGCCTTTGAGCCAATTTGCACCACGATGCCTCTCTTGTTTGAGTTGTTTAAGATGCATTTGTATATTTAAGTAGATCTTTGAAAATTTAATGGTAGGTAGCTTTCTTATCACTAAGTTAGCCTTTACTACAGTACAACTGGTTGTTTCTCTTTTTATGCCCAAATATTAGGCACAGGTCTTTCTCTATCGAGTCATGTGCCTCGCAGAAGCTCAGAACATATTCCACCAGTGCGCCAATGATTTGACGATAAATAGAATGCCGATGAATGAATTTATAGCTAATCTGTGTAAGATAAAATAATTTGTATAAGAAGAGGCCATAGATAAGTTTAACAATTGCCATACAGTAATGAAAAGCGGGTCCGGGACGATCGTTGGAGTTTGAAATTATACCGCTAACGGTCCTCCATCCAACTCCGGATCGAGCGAGATGTTGCTTTATGTTGTACCTACAAACTAAACAGGTCGCGACATTATGCATGCTTCATACATATTTTACGCAAAGCAAGTGGTAATTGTTAATTTGAATATAATATCTATAAATTATGAGCCAGGGATTTGAACCTAAGCCGCTTTGAGAGGATGTCTGAATACAATCGGTCAATCACTGTTTGACTATAAAGTAAAATTTTGGTTCCTGGAATATTTTTGGATTACTGTCTTTAATTTCAAAGCTGCTTTTATTTGCAAAATCCTTTGTCTTGATTTGCTTTTTTCACAAGAAGTAGTTTCGATAATACCTAAGCAGATTTTTTCTATATGTACTACTACTACTGTTTCTATGTGTTTTATAAAACAATATCCTATGTTCTATAAAACATATTGAAATATAAACACTGTAACATGTCTATTACTGTTCTGTTTCTTTTCTGCTAGGAATTGAAACAATATATGGCATTGTGCATTGTATCAATCTTTTGTTATATAAAATTCCTTGTATCAAATCTATCTCCGTCCATAAATTCCTGCTTAAAATCGGGTACCGTCGGATAACCACCCATTGCGCGGCTTTCAGGCGACCGACACTAGGACTGATAATTGACTCGTCCGACTAGTTTGCGTCCGGCCACCCTTTCCATAAATATTTCCCGATCAAATTATTATGCGTTCTAAAAAATACTTGGAGTTCGATTCTGAGAAACCTCAGGCGAGGGCGGTTATATTCAAAGTTGGTGAGCGAGACAGTGGCCTATCGCTTTGGGAGCAAGCGAGATGGGTGTTCAATGGAATGAGGCTCGAACAGTCGAAGGGGCGAACTGTGAGAATTACAAGGAATGGATTTATTTATTGATATATGCTGTTCCGTTAAAGAGCGAACAGTGAAAATAAATATTGCCCTTGTGTGATAAGAACTGCGAAGTTGGCTTTGAAGTTGACTTTTAGGAATGCAAATCTCTATCAGTCATTTTAAGCGTGCTGCTATGTACACTAGATAAAACGTGTAAATACACTAGAAAAAGTTATTCAATGTTAAGTCAAATTATTGACGAAATTAGTGCAATTGGTTTTGGTCTTTATGTTAGTGCCTTTCCGAACTGAATCCTCTGATTAAATCTTTGATTTAGTTAATAATATTGTAAAGAAGAAATTCATCCATCCAACCACCCAACAGGCCTTCGAGGTCAACTACATTCAGCAAACAAAAGCCATCATAAAATCGGCATACCCTAACAAAGGATTTGGCGATAGTACATTACCTGGCTTGCGGTGCTGCCCATCTTCTGGTTATTGTACCTCGCTCGCCTTCTAAAACAACCATATGAATGGATGGACGGTTGTTATCAAGTCTGAGACCTACGATGCACCAATTACGTAATTAAATACTAAATCCTAATTTAAGTCCAAATATTACTAAGGTATTACTATGCCAAATATTACTATGCCAAATTTATTCTTGTACTCTCTTTTACATAATCATTTAGTGTGTAAATTAACAGCGTCAAAAAGGCATTGTATCTTCAATAGGTCATTTATGATAGTAGTGGTAATAATATAGTTAGGCATAATGTAACAAAGAATTGGTTCAGGTCATTGCTCTTGTAATCTTAGCATAGTAAGAATTCAACCTTTGGTACTATTTGTGCGAACCTAGTTTGGCAAATATGGTTCTAATTGGTAACTCTGTTGTTCAGCAGAAATAGATTTTGTGAATAATCGTTTTCATTATCCCTCTCTATCTATATTTTAATAATGCATATTTTGCACAAGAACGTTATCTCCATTTCTGGCCTAAAACTAAATGTTACATCTAAGAAATACTTCTTAAGAAAGTCACCAAATCATATAAGCCATTCGTAACAATGACTACAATGCAAACGGACACATTGAAAAATAAAGAAACTATTTGGTAAAATTCAAATTTGCGAAACATATCTACACTAAGACTACACTTCTTTTACACTTACACTTATCTAGACTTAGTTTTGAATATTCTTATGAAGTATTGATGAGTCTGAGTGTCAACGAGTAAAATCCTGCAATCGTTTTAAAGCATATCTTACGTATATTAAAGTCTAATAATGAATATGAAGTTATCTTAATATGTCCGGTTATGGAAGCTTTCGACAGAACATCCGAGATAGGCGTGTGGAATGTTAATAGTATGTGTAAGTTTTCCATTCGTTTGTAGGCTGGTAATGTGGTCTAGCCAAGTATGGTACGCATTATACACCTTAATTATAAGTGTACTTTGTTGTTCTTTAATTTTTTAGTTTATTTATTGAAAATGTTTATTTTTTTACTACTACGTTCGAAGGTAAATGTAACATTTGGATATAATGTTTATATTGTTTTCCTGCCTGTTTAATGAACGTTTTGATACTTATGTTGGTATTTTGTTACATATTCAACTTATATATTGGTAAATGAATTTCAGTTAAATCAGCGTTGTAGCGAATTCCTACCGTCCGAAACCGAAGTTTAATTAGTATAATTCGTCGTACGCTTTTAGAAAGATGTGACGGTGAAAAAGAAGAAAGGTCTTGAACTGAAAGAAGAAATAAATCCTACAATTTAACAGCCGAAATGTCTCCAATACTGTGTTTTTGCCGCCCACCTAAACGTAGCAGCCAGGCCAACCCCGCTTTCCATATGTTGTACCAACGAGTTAATTAAATAATAAAAAATATTGCATTACAATAGTTCTTTACATGCTAAATCTAAATGCTAAATTGAAAATCTTTAGGTAACATAATGGAGCGTTTCGATGAACGTGAAATAATTCAATTAAAAATTAAAAGGTCCCAGAAAACAGTAAAGATTTATGTTTCAATTCTGGTTAATTGATTAATAAGCCTTTGCAAATAAAAATATTTAATAGTCTATTAAAGTACATAATACCTTTTATTAAAGTATTTTAGCTTTCATAAAACCATGTTTGAAGATATACATATTATCTGTATAACATTACATATTATCTGTTTAACCGGGCTGAAATTAAAAAAAAAAACTTAAAATTATGCATTCTGCAATCGTTGTGATTACAAGAAAGGTACCTAAGGAAAGGTGGTAGAACCAGTAATTTCGACCGGGGAAGTACTACCGCCACACCTATTTCTCGCTTGAAGCATTTCTTGCGTTTCGATAGAAGGGTGTGGTTGCCGGTACACTTTTATATGAGGCGACCATCATAGTCCTCGAGAGTAGCAACGCATCTGTGATTGACTTCAGATAGAAACCATGTTCTGTATGAAGTTTATTACAGATGTCCGTGGGCGGCAGTGACCACTTACTATCTGGTGGACTCGAATGCTCGTTTGCTACTTCAGTGATTACGTCCTCGCCTATACGTTACAAATTTACGTTTTACTTTTTGGCCATATCTTGCAATGCACTGTGCAATGATGGACGAAAACGTACACAATCATTGTTTTGAGGAATTAATGAACTCACACTAATGGCATTGAACTTTTTGTTCCTTAGGTTAATTACCTTCTTCAGATGAAATTAGAAATTATGTACAGTAATTTAACACGGTCTTTACAGACAATGTTACGAGTATTGAGTTATTAGAGGGATTCCTTTGCTATTTTGGATCGTGAGAATAGATCGCATTCAGTTGACAGATCTCATTCTTAGGATAGCGACATCAATTCTTAGGATAGGGACTCATGTTACGCTAGCTTTTTTCAATTATTCATAATCTGAATCTTAATAAAGGTGATATAAGTCTTCGCGGTTTAACTTCTGAGGCGCCACCTATTAGGAAAAGGTTTCATAAAGTAGAGTGCGCGAACCCCTAGGGGTTCACCATTGGATGGCAAGGTATTCGCGATAAGTTTACGTAACAAAGTACAAAATTATTCCTAAAATTTAATCCATTTGTAATAAGAAACAAGCACACTCATCTTATTAATAACAGTAAAAATTCGGTACTTTTGGCAATTTATTGTTACCTTTTATTGAAGTAAAAAACATTATTTTCTTCAAAAGTCAACTTTATTTGTTTAGTTAGTTAATTTAAGGGGATTCGCTGTCACTTGGAAATTTTAACAGGGGTACGTAGAGCTGAAAGTTTGAGGAACACTGCCGTAATCCTATGTGTTAATATCATGAACTATGTGTTGGCCAAACGTTAGCGAACTCCGACTGTTAGTTTTAGCGTTAAAGAGTGACAAACACACAGAGAACTTTAATAAGATGTAAAGACGATGAAGTATCTCAATCAATTCAGAGTAATGACGCCTTTATACCCCACCTCAAGTAGGATTCGGGTCCCATCAGGGGTTGATTACAAGTGGTGGCAGTTTATACCGTGTGTGGCAGTTTCCATTTACCATTTTACATTCTTGTAAGAAACGTCTATGTAATAAAAAAGTGTAGCTCATTTTTTAATGTTTAACAGATTAATTACAATTCTACGCGTCGTCTAGATATAAAAGGAGCATGCGGCGAAACATGTTCGCTAGTGATGTGATAATTATTTCCGAAAAAGATCGATTCGAAATCGATCTGAGTCGATGTGTCACAATCAACAAAATATCAACGACATTAATACAAAAAATAAATACCGTATCTAAAAATCGATTTCAGATTCATATTTCTCTACTAACCTGGTATCTGCCAAAAGGATAAAAAAAAGTTTTGTTATCGATACCTTGTTGTCCTCACAAGAAAAGTATCGGTTTTTGGTACCTGAGATTGCTTATTAAATGATTCAAAAAATCGATTTTTTGATTTATCGACAACATATTACCATCACCAGCGCGTGCGAGCATTGGAATGTGGAGCACCAGATTATACGCTCGACTATTTAATTTTGTTGTCAGTTCCCAGGGATGATATCTAATCAGTGAAATTTACCCGCCATTACGACTTCGGCTGGAAGTCCTGGGACGTCTCACAAACCGCGAGCATCTCTTGCCTTTTCCGACTAAATTAAATATTTATATGATAGAACTACAGCTTCCTCTAGATAAAACATTTACTGAAGGAATACTTGCGCCGGTATTTGTCGAAGTGGGAAGCTTAATCACGTTAAGCGTGGTTTGATCGTATTTGTATTTTATGACTAATATTAATATTACAATATTGTTGATTAAAATTTTTATACACAATTACTTATGTTTTAAACGACCTACTCTATGCATTTTTGCTGCAGTCTTTAACCTCTTCGAGCTGTTAAATACAATCAAAATCTTTATCCGCTAGCCTAAATACTTTTTATTAAGAACATTAATTTATCTAGTATTAAACATACTAAAAACAATAATAACCGACAGCCGAATGCACTGACAGATTAATATTTAACGTGCCCATAATAACTTTTATATCGTTCCAACATTCAGGCGCAACATTTTTATCGTGACTTGATAGCGATGTTGTTATAAAAAATTCCAGCGATTTATAAATTTATTTAAACTGTGAATGGTGTATGTTGATAATATTTAATGTTTAAAATAACGAGAGGGTGGTCGCGGCGCTTTGCCGAGCGAGCTATGCGCACTGTCAACACCGGTTCTCCGCACACTGCACACAGTACACAATTTTTTATACGCACATGTGCGCCACAACATACCCAGACCACAACTCCTGACAAATATTTGTCTTTAATTCTAAAACGCTTAGAACCCCCCGGCCAGCCGAATTGCTGAACACTCGAGCCGTCAATCGACGCATCGTAACTTAATTAATAACATTGTGTTATCAATAATTTGAAAGTTAAATAATTAACTCCTAAATGAGAAACCGAACGTTAAAAATAAAATTCGAAGGACATAATAATGTAAAATCTATTTACAATAATTGATGATGAGCCGCTATCGTGGGCATCGGTAACATTCCTTCATGACATCGAATTGCGTTATCATATTACCTTACCTGTCAAACCCTTCGAAATAAATTAGTTTCTCCTAATGCCTACGCTAAGCAGCGTCGGTAGGTACCAAAAATAAACCAAGTAACGGCGCAATCCATTAATTGAGTGGACCCCGCAGTTGAATAAAAAAATTCTATCAGATAAAGCGGGTAAGTGTTTACGGTTTCTCACGAGCCTCGATCAGCCCTCAATGGCGCCTTGCTGATTGATAGTAGCTTAACCTGCCTCGCACCCCGGCACCCACAAACAATAACACACCCTAAATCTACAGCGTTAGATTTACATTCATAGCGCATTATCGACCTTACTGTAACGAAATGGTCCGAAGGGTATGCATTCAAAACTAAACTTATTCACCTCCAAATAAGGTTCATTGCATACCATCTGTAACATGTTATATAACGCCCATTCAAAGAATTCTGCATCCTCATAGCGTATACCTGTCCGCGGCCACCTCCAAAGGAGTTAACAAAAAATATTATGTTAATTTCTTATATCAAAGCATTATTCATAGCTGCCATAATAGCTTTGTTATCATTATTGGGTAACATTCTCTTGTAATTGTCGGCGGCGTGACTATGCGCCGAAGCTTTTTGAATGTTAATAAGTATCAAATGTATTTATAAAATACTATATTCATGCTTGTCACCGTTACCAATAACCTGGTTAAAATTACTAGATTTTTTATTCCTCAGAAGTTATGCATCACAACTCTTTGTCATAAGATAATCATAAAAATTGTACATTTTTGTCTACCGGACGTAAGTCGAGTCTGACCGGAGCATATAGACACTCCCACGCATCATTTTTGAATGTACATAAAAAAGTCATAAAGCCATTTTAAGTTTTTATGTACATTTGCATCTTTGATTCACCAAAACTTACTATACTAATTATTAGAGTAGAGAGTAGAATCAGTAAAACCTGAAATTTACAACGAATTCATTTTAACCAAACATAAGAAAAACTAGCAAGTAGGTACACCCTTTTTGTATCTGTTTATCTAAACTAATTATTTTTGCAAACGACTTAACCAACCGCAATTAACTAACTATACTATAAAATAACTTATATTTAGGTAAAATATTACGTTACGTTATATGAAGATGTTTATCATCAATATAAAGTAACGTAATAATATGTTTATATCAATAAATGTATAATACTTTTATTGTTCTGAATATAATAATATAATCCACCATTGGCTTTAGATCTTTGAGAATATCATAGTATTCACGACTAAACAAGTGATAAATTCACCCTCATGATTTCGGTACATCAGGTGACTCAAATCAGATGTTTTGGACCTCCGTTGTGGGAGGTCGTAATCCATACATATAATTTTACACTAGAGAGAGAATGTTGAAAAATGGAACGAACAAAGAAATTAAGATACAATTACCGTTAATAGAAAAAAATCTTCAAGGATATATACTTTTTACACGGAGGAGTAGCAGAACACCGTGCAGTCTGCATAATGGTAAGTGGTCACCCTGGGTTTGATTACATCCGTTACCACCCATATTGAACTGGGTTTCTACCCGAAATCAATCACAAACTAGTTTTGAAAAGATTTTAGGGTCCTTTCTATATAGTATAACGGCAAAAAGTCTCTTAAGTGCTACTCCCGAGGACTATGATGTTCGCCTCTTATAAAAGTGTGCCGCAAACCACACCCTTCCATCGTCGTCATAGTCCTCGGGAGTAGCAACGCGTCTGTGATTGACTTCAGATAGAACCCATGTTCTATTTGAAGTGGCTTACAGGTGTCCATGGACGGCAGTGACTATTTACCATCAGGTGGACTGCATGCTCGAATGCTACTTCATTATTATAAAAAAAACACACACACCTTAGGTAGTTTTCTGCACGGTATTTTCCTTCCGTGATAATATTTTTTGTTTACATAAATAACATTGCAAAATTTGATGTGCGTGTTTATATTTCAATTGCTTACTCCCTAAATGACCCTGAGTTCAATTGTTACCGCTAGGAAATACTACGACTATTAATACTTAGTTCTTATCTATTGCAAACCCTTGTAGTAACGCACAAGTATAAAAATAATTAGTTGCTTAAATTCCACACGTTACGAGTTTTCTTCGTTACAAATTGTTACGGGAAGAACGGCCAGTGCAGTGCGAGGCTGTCGGCAGTTCTGTCGGTGTCGGCTTACGGCGCCTCCCGCAATTATCATATTCCACCTAAACACATAATATTGTGCACGCAATTTTAAAAATAACCAGCGTTCGCCCGACCTCAATCGACCCTGATTTATAGCGAGCAGCGAAGCCGCCGATCGCCCGCAAAAGATTGCATTCCCAATAAAAATAACAATAAGTGCCCACACGATACGGTTAAACTCGCCAACTCGTGAACGCTTTTTTTGTTAATCAACCGTTTTTATGCGGCGAAGCCTTATTAAACACGGGAGAGATGTAGAGAAAGATTACATCACGAAACAAGACTAAAACTTGTCGCGGTAACTTGACGGAATTTGTTCAATAAATTGTCTCCAGTGTTTATTGTTTTGACGATTAAAGATACTGAGTTATGATGTATGAGGTCTATTTGGTACTTAATAAAGTATTTTTGTTCCGCAGGGGTCCATCGATATTTTAAAAGCTTACAATGTATGTACCTATGTGTGTTTAGGTCAAATCTTGCAACCTTAATTTAACCCACTTCTCCGTGTCCGATTGAGCTGAATTTGGAATACAAGTATAGTTCTGATGACAACGCAATTATATATAATCAATATTGGTGTTAATCCAAAATGGGGGTCGCAAAAAAATGGCGGACTACATATTTTTGTCCAACCCACCTTATATGGTTATCAAATGAAAGGGCTTAATGTGTAAAATACAGTACACAACGAAGAACATCCAAATTCAAGATGGCCATTAAAAAAATGGAAGATTCCATTTTTTCCATATATTTGTATGACATACCCAATATGGATATCAAACGAAAGTGCTTAATCTGTAGAACACATACACCACGATAAAAAAATTCAAATCCAAGATGGCCGCCGAAAAATAGCAAGATAATATATTTTCGTACAACCTATCCAAAAAAAAAAATCCAAAAAAAAAAAAAAAAAAGTATCAAAAAAAAAAGGCTTAATTTATAAAATACAATACATTACGAAAAAAAAACAAATCATCGATTCTCCCAATATAGGTATTAAATAAAAGAACATTAGGTCCTGGGACAACTATAAATAATAAAATAAAGTAATATTTTTTTTTTTTAAAACAAGCTTTTATTTCAATGGACGGAAAAGAAAAAAAAAACTTTGTAGTCCAAAACCACAGAGCAACATGTGAGTAAATCTAACATGGACACGTGAAAATTGTACCATACAACAAAATGATGGTACTACAAAGCTTTTTTTCTTTTCAGTCCATTGGATTAAAAGCTTGTTTTAAAAAAGTATTTTTTAATATTATTTTTTCTTTATAGAAAGTGTCAAAGTTTAAACATAACTAATTTATATCGTATAACTCTTTTGTGCTACCCATTATTGTGCCCATTATAGTGTCAATTGCACAGTATTTTTAGTAACACCGGAATTGTGATCCATTTAATGGCGCGCTACACACGCAAAACGCGAATGTATTTATATCGCCATTGTGAGTGCGCAGGGCGAATAATCAACAATGCATGCCCTTAGAGCGGGCATAGCATTTATGAATCAAATGCATGAATGAGCTGTGGGCAGCCACGTGTCGGCGTTCTCACGCCCGGCACCGGCTTTTTATCGCTGCTTCATTTTTTCGAAGCGTTGTCGCGTGGGCTACATGTGCGGACCACCACCCCCGCGAAGTAGCACATGGCGCTAACTTTGCTAATTGCTACGCCCAACAACTAATTCCCGATCAATTTGTGTAATATATGTTCGGTGCTCTGTATATATGCTTCATGTTGTCTAGTTTTGTTTTATTGTAGTTTTTTGCTCCAATATACTCTATCTTTTTTAAAGAGCTGCACTTGTTTAAAGTTTGGTGCGTTTATAATCAGTTTGAGGAAAGATACTGAATTTATCTCCAGGTTTACTACAAGACAGTATACTTAAGTGTAAGAAATAATTTGAGGTAAAATAATAACTTTAAGTCACAAAACTTTGTAAACTGTCGAACGCCTTAACGATAATGTAGAGTTATTCTGTAAAAGGAATCTAGCATAACAAAAACTATCCGAAGCAACCGTTACTAAACCTTAAAAATGTATACTGAGAAATTGGATCCATTCAATGAAATACCTTCATGAATACCTTTTTATATTGCGAAAAAAGTGCAAAGTACCTACAGATGTTAACAAAATAGACCACGATGAATGAAGTGTCAAGCAAAGCGTGACGAAGTCGTAGAAGTATCTAGCCGGAAATTAAATAGAGTACAATAGATGTAGTTAAGACAAATTCTATTCGCGCGTGCAAATTGCTCGAGTCAACAGTCTCATTTGGTCATAGTTAATGGAATGGCGGCATTCTTTTTGCTTGGCATTAGTTTTAACAAAGTGCTGTCACGACTGCGCAGACGGCGGGATGAGCCCGCGGCGAGCAAGCGTTCATGTTAACCGTCACAACTGACAACAGTTTGCTCACTCTGATAAATAACAGCAAAAAATACTACCTTAAGAGCTTCAATTATCGTCATTTGTAACTATCTATCCCTAATGACAAATTAAGGATATATAAATAGACAAAAAAACAGATCAATACTTTATATTTTGTTTTCAAATCGATTTTCTTGTTTTTGTTTGGTATATTTGCTAGCTATTTTTAGGCATTTTTTTTTTATTTTAGATATATGGGTACGGGCGAATTTCAACTACTCCAGGAACTAAATATCGATATAAATAGGCAAAACAACATATCTCAAATTCTCCTTTAAACTTATTTCACCCAGTAGGTAAAAACAACACTAAGCTTTGCCGGGTGATCACACATGTTTATTAATCACTTTGTCAGCGTTTAATTGTAATTTAAAATCGGTTGCTGCAGTTACAACAAAATGGAATTGAAATTACATACTTAAATATAGTAGCAAAGTGCTTTTAATGAATAGTGAAAAAGCAAATATGCTATTATTACATCATCGAGCGAACGATGTGTCTAAAGACTTCAAATTAGGACGCCTGATAAATTAGGGTAATATGTAGGGCAACGTTTTAAGTATTCGGAGGGCCGCGGGCGAACCGTGCCGCAAATTAGTACGATCGTGGCTATATTTCGCTGTCATTGATAAACATGTTTAAATACAAGCTTTGGCGTTACTTTGAAACTATACTGATCTTAAGAACGCAGATATACTCCAGGTTCGTTGTATGTTTGAGAATGTGCATGTAAATTTCTCTATAAATAATATTGAAGTCTCTAATCAAAAACTATCACAATCACTACATAGTAAAGCCGCTTCTCGCTGTCCCTATGTATGCTCAGATCTTTAAAACTGCGCTACGGACTTTAATGCAGTATTTTTTATGGATAGAGTAATTCAAAAGGATGATTTTTATGTCTAATACATGCATAATATAGTGCAGAAACACTGCTAATTTTAAATTTTTAAATCTGATCATTCCTTAGCATAACGAAGTTCGCCGGGTCAGCTTGTTTAATAATAAAACCTAATATTATAGATATTTGTGAGATGTCGAAATATAAATCTCGACATTATAATTTATCTCCGTTCAATGAATTGAGAAAAAATATTTATACAAAAATATAAAACCCAAGCCATCCAAAAATGTGTAAAAAGTTCCTGTAAAGAAACTCAATTTCCGATCACGTCGCGTTTCCTGTACGTATTCTATTTTGATGAGTCTATCATGAAATAAAATATTTGCACAATGTATAGATAGGTATCGATATAACTTTAAAAAACTAACAAATTGAAATGTAGACGTGCTCGTAGACGTGCTCGCTGACAAAAGAGGAAAAACCGTCTCATTTCTAGAGTATTTGACATTCCAATGACTTATATCAACTACACCTATTACGGTATCTTTAAAGGCGGCACAAAGCTTACCGACATAGCTCTCAAAAATTAGCAACCTGAAGTGGCAATGGGCCGGCCCCATTTCTCGTAGGACCGATAACCGATGGGGAACGAAGGTCCTCGAGTGGCGAGTACGTTTAGGCAAAAGGAGCACAGGTCGCCTCCCCACCAGGTGGACCGATGACCTGAAGAAGACAGCGGGAAACCGTTGGATTCAGAAGACACAGGACCGGTTGGAGTAGCGTCATTTAAGGGAGGCCTATGTCCAACAGTGGACCTCAAAGGACTGATGAATGGATGGCGGTATAAATGAAAAGGCGGTAGAACTTTTCGTAGCATGAGAAGGTTAGGTATGAAGAGATGCAAATAACTATGTGAATATTATAGATAATATACAGTTATGTTACATGTGTGTTTAATCCCCAGGCATAACATATTCAATCATAAATAATCAATTCAAACAGAAATTGCATCCTATTCGAGTCGGGTACGTCCAAATATGAGTTGCGATAGTAATTTTACATAAAGTAGACTGTATTGTCAAGGGCTACCTACTTCCATCAGTGCCAGTAGTACGAATTTGATAAGTTTTTTCAAAACAATCAACGTTTATGCAACGTATAGCGAAGCTTTCCATATAAGACTATTACTGTTTTTATTTTACTGATGAAGATATACATTTTTCTGATCCAGTAGTGTGAGAAGAAATATTGTAACTGACAATTTGTAAGTGCTCTTTTAGGCCTATACATGACATTTAATTCCATTTCATTGACGGATCAAATATTTTCGTTTTGACAGAGCTTAATCAGTAGGCAAAAAAGGTAGGCTTTCAAATAATTTGATGGCGGGAAACAAAAGGTCTCCCGTTGAACGGAACGTCTTTAAGATTTTTTACGGCTAGAGCTTCCCCCTCCCCCCTTTACTGAATCCGCCAGTGATGATATAGATCTTCGACATTTCAATAACAAGCAATAAAATAAACAAAGCAATTTGTCCACTGTTGACAGAACAGTTAGGCCGAGATTACACCGTGGATCAACCATTTGGTACATATACAATACATATGCCTGTCCATTTGCAAAATTACCAGGTAGTAGAACCGATATCTATAGTTCGACCAGAGAGCTGAAGTAATTCTTACGTTCCGGTGGAGGGGTAGACTGCTTACTTTTATTTGAAACGACCATCTTTGTCCTTCGGAGTAGCAACACTTCGCACTTACCATCATGTATGCTCGTTTGCTAGTTAAATCGGACAAGAAAAACTAATTTTAAGGCTTTCTTTATATCTGCAGGCAGTGCAGGTATATTACTGTTTTCTTTACCGTGTATGACAGCATGTACGCGTCCGGTTCATGACAGACATTTTTGAATACACGGTCTGTATCTGACACGTTTAATGTCTGTAGAATTGTAGAAAGACAAATGAATCTTAACGTGGTATGTTCCATATCAGTATTGATTATATAATATATCATAGTATCATAGTGTAATAAAACATGTCTTCTCATCACTACACATATACTTCACATTCCATTATAATTACATATTTATTTCACATCACATTATCACTATATAATCGTTAATAATATTTAAGATAATAATAAACTTTTACGGCATCCATGTTAGATGACACTCTTTGGTTTTTAATCCACACGTCATTGACATCTATTTAGCCAGATACTTTAATAAGGAGGTTTATTGTAAAATATTTTTTTATATCCGAAAATCATGACAATAGAAACATTAATTGTTATTTAATAATATTAGTTTAAAATGCTTTTTCTATACATTTTGAATTTATTAGACTACAATTCTTAAATGTTGTGTTTGTAGTAGGTACCTATTTGCAAGTAATACGAGTAGGTAAGAAAAATTGTTAAAAGATAACTTTTCCGTGGCGCAAATTAAACTGATAAGTGAGTGAGGTTACGCAATACCGAATCTCCGCTTACCGTTTTTCATTTTAATACATAATAATTTGAATAATTACCATACAGTACATCTAACTTATATTATAAAGCCCTAAGAATGTACGGATGGACGGATTTTTGTTAATCTTTCACACGAAAAATGTTGAATGGATTTAAACTAAATCTGGCCTTTAGATGGTATATCTACATATTTAAGGTTTATTACATAGGATATTCTTTACCATGATAATTATCATACTAATATTATAAAGGCAAAAGTTTGTGAGTGTGTATGTTTGTTACTTCTTCACGTGTAAACGGCTGGAGCAATTTTCATAAAATTTGATAGAGAGTTAGCTGACACTTTGGATTCCTACGGGACAATCGATACATCGATTTTTGTAACGCGGGCGAAGCTGCGGGGTTTAGCTAGTATAAACTAAGCAGACGCAAGAAAAAACTTTATATACTGCTTAGATATGAGGTTTGAGCACCCATTTTTGATTTCGAATGCAATGATAGGTTGTAGAACGAGTATGGGGAGTAGTATTGTCACGTCTTGGCTATGTGCTTTTGGTACTTTAATATTATATCCTCTTCTCGTCTGTTCGTCCGTTCGTCTGTTCATCTATCCGTTTGTCTGTCACCAGGCCGTATCTCATGAACCGTGATAACTAAACAATTGAATTTTTCACAGATGACGTTTTTCTGCTGACGCTATAACATCAAATACTAAAAACAGAATAAAGGGGTTAAGTATTTTTTTTTTGTAAAAAGATTTGTAAAATAGGTATATATTTTGTAAAAAAAAATTGATAAAAAATATATTGTGAGCTAGGGGGGCTATGAACATAAACGTATTTTCGCCGTTTTCTATAGATAATGGTACTGAACCCGTCGTGCGCCAGTCTTACTCGCATTTGACCGTTTTTATTATCTGAAGTAGATATAACGTTAGGTACTTAAGTATCTAGTCACTGAACTTAATAGTACAATTGAGGCGCGAATGTTTAATCAACCTCAATGGTTTATATAACAGTACGTACTAAGAATTCTAAAGGTTAAATAATTGTACTTCTTAATTGGTTCTGTGAATATTTCCTTATCTACTTAGTAGTAGTTAAGGAAATAGACGATTTTTTTTAGTTTCAAATCAAAATGAAATACTGAAACCTCATGCCTCAATCTCACACTGAAATACCATGGCAAAATATAAGGCAAGATACTGGAGCTAGCTTTTATAACAAATGTAAAAACAATACGAAACTAAAAAAGATATACAAAGAAAAAAAACCCACTGAGTTTCTTGCCGGATCTTCTCAGTTCAGGTCGTGTTCCGATCCGGTGGTAGTGTAAAAAAAATATATGTAACTGACAATTTGTCAGTGCCTCCGTAGGACTATGCAAAATAAAGATATTTCATGTCATTTCATGCCGCTTACTTAGTACCTAATGTATTGACTCATTTATTTTTAACCCCACTGCTTCAGAGGATAGTGTATTTTGAGTATATGTATGTGTTATATAGTTGTTATAAAAATGCAGATTTGTTAAATATATGTTACAAAGCTTTAAGTGTAGTTGAACGCTGCAAGAAAATCATTAAAGTGAGAAGCTAATTCCAGTACAAAATATAGATAGATATATATAGTTGAGCTATAAACATATGATGGAGATTCCGAGGTCAAACCACAAGGAGTTCTGTCACCTTAGAACCAAATTAATATTAAACCGCCCATTAACTTAAATGTTAAGAAAATTTGCGTATATACCTAGCCTTAGAACGGAATCTAGTGACCACGCGCTAACTTGTACCCGGACGATGACTTACTAACAATTCATTTCTCGTTCCAGCATGATTGGTTTTTTGTGCGCCGTCTACAGATTTTACTAAATCCGAAACCGAGATTTTTTGTGATATCGAATAAAATTAGAATTCGTGAATACTTTAACTTCACGCGATAGACGCTACATGTTGTAAGCTCACATGTTTGTAAATTGTAAAATAGCGCGTGTTAAGTATGCACGCTGTACTTCTTTGGCGCAAGTAAAACATATTTGAACTGAGAAAGCACTTCATACTAAAAGACGAGTAATATAGACAAGAAAAAAGAGAAGACAGTAAATACTAACTACTCAATCACATACGCAATTCGCTATTGATGAAGTTTTATAAATGTAAGCTAACAGAACAGAACGTTAGTCTCCAAATTTTTACACGAGTTCATCAGAAATTTAAACCCTTACCTAAAATTTTTATAATTTAAATTTTATTGAAATCAAATCAAATTATCTTTATTTTGCAAAATAACATACAAAATGGTGTTGAGTTCTACATTTCCTCTTATTTTTACCTTAAGGCATGCAATTTACAATTTACATTATATTATTTATTTATTGAAACACCTATCATAAAGGTTGCCCTAATGCGACAGAGTTTTTAATCGAAAAGCTATAAACTTCAAAACTTGCAAAATTAATAACTCTGTAACATGTCTTTCAAGTGAGCCGCAATAAAGTCTAATAACTATAGTAAAACTCTACACAGGTGAATTATAAGAAAGTTAATAACCGTAACCGTCTAACAAATTAATTATCACTTAATGGTTATTACCGTTACATAAAAACAGGGCTTTTTGTTACTTTAATAAACGTTTATTTCATGAATTAATTATTTTCAAACATACCTATTCATTATGAATTTGTTCCTATTACACATACATGGTTAACTTATACGAAAAATTTGAAGTAAAAAATGAATGATAATTTTAATAAATTTATAAGATTATTCCAGACAAAAATATGCAGTAATAGAAAAGAACTAAGACAGACATTATCCGTTTTAACTGTCAAATGATATGCATAATTATCATAAACGTATATAAGTTATAATTCATATGGCGAAACTTAAGAAATGACCAACGTTGAGCTCTCTGATCCTACGCATCAAGCATCTCGCAAAGCGTTTACGCATCCGAATGGTATCCCGCTCGTTAATTAACAAAGTAATTCGCGTTGCGTGCGCAGAAAGGTCACCCTACGCTGACGTCGCTGCTTCCTGCGCCGGTCAACTCGGGACCAAGTCAATTAAAACCCATTGCAGGGGCGTGCGAACCGGCCCGGCTCGAGGCGCCCGCACTCCCCTTCCCGCAGGAAATAGTGCTTGTCTAAGCTGTCTGGATTTTGGGTCAATAAACTCTGTACCTAATCTCCGACACACGTAATTGTTTTCTATACCATTGTTAACATTTGCTTACCTATTTGTAAACCGATTCAAAAATTTTGAAAGATTTTTTTTAACGTTAATAAGCTATTTCGTGTAGGAAAAGAATGTACCGTATAATTAAGCTGCAATATTATTAATTTTAAACTAATATTATCGTTGGATTGTTACATTTTAATACGTAAAAGTTACTTGATATGCAGAAATAGGAAATCTACACAATAATGTACGATTTAACTAATTCTTAACTCTAAATTTATGCTGTTTATCAAAGTGAAGTCAAAGTTGATAATTAAGGTACAATTACAGTATGCAGTAAGTATTCTGTGTCAAAAACCAAATCCTTATTTTATTTAATTATACATTTCGTGTGATCGAATGATGATTTCTCATAATGTTTTCACTATACCGTGAGTCATATGTTTCTGAAGTTTTGCTATTAGGATGCATTTTTCATTAAAAAAAAGGAATATATTAAACTAGCTGTACCCGCGGCTTTGCCCGCGTGCAAATCAACATGTCACTAAGTTTTTCTCGCGCAAATCTCGACACCGTGGGAATTCTATGATAAACAGTAGTAACATTAATATCGGTTTGGCCGCTCAAGGATTACTTGGCCAAACACAGAGTGAAAAAACGAATTTAAAGTGTGTATTTGTGGGTAGGAACGTATTGTTATGTATTTTTTTTTAATTAGACGAATTCTAATATTGTAAATCGCTTTTTTGAACCAATTTACAATCTTAGTGGTCTACTTCACAATATCGGGATACTTTTTTCAATCAACTCCTCCACAATTGAACCAAAACGTATCGATTATAAAGATTGATTTGAACTTTTCCGGATAACAAAGCACTATTATCTACTTGAAGTAAATCATTAGAAAATTGGAATATCACTGAATACTGAACACTGAACATATATTCTAAGTTCATTTTGTTTCATGTGGCGAAATATAAGATTTTTTAAGAGGTGCATCGGGCTATTTGTGTGCGTAAATCCCGCATTGTTCTTTGTAAAGCAGAAGACATAATCAAAACACATTTACAATTCATACGAACAGGGCGCATCCGCTCGCAGGGCGCTGCCGCACCCTGCTCGCTTATATTTTATGTTTTCTTTTATGTCCCAACCTAACCTAACCCATCCTGCTACAGCTAAATCCAACTCTTAACAATAACATGACAATACTCCTGCATTTTCAGGATTTAGGTATTCAAAGTGACAATTTTCATCATAATGTTCTCTCAACGGGTTGTAATGTATTGTAATCAATAAGTACCAAACTCATACGGCTTAAGTAGGTTGTGTACTTAGATCATCAGTGTTGATGAATTGAAGTTTAATTTATTAATCACATTTCAGTTTAATGAGCTGTCATTAAACTTATAATATATACTAAAAAACAACCGTAAGCATTGTGTGACTACCTTTTATAATTTAGGCTTGGACTATCCCGCATCATCAGGGAGGAGTTGAAGTTAAAAAAATATATCCCGTGTCTTTGCTTAGTATTCTTATTACTTATACGTAAGCACTTGCGAGCCAACATCTATAGCTTGGGCTTGCAGTACCCTGCATCATCAGGGCTGAGGAGCTTTAGGTCGAAATTGTCATCATATGTCTTTGCTTAGTAATTATATTACATACCCGAAAGCATTAAATGGCCAACTCCTATGGCTCAGGCTTGCAGTACCCTGCATCATCAGGCTTGAGGAGTTGAAGATCGAAATTTTCATCTTGTGTCTTTGCTTAGTAATTATATTACATACCCGAAAGCACTAAATAGCTAACTTCAATGGCTTAGGCTTGAAGCACCCCTGCATCATCAGGGTTGAGGAGATGATGGTCAAAATTTTCATCATGTGTCTTTGCTTAGTAATTATATTAAATACCTGAAAGCACCAAATGCCCATCTCGTATAGTTTAGGCTAGCAGTATCCTGCATCATCAGGGGTGAGGAGTTGAAGGTCGAAATTTTCATTTTGTGTCTTTGCTTAGTAATCATATCACATACCCGAAAGCACCAAATGGCCATCTCCTATGGCTTAGGCTTGGAGTAACCCTGCATTATCAGGGTTGAGGAGTTGAAGGTCAACATTTTTACCGTGTATCTTTGCTTGGTATTTTTATTACATTACCGTAAGTACCAAATAGCCAACTCTTACGGTTTAGTCTTGAAATACCCTTACATCATCAGGGTTGAGGAGTTGAAGATCAAATTATTGTCCCATGAATTTATTTAACAATCTTATTATATATCCATAAAAACAAATTGACTTACTTCTACGGTTCAGGCTAGCAGTACCCCTGCATCATCAGGATTGAAGAGTTGAAGGTCAATTTTTTAGGAAATATCTGCTTAGTAATCTCATTCTACATTCAACCCAATTGGACTCCTACAGCTTAGGTTTGGCCGAGTATAGCTAATTTCGTTAATTTGCTTCAAAGAAAAGGATCCTATGATCAGAACCGTATCAAACTCATCAGAGTACCCTTGAAGTACATTCATTCAAATAAAAGAATAATCATCAAAATCGGTTGGCGGGAAATTGAGTTATTCATCTATTTATCGCGCACATCGTAAATGCAAATATCAGACTTATGCGCTTTTCTTATGGATGCCACTGTCAAAAGTGAACTAAAAATAAATGGGACCCGATGACACGCACTACCTTTCAAATGAAAAAAAAAATCATCCAAATCCGTTCACCCAGTGCGGAGAAATCGAGTAACAAATATAAAATTAAAAAAAAAATTTAAAAAAAATACAGACGAATTGATAACCTCCTCCTTTTTGGAAGTCGGGTTAAAACGATGTTTTAACATCAAAATCAAAGCGAAATACTAAATTTTATTGAGGTGGCCTCAAAATTGACTGACTTTCATACAAACTTATATCTCCTACTTGGTTTACAATGGAGGAGGGGGGGGGGGATCAGAAAATTCATTCTTAACTGACGTCTACGTCATAAAAGGTACCCCTAGTAAAAATCATATTCGTATTTTTAACAGTTTAGGCTCTACGATGTTTATTCAATAGATGAGTGAGAGAGCATCCTTTCGTTTTTATATAAGTATAAATAGATATAGAGATATAGATTTGTATAGTATCAAATAACATAGGTACACACATAACCAATAAAAAATACATAACAAAGGAATACATTTTACAGACCATAACATGTTTAGTTTCAACCAATTCAACTATGCAGTTACTATCTTATTAACACTTATCGAATACAGAATAAATACTGCGTAGATTTAAATTGACATAACTTTTTTATTCGTAAACTGATTTACATAAAATAAACACTAAATGTTAAGTGAAGTTTCCCACAACACATCGGTGAAAATTACATTCAAATTGGATAAGCCGTTTCTGAGATTAGCGTTTTCAAACACACAGACAAACAGACAAACAGACAAACAGACAAACAGACAAACAGATAAACAGACAAACAGACAAACAGACAAACAGAAAAGATTTCTAAAAACCATTATTTTGGGTTCTATATCGTATTAAAGACCTCTAGAAATGGTTTTCACCTAAATTTATTCCATGTACAGACAGCGACCTCTTACAGATTTATTATAGTATAGAAGAAGAAGAAGAAGACAAATTCCTTTGTTCAAATAAAATGTCATCTTCAATACTGACGATAAATCGAATCGTATAAACTATAAATCGCAAAAAACACTATCTACATTGATTCGCAGCGCCACTTGCAGAATGTCTAAGGAGAATCAATAATTAATAGCTCTTAATTAATTACCTTGCAGCCGTTCCCTTACTGCTGCGTAAGTTTTTATGGGCCGGGCAAGCGATCTCGGTGAAAACACTCCTAATTATAGTAAACTTGGACATTCCTATCCATAAACATTATTAACTCTACTTTGTATATATACTGTATCAGTGACGACCCGCGTGGCGGAGCGGTTACCATATCTGACGTGCAATGGGTCCCAGGTTCGAGTCCCGACCAGACAGTTATCTGAATGATGAGTTTAGATTCATGTTCTGGGTCTGGGTGTTTGTGTATTCGTCTTGTGTGTGTCCATGGTACCCACGACGCAGGCAAAAAACTGTGTGGGGCTATGAGTGTAGTAAGCGTGTTTTTTTTGTATCAGGGACTTCCATAGTATAATTAATATTTGTACGTGCTAAATGTGTTCGTCTAACAGCCAAAGTTCGACCATAATTATATATATATTTTTTATTGATCACAGTAAAGCTCGTTTATAGTTACCGAAAATATAGACAGATAAAAGTAAATAAAGTTATAAAGTTTGTATTGCCTATTTTTGCTTAATTGGTTGCAAATTTTAACATGTAGATATAGATTAATTTAACATCAAGCTAATGTCATAAACATTCTATTTTTTAATTGACTTGGAGTATACACAGATATAAAATAATAAATTTATCAATTATATGGATATAAAAAATATGTCAAAAGATACTTAGTCAAGTGTAGCATTTTTACTGTTTATTATGTCCAAAAATATTACATCGGATGTAACATTTTGTGGAAAAATCTTATAGAAAGCTACATTACTCTGGGATATAAAAAATAAAATTTATGAAACTTGTAAAATATGATATATTAATATATTTACTAAATAACATTGTAACAAATATAATAAACTAAAAAACCCATCGGATAAAAACGATTGATTGTCTTCAGTTCCAGTTTATGATATGTTTTTCATTTAAGGGTTTTTTTATTAGCTTTCGTCAAAATATGTAGTACAAAGGTAATAACCAAATCTATTTACTGGGATGGAATAAGTAGTATCTTTGCATCATAATAAAAAGTCGTCCCTTAACTTTCATCATTTCCTTAATTATAGGCGCCATATTTAAATATTATAAACCCTTCAGAACAGCGGAACTCAACCTTTGTACTGGCCACAAACATGTTTCAGCAGAGTTCCGGGCCGCAAGCCGTGGCGTAACGTGGGACTAAGTTGCCCGGGGGGAAACAAAGAAAGTAAAAAAGGGTCGCAAACACTACTTACTGCAAATTGACGACCAAAAATAAAAGTTTGACAAGTAATTATTAATTCAGCTTGCACCAATCAAAAGGGCCCGGCGGGCCACACGCGGACTGCGGGCCTCAGGTTGAGTATAGCTGCTTCAGAATATGTCACAATTTTTTTTTATCTAACTGAAGTAGCAAACGAGCATGCAGTCCACCTGATGGTAAGTGCTCACTGCCGCCCATGGACGTTCTATCTGAAGTCAATCACAGATGCTTTGCTACTCCCGAGGACTATGATGATCGCTTCACATGAAAGTGTAAATAAATAGCGAAGCCGGTTGGGCTGTAGCGCAAATGGAAGTAATAGAGATAGAAACATACATACATACGCCCGAAAAACACTTTTCTTCAGACGGAGTCGAGTTAAAATACATAAATATTTAAAACAAAATTACATATTCGTATAATAGTACAAGAGGTAGCGTTTATACACATACCGCTTTTAAACTCTTAACCTGATAATGTAGTGCGGTTTTACTACCGTCACGCAGATATCTGTAAACGTAAATATAGAAACATACTCATAACGCCTGATTCATAATAACTCAACTCGAAAACGCAGGTTTTGCAGGACAGCTACTTAAAATTAAACAATGCTTTTTATTTTTATCTGTTTAATTAATGAAGTTAAAATAATAAAAATAAATTAAAAGGCTATTAACCACGGTGTACTTAGTGCACCAAGTTTTTAATTCTTGGACTAGGATAAAACTTGTTGGTTAAAATTGTATCTTTAATTTAATACAAAATTTTATTTGTGCGATTATTAATGCAAAGGAGAGATATTATATTTATAAAGTGTTTGTATTTATGCTATTTTCGATTGTACGACCTGCACTCATTATTTTTAATACGTGTAGTTAATGTGTTACCGAGATTTACAGGCAGACTGAAATTATATGTCCTTACGATGAGTCTATTATGTTGGAATGTATGGATGAATACGACAACTTAAACATGCAACGTACACTTGAATGTATGATCGAAACATAAACGGTAATCGTTTTGAGGCGATTTAATAAACTCGTGCTAAGGAAACAGGACACACGGTTATGGCACACTTGAAAATTTCTACCAAGTAGGGAAATATTTTTCTAAATAAATATCTATCCATCCACCAATTCGCATTTGACCAGCGCGGTGGACTATGGCCTAAACTCTCTAATTCTGAAAAAAGACCCGTGCCCAGCAGTGGCACAATAATGGGTCGACGAGAGAGAAATATCTATCTAAATGCACACATTTTGAGAATATTTTGGATCTGAAATAAATAATTTTCAGGACCCTTAAATAAGGGTCCTGAAAATTATAATAAATAAAATAGCTAAGCGATTGATTCAGTCTCAAAAATCGTTGCAGTAAACTTCCAAAGACCTATGTAACGCGTACTATCAATTGTCTTGGCAATCCAAAATTTTGGAGTCGTTATTAGAGCAACCTTGAGTCAGCACGGCGGATCCGGCAGCCCGCGGCCTCCGAACTTACAAGGGTAACGAATGGATTGTAAAATATTATACTAAACAAAGACAAATCTATATACCTTGTTCGACATAAATTATTTCGGCCTTCAACGATAAAAATGGGAAGATATCGAAATTGTGCGGTTACTTTTAAGTTGTTAAAATTGAAAACCAATAGAATATATCCAGGCTTGAAAATTTTTGAGGTTGGTAGAACCTGTCGTATTACATGAGATACAGCCTCACCTATTACTGCCTAATAATAGTGTTAAAACGAAAACAGTGTGTGAGAGGGATTTTTAACTTCAAAAAGGAGGAGTTTCTCAATTCGACTGTATTTTTTATGTAGTAATATTAGCAACGCATCCGGAGCCAGCCTTAAGTAAGACCAATCTTTTATGGGATTGATTACAAGTATCCATGGTCGGCAATGTCCATTTTCTATCAGAGCAATCTGGAACATGCATCTCACTATATAGGTATACTCTTCTATATAGGTATTAAAACACCGTTTCCACCACACCACAGTTTCCTTAATATGGTAGTAGTTATCATATAGTACTAATAACGATTACGTTAACGTCGTAGTACTAAAATAGAGGGGCTCAATATTGAGGCCCACAAATTCTGTGTACGCTGCTCAAGGCCCGCGAGTCAATGGCACGGCCGCGCTCAAGGCGACGCCCGTCGACCAAACGACATGTTTTATAGGATTTTAGGGCATCCGCCGCATGCCTCTATTTATTAATTTTATTCACGAAACGTAATTATAACTGCCGATAAGATAAGATAAGGATAACATATAATAATTGCGTTAGTTACGGAAAAAATGACATTACTTCTAATTAACTTTACATATTAATAAGTAGTCACCTGCCAATTATTTTTGGAATTGCTAATTTTATGAAGTGTGTAATTTGAACAAAGTGTAGTTTATCAGGAACGAATTACACTCAAATCATTATCCAATCGTTAGCATGCTTACTTTTATTTTAGTTTATTATTTCAAAAAAGGTCGCTTGGTTCAAGAAATGATGTACCTAGTACTTTTAGCTCACCTAAGAAAATAATCAAAGACATAATATTCAACAAACGAAATTACGATTTGCTTGAAATCCTTACAGTAAGTTTTAGATATGCCAGGACCAAAATAACAGTTTTCCTTGACTTGGGTTAATGTTAGTTCAAAGGCTGTAAACAGTGTTGTAGCTAGGCGTGGGCGCAGTGGGCCATCGCTCACGGCCTCACACTTAAGGGGGCCTCGCGAGGCCTCCTTGGAGGAGGATGCGGAGGCATTTTTAAAGGCACCATCCAATAGAATCATGCAAAGGGGCCTCGCTGACAAGAGTTTGCCCACGTCTACTTGGTCCGCGCTACGCCACTGGCTGTAAAGACCACTTAACATCAGATGACCTGCCCGTTTGTTATGTATATAAAAATTTCGAACATTGCGTTATAGTGTCATTAATTTACTTACTACCCATTATGGTTATTTTTCATTATAAACTTTCATTACTACTAACAATTAGTTACCAACTTTGTAATCTACTTTTTTTAATATATAATTATACTTATACTAAATCTATCTAACATATAAAAGATTGTGTCGTAGGTAACACTTTTCTTTCGATGTTTCATCGTGTGTCTTTAACAGAAGAGTCATCACGGAAGAGATTAAAAATAATAAATAAGAAGGTATTATCTAGGCAACCATTGAAATAACGCGTGAAAACTAAGTCCATTCGCAAACCTTAGGGTATAAACAGGGTGTAATCATCTCGGCACGCGGTTGAACGGGCCCGATTAGAACCCAGCAGGTATTCTATAATATAAAGGGCATTCGACACACCGACTGGTTTTGACAGCGGCTCTGGGCGGCGAGCTGGGCGCCTGCCCTCAAACAAGACTCTTCCGGAATTATTAGAATGTGGTTATACTGTACAAACTTGTCTCTGTCTTTGATAAAGTTAATTCTTTCTATTCTAGTGAGTATAGTCAATACGAATACGAACTCAATATTTACCTACTTGTGAAGTGCTCTATTTATGTGTCTTATTTAAATGAATTTATTAATAGTTTTAGAAGTATAATATCAAAAATGGTATAAGGACCATATATTAAATTTACCCGTCACCATATTTCACACAAATGACATTGTAACAATATAATGTAATATTTATTATTCCTGACATAATTATACCCGTATGTACTGTTAAATAGAAAAGTATGTGGTTATAAAAAATCGTCTAAAAACATTTTTTTTTATAATTTACTGCTTAACTATTTAAAATAAAAACTTCGCTCTAGACGAAGAAAAAAGCACGCCTTGGCTCTATTTATTAAATCACTAGCTGAACCCCGCAGCTTCACCCGCGTTAAAAAAGCGATGTATCGATTGTCCCGTGGGAATAAAATATTTTCCTATAATAAAAAGTAGCCTATATGTTAATCCAGAGTGTCAGCTAACTCCATACTAAGTTTTATGAAAATCGGTCAAGCCATTTAGACGTGAAGAAGTAACAAACTTTCACATTTATAATATTAGTATAAAGTATGATAGTATGATTAAAATAAAAACTTCGCTCTAAACGAAGAAAAAGGCACGCTTTGGCTCTATTTATTAAATCATGTAACAATAGTTCATAACTACATAGTTACGTAGCTACGAAGTCCTGCACGCGTCCTTAACGTTATCTACACAGTTATCAGCCGACTTTTAGCAAGCATCTGCCGAAATGGTCGCTCCGATGGCATGTAGATAAACATAATCCTGTAGGTTCATGGCCGACCAGTGGAGGCAGAGGTTGTAAAGCTATCATCTGTGCTGTAATGTTCGCTGGCATGTGAATTAGCATTTAATAGGGGTGTACGAAATATCGATGTTGATATCGTATATCGTATATATATTTATTTTATATGTATAAATCTTTTAATTATAGCATTAGCTATAACAAGCAATCGTGTGTACGTGCCAAAAAATTATGATTGTTTTGCTAAATTACATATTCAAGACATAATTAAGTTAGCTAACGTGCTAAGTACATATTTTACGTAAGTAATGCTATCTGCTTTTATATTTTCTATCCTAAACCTTTCAATTTGATTAATTCATTTCATTTAAATTGTATACATTTTAATTCAATTTTTTTTTTATTTTGAACGTCTTTAAAAGCCTGCAATGACCGCATCGGTACTATCGATACATTTTCATAAATATCAAATAGGCATCATATAAGAAGTGCGTATTTATACATCCTTACTTTCTAACATTGCCATTTTATTATCTAGAAGCAATTTGAACATTGAACTTTGCCACGTGGAGAGCATCTATCCATATGCTAACGTTTGTCTGGTCACATTTAATTTTGGATGCTGCGTCACATACGCACCGTGTTTTATTAGATGAATAATTTGATTTGTGAAACATCCAGTGATATCAAAATAACTGCATTTTCTCAGCCTCATTTCCACAAAAAAAATATTACTTATTTATTTTTGTAAATCTGTCTGTGACTGTTGTGTTGTGTTAGTAGGATAGACAAGGCAACTTGCAAATCATAGTTTTTTTAACAATCAAATAAGTAAAATAGTAAGATACAAATTTTATGATAATTATGATCAAAATACTTAATGCTACAAAATACCTAAAGCAGATACTAAGAACATTCAGGGCTCTTTCACACTAGCGTTGCTGCGTAAGCGTTTATTGCGTACCCGCAGCACAGCAGATGAAGCGACGCGTTTGTTGTGTTATAATGCTCGCTGAATCTGCGCCTGTCAATTTGTCTGAATCACTTATTTATATACCCATTCACTCACAAAATTATTGCCTCGTAATATTTTCACAGTTCACAGGCGATGACAACGAAACATAGCTTCTGTCAAAGTACCCGCCACCCGAAGCTATTAATACGGAGGTTGGCCAAGTTGGAAAGGAATAAATAAAGGCTACTACAAGGCAACGAATATAGTTTTGTCCGGAAAGTACCAACGCCACTCCTATGTCTTCAGCAAAGAAGTTTTTGCATTCCGGTGATCTGCGAATGTAGGTTTATTATTTTTCAATGCCAAAACCTATATTTGATAAATTGTTGCACATACATAAAATAATCATTGTTATTTCCGTTACGATACATTTAAGGCAATTGTAGCGGGAAGATATTGGATTTGCACCCGATTTTACATGACTGCGTTAGCTCTGCGACGTGTCCGTTGCGCATACGTATTTCGAATGACGACCCGCGTGGCGCAGCGACCATACCGGTCTGACGCGCAATGGGTTCTGTGTTTGATTCCCGGCCAGACAGTTATCTGAATGATGAGTTTAGATTCATGTTCTGATTTTGGATGTTTGTGTATTCGTCTTGTGTGTCCATGGTACCCACGACTCAGGAGAAAATAGTAGTGTGGGGCTACGGGTGCAGAAAGCTTATAGCGTATAACAATGTCATCAAATTTGGGTTAATGTACGATTACGCTGGAAAAACACCAGTGCGAAGAAGCCCTTATATAAAGGCAATGCAATTACGTCATTTTTATTTAATTCTGTGTCATGTTTTGCGGAAAAATGTGCATTAGGTATGTGCAAATTGCAAATGTATAGGAAATTGAGCACCATCACTTACATTTCCTTGTTTCTGCATTTATGAGTCAATCAAGCCGCTTCTTATGAAATTTGATTCTAATAGATACTCCAAGGCTACTTCGAAATATATCAACAGGGTATTTGTATTTGCAATTTTTGTTGCATTTTATTATTTAATATACTCGTGTATATTCGTTATTCTTATAATTGGTTTCAATGTACATTATAAATATTATATCTCTTGGACATTGTGTTCAACTGGTATAAAATAGTACTGGTTTAAGTATCATTGTAAATAAAAGTTTAGTTAAATATAAAAATATTTATAATTGATTATTTTCTTCATAAAGTTGAATAATGAGCAAGCATGCAATCTACTTGTGGGGATTGGCCACTGTCGCCCATGAATATCTGTAACCAAAGTCTTCACAGAAGATTTTACATGAATCTGATTACAGGTAGAGATAGGCACCCCAAAAGTAAGCCATTCGGCATTAAAGTCGCAAAACCCAAAACGCAAGAACTGTTTCACGTTAGAAATAGGTGTAGAGGTGTTACCTCCCCGTTGAACCATGCTAAAAATTATAAGTTTTCAAGGATAAAATATTATACCCTATCAGTATTCACATAAAACTATGTACACTTGCTGATGCAATCGATTTTAGAATTAAGTACGTAGGTTCTATGTTACGACTGTTGAATATTTTATGCATTATGATATAATCGCAGTACTTAATATTACAAGGTTACCGTCGTTAACCGGGAAGGTACCACTGGCTACTTGTGAAGAATATAATAGATAGTTATGTTTTCGGACGTCTGGCATCGATACTTAAATAAATTCGCACCATTTTCTTCTTTTAAAAGCCTTTTACATTTTAATTTACAAAGAATTATATTTTCACATTATTGCTTTCGTTTTCATAAATTAAATTACGTATAGTTTCAAGAATGTTTACAAGTTAATAAAATTTAATCTCGTGTTATTTAAAGAGTATTTATCAAATCTTTTGAGTCAAAACGGATTCCCCAGAAAACTATAGAAGAAAACCATTCGCTAACGTATACAACTACTATTTTATCAATCAATCACTGTCTCCGATAATTAGATTCAGTAGGTTGCCGGTTATCTTGTTTAGTAGATTGAAATAACAGAATCACATTGCCTATTTCACTTCAAAGACGAAGCGTAGGTAAATATTCGTCGTCGTCAACCCATTATTGTCCCACTGCTGGGCACGGGTCTTCTCTCAGAATAAGAGAGTTTAGGCCATAGTCCACCGCGCTGGCCAAGTGCGAATTGGTGGACTTCACACACCTCCGAGAACTTTTTTTTTAAGAACTCTCGGGTGTGTAGGTTTTCTCACGATGTTTTCCTTCACCGAAAAGCAGTGATAATTAATTTCTAATACGCACATGAATCAGTGGTGCGTGCCTGGGTTTGAACCTCGGACCTCCCGATTGAGAGGGCAAGTTTCAACCATTAGGCTATCACTGCTCTAGGTAAATATTACTTTTGATTATGTTAAAACAATTCTGTAGTGTTATATATTAACTATATAGATATTTTACTTACATAATAGCAAAAAGAATTCTGTCTCGTGGCACTTCTAGAGTGTGACAATCATATCTCTGATCTCAGTGCCAGATTAAGCCAGCGCGGGGCTTGTAGCAAATTCTGACAAGTGGCCCATAGTTTGCCTTAAGTAAGGGTATTAAATAAAACCAAACTGTTACAAATAAACTTTTCTGGATTCAATATGGGACAATTTAGAGATGACGCTTTCTATATGTACCTACTCCTTTCATTTTAAGATTTTCAGGATAGCAAAGATAGTAAAATATAAATAGTAGGTGTTGGGACGCGGGGCCCATCTAGTCGCATTTGCTTCTCTTTCTATGTGTATATTCTCAAATCCGGCACTGTCTGATCTAAGGATATCTAAAGAGGTAACTAGGAGATTATTCAGAACGTAGGTAACTGAGTCATCTTGATTGTACCAACATAGGTATACCTATCGCGAAGAATGCTTAAAGTTTAGTAGGTACTTAGAGGAAGCCAAGACCGGTAGAGATGTTTTAGAATTGATGTAGTATATCATAGCATCTTGTAAATCGTCATAGTTTACAAAATGGCTTGTGATTTTATATATCACGGACATACAAAAATAAACACGCTACGCTCTACACTCATAGCCCCACAGTAGGATTTTCTCCTGTTTCGTGGGTACCATGGACACACACTAAACGAATACACAAACACCCAGACCCAGAACATGAATAAACTCATCATTCAGATACCTGTTTGGCCGGGAATCGAACCTGGGACCCATTGCGCGTCAGACCGGTATGCCACGCGGGCCGTTGAACAAAAGCAGAATTCTTATATTTCTGCTAAACTACTTATGAACAAGCCTGTCTAGCGTCGCAGGGATAGTATTACCTCGATTACCAACCGAGACTATTGACTTTAAGCTAGAAAAAACATACACAGACAGAAACGGTTGAGCGATTTTAAGATTAACTAATACGAACACGTGATTGTATGTATATTAAACTGATGAAAGATATAATGCTTTTAAATCACTCACAGATTCATTGTAGCGAGATTACTATGGTCTGTCCAAAATAATTTTCTTCCTCGCTCCAGTTGAATTTCTGCCAAACTCTCTAAATTGGTAGATATTCAATATTTGAAATGAGTCCGTGGTAGGTATATATACTATATATATATGTTTTACTACTCCTGAGCACAGAGATTCTCATCTCATATATAAGTGAGTCGATATACATGACAACCACACCTAGCCATCGAAGCAGAAAATTCGCTTAACGCTAGAAATAAGTGCGGCTGTAATACCTCCCTGCTTGAAGCATACTCGTTCTAGCACCTGGCAAATTTCTACGTAGCACCTTATCAAAATTTCAAGGTTATCTACCAAAATGTATATTTAAATCGTTATTTTCTTAAAGATACAATGTTTACAACAGTAAATCATTTTACACTGAGGAACTAATATACAAAATTGTAATGTAGTAAAATTCGAGTACTAAATAAACTCTAAAATTCGTAATAACCGTTTTCAGTACAACGCACTCGGGTACAAAAAGCTCGAAGCGAACAATCCGTCAATACACGAGTGCGATCAGACAATCAACGTAGACAATGACGCGGCGAGCGTTCCCACGGGGCGGGTGCCGGCCATTCCGGTTTTCGCCAACTTAAATGTTTGTTGTCAAATTAATCCGAAGTCGTTTAGTATGCGCCATTCGACCAGTCGAGCCACTATTCATTCATAGCCGCTGGAATGCTAGATCGCTCGTGGTTACCTCGCCCGACCTTCGCTCGCCCACAAAAACTGTGTGAGCCATCGCGAGTCAACTATGTGGTACCAGAATCCAACCCGCTCCGCACTATCTACGAGCCCCCGATACGGCAAAACCATACATTAATTCGCTTTGTGCCTTCAACGATAGGAATGTTTTTGTATCTGCAGTACAAGTACATCGCTTAGCCGGTCAATGAATGTACGTTTACGTATTAATTACTATTTCCCATGGATTTACATCAAGTGCTTCGTAAAACTTATGGGAATTATGTTGGTAACAAATTTGATAAATATAGAGAAAGGAATTGAGTTTCTCACCATTGAATACTTGACTGAATTAAACTCAATTATAAATGTATGAGAAAGACGACTACGTTAACTGCTATTAATATTCTGTTATCTACAACTATTCGCCAATTGGAAAAACTGTATTCTATAGCTTAAACACAAAATTTAACTACAAACTAACTTGTAAAACGTAAAATAAGAGATAACATTCAGCCGTTGAAGTAGACAATCGGCCACGCCTTTCATTACCCCAAGTTATTAGATCCAGTTTAGTTTTAATAGGTTTTGATACAAGACGAGTAAAGTTACGTCACTTATATTATTGTATTTGCTTAAATTCGTGCGTTCTCATTCAACGTCGCAGTCGGATGGTGGAGCTGGGAGTCAATGACCTCATTACGGCGTTCGGGGACAGTATTTTTAATTAATATCTTTTTAATCTACCTACGATTTTGTCCAAAACTGCATGTTTTATGCCTTTCGCGTCTGTATATTTGCCTTACTGTAAATTTAGGCGTGAGAATTTTTGGTAAGTCAGAGCTATGTAATGTAAATTAAAGTAGGTATTCAATACGCTGCATAAGATTATGTAACTAGTCCACAACAAGGATGTATATGAATATTGTTATTTGTGACAAAAGAAGATGACTTGCTAACTAAATAAGAACAGACAAAAGCGCTTTTACCACTTTTTAACATTTTAGTCTTTGGAACTGACGTGGAACTAACCACGTTTTGACAGTGCCTAAGTCAGAATGTCAGGGGTTTGCGTCTACTGAAACCCATTGGCACCTCCGCGGTGACGTCACTCCGGACGCGGCCCGCCGTCCAAGGACAGTAAACATTTACCAGGTCAACGAACGCCGCCATCTCTAGGCGGTTTTTCATTCGGCTGCCAGGGAATAGAAGAATGAAGCACCACTTTAATCCACTTACATACTGGAGTAAAATCTTATTTCTTATTAATTGTAAACGTGAAAGTTTGTGAGGTCTGGGTGTTTGTGTATTTGTCTTTGTGTGTGTCCATGGCACCCACGACACAGGCGAAAATCCTACTGTGGGACTATGAGTGTAGAAAGAAAGAGATGTATGTATGTCTTTTTACTCTTTCATGCTAAAAGTATTTGACGGATTTCACTAAAAGTTGGCATGCGGCACACATAGTTTATGACCTAAATTAACAAATAAGATCGTCATTATTACATAGTCGTGATGAAAGCGGTCGAAGCCGCCGGATAAGTCGTATTTACGTAAAATAGTGCAGTCATCAAAAAATCTACTATTTTTAATTACTCGTATGACAACGCTTGCGCATCTGTGGATCCATGGCACACTTTCCATTCCCTACACTTGTATAAATCGTGCACCGCGCTGCTTTTTGAAACCTGGTACTTTAACATTAGGCATTTGTATTACACGTCTTATTTTAAATGCCTAAAATTAAAGTACAGAAAAGGCTTCACGAGTTTTTGTTTAAATTTTTTAGGACAGGCCATACATTTTACAAAATGCTGCTTCTACTATGAAAAACAACTAATAATCTTCGTCTATTAGTGGTGGTTTTCTTTTAATTCATAATACTACCTTCTTTAACTCAATAAACAGAAATAAAGACAATTGTAAGAAAAAGAAAATATTACTGGAATGTACAAATTATACATTTGCTTTGTCTTTGCATTTACTTTTAGTGTAGTTCTAAACAGAAACAATAATAATATAAATATATATAATAATGAATATTATTCATAAAGTTGCAGTAAAGTTACAAATACCTAATATATTATGAAATTATAGTCGAATGTTACTGCAATAAGATGTCAGGCGGCTACTTAACCACTTATTTGAAACGATTGTACAGTTGAGAGTTGAGACCTCACACAAGTGTCAACGGAAATATTTAAGGCTGTATCCTGTTGAAGACGCTTAGGTACACTCACGAACATAAATGAAGTGGCATTGGACACGTAAGTATATATTCAATAACGCAAACACAATTGCATTGTACGATATTATCAGATGGATCGCTTGCTTGTTTGCTACTTCGGTTATATAAAAATATGTACTTGTTTCAGATAATATTGTCGTAACGACAATTTAGTATGTTGCTTAAGAAGCTAGCTGCATATGAAGTATTTTTGCACCGTCCATGTAGACAGATATGATTGAATGTATGCGTGGACAGATCCATCCAAATATTGATGGTTGTGACTGTACATAGCAACTCGTTAAACGTTCTAACGCAGTCGTCACACAGCTTTCAAAACCGTCCGCCTGAATAGCGACGGAACGAGATTCAGCGGATGTTTAGCTTTTCAAATTTTCAACGGTCCTAGGTATTTCAAAAATCTTAACAGCTTTTGACGGGCACAAACAGTTTTGAAATTAGAATTAATCTGCGAGAGTATTTGAAATAAAAAGTTCTTTATAGTGTACGATGTCTTCCGATCTGCTCTTTGCTGACGTGGTAGACTGTCTAAAAATACGTTATGTGGATTCTTACTGCTCTTAAACCCCCCGGTGGCCGTTCTCGGCGTTACAAAGAGGACTCCGGGATCTCCAAAGGAACGCAACCGGAGTCCTTTAAGCGCATTGCCCCATCGGGCTCCTACCAGGTGAGCGGCTGGGCCTACCGTTCCGTCTGGTCTTTATACATATACTGCTGTCCTTCCCGGGATCGCCTGGTTGAGCTCCCACTCTTGCCGTCCGCAGCCCCCTTTTAGTCGCCTCATACGAGAGGCAGCGGATACCGTAGCCCTATTTTGATCCCGGAACTACAGGGACGAAACAACGGACTACAGTCTAGACCCCTCTCGCTTTGAGAGGAAATTTAGTTTCAAACAGTGAAACGGTTATAGGTTGACAATGAAAGGTATTTGTTGGGATTAAAAACTCTCATGATGGTGTACTCATCATATAATTTGAACAGTCTATGGCGTGGGAGCATTCCGAAGTTATTCTTATAAACCCCAATCTCTCTTCCTCTCGATTAGTTACAGCGCTTATAATTCATATTGATTACCAATTTTACACCTTTTAATTAAAGGTAACAGTTATCGCAAGATATATAAACCAATCAAAATCATAAATATATAAAACATACAAAATTAAAGATTTTTACGAATAGGTTATACCAAGCTTTAAGATAGATTGTACAAAGCGTGTAAAAGAAATATAATAATCAACTCTACATTTTACTTTTCTATATGAGACAAAAGATGTGTGAAAAATAATTTAGCATAATAATAATTAATTTCATAATATTTATAAAACATGTACGTTTCCTTTAAGTTTCTGTAAGTTTCACTTAAACCTAAATTTATTTTTAAATTAGAGTACTACCGCTCTGTAGCCCGTTCACAAAAAAAAAATATTTAAAAAATGTATTATTTTGCTAACTACAATTCATAAATTTTAACTTATTTTTTTCTATTGCCTACTCAAAAAGTCAATTCTCTCGACAACCTATTATTGTCCCACTGCTGGGAAAGGGTCTTCTCTCAGTATGAGAGAGTCTAGGCCATAGTCCACCGCGCTAGCCAAGTGCGAATTGTTTTTTCTATTACCTACTCAAAAAGTCAATGCATACAGTTATTTAAGAGTAGGTTAAGTCTTTGAGTATAAAGTCAACAACATAATCGGAGACTCAATTATAATTTCAAGTTTGAGTAGGTATCTGACTAATGTCGGTACGAGTAGCTTTTATGGGCGTGCAAAAGAACTCTGACTTTTACGTGCCAATGAAGACAGCATGCTTTACATTCAAATAAAGACATTCTTAACATATACTGCTTTATTTGCATGAACATCTAATACCGAATTTGAAAAAAATGCATACAGTCAATCGCTTCCGACTTCGAGATTGTTAAATAAGTGAAAAATAATCACTACATAGTACAAAACAAAGTCGCTTCTCGCTGTCTGTCGATATGTATGCACAGATCTTTAAAACTACGCTACGGATTTTAATGCAGTTGTTTTAATAAATAGAGTGGTACAAGAGAAAGGTTTTTGTGTATCATACTTGTATAATATAGTGGAGAAATACTAATAATTTTAGATTTTTTACTTCTAGGCGGACGATGTTCGCCGGGTCAACTAGTTTGTATAGAAATTCTAATAATTTTACAACTAATCAATTTGTTCAATCTTACGAATCAATTGTAGATTTAGCCATCGATGTTACTTCTAAGTTATACCGTAACTATACTACCTACTAAGGCTGTAAGTCCCAATGCGTTGTTAGTGCACATGCACTGTCCTAAGTCCGTTTTATATGAGTGACACATACGATTACGATTTTGTGCGGTCATATGCGATGATACAAAGTTTCCCACACCATTCGCCCACGCAGCCGTATCAGTGAACTAAAATAACACGCTTTAGTGACTTTTCGTAGTAGATATTTTAACAATATTTTGTACACAGAAACGACATGTGGTGTGGACGTTTTGCGTCACTCCACATTCATCATTGTGAAAACATTAATTTTCTTTACTGACTGACTTCTAACTTTTTAATATCAATAACGACACTCGATAAGTAGGTAGGTTAGACCAATGTTCTTTTCATTATATTACTAACTTTTCTATACCAGGAACGAGAATCTAAATAATTATGTTTTAAAGGTGGTCTTTTTATGGTTCGACTACAAAAGGCACCAGCTTTCTATAATACCATCGTAATAATTACATTAGTGTCAATTCGTCGAAGGGTATGGACATTTATGCGAGGCGTTTCAACTTACTTTTCATAAGTAACGCATCGTTGACTGATCGCAGTTAGGACGCTATTCTAATCTGCAGGTGATTATCATTGATAATGGTTGCCATTAGTTGGTCTGTGTCCTCATTTGCTTAATCACTACATAGTATAAAAAAGTCGTTTCCCGCTGTCTGTTTCTATGTATGCTTAGATCTTTAAAACTACGCTACGGATTTTAATGCCCTTTTTTTAATAGATAGAGGAAGTTTTTTATGTATAATACATTTATAATATAGTGGACAAACACTGATCATTTTCGATTTTTGACTTTTAGGCTGAACGAAGTTCGGCGGGTCAGTTAGTCTATAATTCAAGAAAGATTATAGTTTTTATCTCATTCATCCCTTTGTATCCAAAGAATAATACTAATTATTCAAATTCTATTTTATAGTATTACATTGTAACAATTCTATACTTTAGTATTTCAATCAATCAACATTATGTATTTTCACATAAAAAATATTAGTTTTTTTTAGCACTAAAGGATCTATAATCATGTACCTACCTATTTGATTAATGGGATAAGGACTTTTGATATGTACCTATTATTTACAGAATTGTGATATTAAAATCCATCAGTAATCCAAGTATATTTGATTTTCATTTGTTTTGCTTCCCAATTTTGTGATGGCTACGATAATTTAAAAATAACGATGAATTTTTAGTATTATTTTAAGTGTTAACCACATTAATTATTAAAAAATGGTTTTTATTTTTACTGAGTTACAAATTACGAAGGTGCGCAGAATGTAACAGCAAAGTTCCTTCCTTATTTCGTTTAAAACCGCAAACTTTGCACTTAACATTAGAACGTTCCAATTAGCGGAATAGAGAAGACAGTTATAAGATACGAATAGACACTTACCTTTTACCGATATTTTAACATTGCTTGTAAAATGCATAAAAAACTTCATATTACCATTGTAAATGTTTTAGTTTAAGTTACATACATTTTCATACATTTAAGAAACTCCTAGTTCTTCATGCGTTGTTTTAATTTATAAATAAGTATACCTTTTCAACATACACACTATAATGTGAATTTATGAGTTGACGTGTTTAATCACTTATTGATTAAGGGCAAGGATCCTAGTTATACTAGAATCTGATTTCGAATTATTTTTCTACATTCTATGTTGTCTGGTAATAAATAATATACCTCTAATTTTTTATCGTAAAATATGTACACACTTTTTTAACTTTTATATAAAAAATCCTATCTGTTCTAAGAAATAGATAACACTAATGGTACTAATGGTACCTTCGTAAAAAAAATATCTTTTGTTATATTTAGCAATAATAATAATAATAATACTCTTTATTGTATGTACCCAAAAGGAATAAATGACATAAAGTAGCAAACTTAAATAATGATACAATCATACTTAAACAATAATACATTAATTAAACAACTTTATACCGTTCTATATTAGTATTATTTCTAATCCTATCTGCTCAGACGTCTACTGCAAATGTTGACATGTATTTTTTTAATGCCACAATTTAGATTCTTCTGTGAACATCTCTGCCTTCTATGATACAAGTCCGGCCTACTATACAAGTTTTAGTTCACTTGGAGAACATTACATATAGTAAATTATCAAAATCAAAGCCAAAAATGGTCATAAGAAGGAATAATATGGTTTAACAAAAACATTGAGAGCTAGCACCACCAATACCTAACTAGCAATTATTTTAATCTTAAAAATATTATTATTTAGCATACACAACTGTTTACAAAGGCTATCATAATAATATTACAGCCTTAACATATTAAAAATTCGCATTGATTTCGTTTGTATATCAATTTATTATTCTATTGTTTTTTAATGTTTGTTCATCCAGTTATTTTATATCAGAGCACTTAGTCATAGTTGGCCAACGTAGACTTTAGTCGATAGAATGCGGGTGGAACCACGGGGCACATCTAGTATTAAAATAAAACACATGCCTTAATGGTGGTCACTATTTTTAGGCTAAATAGTCGATTGTTCGAGTGGCCAACGGTCTTGGTTGCATTCCATTTTGCCGCGTTCCATTACGCAGCCTCGTGATTCCGAGAAAGAGTGATGTCTCTCTCGCACTAAGCATTCGAGTTTATTGCCTGTGTTTTGGAATTCTGTTCATTGTTTGTGTTCAAAGCTCATTTCAATACAAGTAAAGACTCAACTAAATTGAGTCCGGTAATATCCGGTCAAAGGTTCGCGGCTCACTCGTGCATTTTTGCTACAAACAAAGGAATTCCTAGGAAATGCACATTTACCATAATGTCTTTAAATTACAAAGCGTAGAGCGTCATCAGCAAAGTTCGTAATAGACAATTTACTTAATTTAATACCACTTTGTGCAGCGTTACCGCAGAATACTCGACGCCCGAAGTACATATCTAATTGCAATGGGTAGATGTCTACTCATAATCTATAGGTATGTATCGTTAAAGAAAAACGCTGCGGAAAGTGCTAAATATAATGTACTGTAGTGGTAACAGCATAGCATAGAATTTAATATATTTTTTTATAAATCATTACAAATGTGTTAGGTACAAGATGTAGCGCAACTTTTTAAAATTAACCGGCAGCAAGTTAATTTAACTATAAAAATTACGACAAAGGCATCGGTTTATTTTTTTTATTTTCGCACGATATATTACATTTCCTGCTTGATTATTACTTCCAAAAATATATGCTTGAATATTAAATATTTGTTGCCAGTATGTAAACCGTGGCACAATGTATTTAAAAATGTCTTCGGTAGCCCTAATCGTAGTTTTTTTTTTAAATCTAACTGAAGTAGCAAACGAGCATTCAGTCCACCTGATGGTAAGTGGTCACTGCCGCCCATGGACATCTGTAATCAACTTCATACATAACATGGATTCTGTCTAAAGCCAATCACAGATGTGTTGCTACTCCCGAGGACAATGATGGTCGCCTCATATAAAAGTGGACCGGCAACCACATCCTTCCATCGAAAGGCAAGAAATGCTTCACGCTAGAAATAGGTGTGGCGGTGGTACTTCCCCGGTCGAACTACACTGGTTCTACCACCTTCAAACGTAGTCTTTCTAATTTAGGATGAAATCATTAAAATATGAGTACTTAATTATATAATAAGATAGGTATTATTTATTAAAAATAAATTATGCATGAATGCATTTACAATAAATGATATGTAATATTGTAACATCATATAATTCATAGGTAAAACTGACTGTGAGTTTTTTTACTCGACTATGTCAGACAGAAGATAAAATTTTAAATTATTTTCTACTTAATTGGTTGTGAGATGCTATTACTTAACTGATTTACAATTTTAAATTACGTCCTGTGAATTTATAGGTACATATTTAATTTGGGCACCGTAATTAGGTTATTTGTTTGTAATTTCGTTTAAAATTTATAATCCAGGCGACATAATTAGCAATAATGTGTATACCGATAAGGCTTGTGGTTTATATGTAGTTATCTGAGAAGGTCACCATTTTTCGCTCGTAGCAAAAAATTCAACGTTTCATGTACCTTTTCCTATAGAGAAATAAAACAAAAAAAATCATTACTCAAGTGATATTTTTTGACCGTGCCTTTGCTTCTCTCAATTAGGTTCGAAAGAGATTATTGAAATTATAAGTATCGTAAATGTTATTATTGGATATGTCGAACTCTTTTCTTGATAACATTGTTGAATCGTCTCGTCTCTCGTCAACCCATTATTGTCCCACTGCTGGGCACAGGTTTTCTCTCAGGATGAGAGAGTTTAGGCCATAGTCCACCGCGCTGGCCAAGTGCGAGTTGGTGGACTTCACACACCTCCGAGAACTTTTTTTTTTTAAGAACTCTCGGGTGTATAGGTTTCCTCACGATGTTTTCCTTCAAAGAAAAGCAGTGATAATTAATTTCTAATACGCACATAAATCAGTGGTGCGTACCTGGGTTTAAACCTCGGACCTCCCAATCGAGAGGACAAGTTTCAACCATTAGGCTATTACTGCTCTTGAATCGTATTTGACAGCAAATACGTAAGTATAATACAACTATACCTATGTTGTGAATACCTACTAGTTTTTAGGGGGTGCAGATTAATTTCTAAGTAAAGGTAGCGCCATTGCGGTACATCGCCGAAGGGACCATCACCACATTTATTTTTGCCTTATAGAAGTAGAGACCGAAAAAACTATAGACTAACCAATCGACTATTTTCGGGTTGTTTCCAGATGTCTATTAGCACAGAGGCTACTTATAATTAGGTGGGTCCATATAAGTGTATTTCTGTTTTTCTTATCTTTCTTTAATATAATCAATGGGAAACTTTATAACGATGTATGTGTGTTTGATACTCTTACATGCAAAAACTACTAAATTAGATTTTATAAGGTACAATGGGGTTGACATGTACATTTAGTACCCAAGCCCCGAAAAAAAAAAGATTAAAAAAAAACTACTAGAAGTTTTTTTTCTAAAATTTGGCACACAGATAATAAATGACTTGATATCACATGTGATACTTATTACCTTGGTAGACGTGAACGCATCAGGCGAAACCTAGTATTACATAAATAAACTAAATAAAAAAATACATGTACACCGAAAATATTCGAGAATCTACAGAAAATGTAGGAGAATCTCTGCTTTGAAGTAAGTTAGGTTGGACTTGGCAATCGACTTCGGTTAAGAAGCTACTCTGTGATTAACGACGCGGTTATAGCGTACTTCCTGCCTGCGCCCGCCTGACTTTGTGTTGTTATGATTAAATTTGCCAATACGCGACACGATACAACGACTAGGCATTGTTTTATTATACAGTCGCTGTGTCCCCCTAACCACTATGAGTTAAATCACAATTTGTTATAAATTGTTAAAAAATCCCTAATTAAGATTTTAGTCTCATTAAAATGTAACTTTACATGGTTGTAAGTGGCTATTATTTTTCTAATCATCTGTACTACTGAATACACAGTAGAATTTCATATTTTTGACGTGGATACACAAACATAAAATGACAAAACAGACCAGGAGCTGATTTTTAGAGTCACCATTAAAAATATCGTCTGTCCGATCAGAAGTCGATCCTTTTTCCTTGCACGACAGAATCACATGGGATAATTTGGTTAATTAGTGAAAATCAGTCTATAATGCATTAGAGAAACGATGAAAGTACACATTTTCGGCATTTTATGTTGTGTTTCGCTTGAATGGGACGTTGGTTTTAACAAATTATGTACGTTTGTCATTTTAATTTAGTGCTTAGTTATAATAATACGTTTGTTATCGAAGTCAGATCGAACAAATATTTGAATCCCTATACAATATTTTAAAAGTAATCTTTAAAAGAAATATTTAACGATGTAGTAATGGAGCCTCCATTATCATATGACATGTAAGTAGCTTACAGTCCCTATAACCAGAAAAAGCGCTTAACACTGCTTCTATAAAGAATATGTAAAATGGTGATTCTTCCAGACCTGAACCTCGAAAACATCTACTACTCGCACTTTCAAACCTTGCCGAGAGATTCTTCATATCATTGAATCTAATTTAAACAATCTAATATCTATTAGTACACAAAAACAGTATTAGTTTAGATTAGTCCCAATGTATAACACTACCTAAACGTACCTAATCACACATACCTATAAATAACTTTAAACGCGTGATATGATATTTTTTATCCTCAACTATAGACCCACCATTTTATGTACTAAATTTAATATTATTTATTAGACATTAAGGGATAGATCACGATTAAACTTACACCTTAAAGTGGCATCACTCCTTGCAGTTCGATTCTGGAAGTGCATCTGCCGTAATGTTAATTAGATGGAGGGTGAAGAAGGGGCCGTTAAAGGCATACATATATTCATCATGCGGTCCATATTGGTCTTCAACACTAGCACCACCTATGAGGCCGCCTTCGTTTAGGAATTCAACACTATTCCATCTATATATTCTTGGTGGATGAGCGGGGTCCGTGCTACACAGATCTAGAATCTGGGTTACTAGCCTTGTATACTTTTTTATATGAGGAGAAACCTTCAAAAGCTACCCGACGCCGTAGAAGCGATGTGGGTTATTCTTACCGCATTAAAACTCATTCTGGTGGCCGTCCTCAGTGCTGCGTGGGGGACTTCGGGATCTCCAATGGAAAACAACCGGAGTCGTCCGAGCGCAATGCCATTTCAGGCTCCTCTCAGGTGAGCGAATACGCTTAACTCAGCTTCTGTTATTTACCTCCTTCCTTGATTCGCTTGGGTGGACAGCTCGAGCAGACCACTCTCCACTCTAGCCGCCCGCAACCCCGAAAGCCCCTTTTAGTCGCCTCATACGACAGGCAGGGGATACCGTAGCACTATTTTGGTCCCGGGACTACAGACTACAGTCTTGCGTACCTAGTAAACCTTATACGTGAATTTGTTTATATCAATATAAATATTTTTTATATATTTACTTCTGCCACTTTACAATGAACATCATACCATCTACCTCAAATGTGTAAAAAGCTATACTTATTAAGAAATAGATCTGCGTTGTGTGGGTCTTGCGTAGTAGCACTCCCTCCTCACCTCCTCTTCATGTAGTTGGTGACTTATTGTTAGACAAAATCCACAAGATGGGCAGCAGCATTGTCCTGAGCAACACCAAAACCCATTACACAAGGGTGATGACTAGAACCAAAATTATCCTTCGCTATAATCGTGAAGGAAATTGTGAGTAAATCTACATGACTTTCTCGTCCCTATAATTGGCTGTCATAATGGACTACGTCCTACAATCTATTCGTTCTAAAACATCGTTTTCACCATGGACAATGAGGTTGATGAAGTGGAAACATTTTTATGGAGCTCACACTACGAGTAGGTACCTACTGACTGTGTTTCTAATGTTGTTGCTGTTGCAACATTCATTTGTGTTAATGAGCATTACATACGCTGAAATTTTTGGTGCGAGCGGTGCAGTTAGCTATACAAGAAAAGCGATAAGCTTTAGGAATAGAAAATGTCAATGTACCGTTAGTAGGTACATTTTTAGTTCGTATTTATCTAGGTCTGATGCTCAGTAAGACCTAAGTCAGTAACACCTAAATATCTGCTTAAATGAAATAGACATACCTTCCTACTATATACCTAATCACCTTCCTAAGCAAGTCTCCACGTAACTATTTGTCTGTATCTTTAATGAACAATTGAACACAGAAATAGGTACCTAGACGTGTTTAGCTTAACCGTTACATATTTACTTCTTGTCACCATATCTTTGTCGTTAGGTACCTAGGCTTGTAAGGCTTATTGCAATTGAAACTGTCATTATGAGATCCCTGAGTAACAAAAAATGTTAAGTTGCTTAAATAATTATCGGTTATATTCGCAGGGAAATATACTGGTCTATATGGTCACATATTTATAATCAGTCCATGGAATTCATCTCAGTTTGTAAATACTAGAACGAGAGGCAAAAGTTGGGATAGAGCGCGAGCGAGCAAGAAAACGTGTTATGTATTATTATTCCGACGTCGAATCGGGAGAAACCTGCGTGCGGGCCTCACAGGCGGCCCCCCGCCCCGCGCCCCGCCGATCATATGTTCGCCGGCGAGGCGCGCCGGCCGGCCGCTCATTGTGACTCGGGCTCTCGCCACCGTCGCAACACTACGTTCCGTTCTCAACTCCCCGCGCCCGATCAGCTGTCCGCGACAACATTATCCGCGCACGCGAGGCGAGCCTTCGATAAGCCGCTGTGCGGTGTGACATGGAGTTGCTGTGCGCGGAACGCGTGAGCCCCGGAAGCGAGGGCTCCCGGCCGAGTCCCTCGCCGGCGCCCCGGGTCGCCGCCTCCGACCCCGTGCTGCTGCGGCGCCGCGTGCTCGACAACCTGTTGCGCACCGAGGAACGCTACGCCGTCACCGCCAACTACTTCGGCACCGTGCAGACCGAAGTCACTCCTCACATGCGTCGTATCGTCGCCGAGTGGATGCTAGAGGTGAGCGCACCGCGCCGCATGCGCTTGCCGCACCCACACCGCCCGGCCCGCCGCACCACCCGCGCGATCGTTCGCCATTTTGTTACTCAGCTCTCGCCGGCCACGTGTAGCTGCTCCAGCTGCCCTCGCCGGTATCGGTGGCACTCGTATGCCTTCGCCACCGTCTGCTGAGCTTACACTCTCTTCTCGCGAGTCCTTACCACTCGAGTCTCGCTTCTTGTCACTCGAGACAGTCATTTACAGTTCTATGACCTATAACAAGGGATATAATTGCGACATACTAGTAATCAGTGTTTAATGTATAGGTACAACCGGTGAGAACTGTATCGTAATGTCATTCGAGACCATTTGCTGTTTTGTTTACATGATCAGCTGATCATAGTTGCACAGTTCTTTATTAGATTCTTATTAGACTCTTAAGACGATTTCTTATTCAACGTGACATTTTGTTCAATTGACAGAACAGTTACTTAATCGGTACCTACCTACATGTTATAAAATAAGCTTAATTTCTAATCCTATTTACATTTACGCATCGTGACTAAATACTTTTATTAGTTAGTTTCGAGTACCGTAGAGCCTCTAAATTAAGGTACATGATTGACGTAACTTAGTAAGTATGATAGGTTCAAGCTTAGGGTACATAAAATAGTGAGTGAAACGTTGTGCGCTCGGAATGTACTCGCAAACGTACCGGTGGTGCGAGCGAGCGAGGCGCGAGGGGCCCCCGGCCGGAACGCGCAGGCGGTCGCCGACCGATGCGACTCGCTCGTTCTATTTGAATAATCAGCTGATTTTGACACGCACACAGCTGACGCCGGACGCGCACTTATCTTTCGCTAATAAATAGTTATTATAACGTACTTTATTATTATTCAAACGTTAACACCATATTTTACACAAACTGCGAGTCGAAATTTATGTTTTGTGAGTCAATTCATACCTACTTGGTATGAAGTGCCTTGTTTAAATTCGGTTGTCTAGATAATTATTATTAAAGATTCGTTAATACATGTTGAGGGTCTTATAAAAGCAGTCAGCTGTGAAGTCTCCGGCCACGTGGGAGACAACCGCGACGGTTCGCGCTGACGTCATACCTTGCCTGTGCGCCGGCGACGCATGCCCCGATCTGCCGACACCTCGTGTCTTTACGTTCTCTAAACCAGTCGCATACCAAATTTCAGCACAAGCAGACCGAAACAATTCCCGTAACTGTAAGGTCACTGACATTTCGATGTACCCACAATTAATTAATTTCAAGTCCCTCCTTAAAAGTTGAGCAGTGCATGATAAATTAAGTACCTACTTACTGTGTGCTTACGTTTTTATGTTATGATATGATAAACATAAAATACATTTCTAATTAGGGCCGGTATATCATGGTTAATAAGAATTTTATAATTGTATTACTTACAGGCTAATCTTTATGCCTTCCTTAGAATAGTTAAGCTCTGCTTTCTTTGTCTAACTATATTACTTCTTTTGTCTTATGATATAATTTTGCTATACGCCGGTTACTAGTAGTTCATGAACTATTACTAGAAGAAACGGCAAGAGGTCATAGACGCTTTTAAGCCTTCGTGTAAGTTAATTAATATTATCTTGGTTCTTTTAAACGTAGTTATCGCGTACGGTAAAGTAACGTGGAGCGCTTAACGCGGAACAATGGCCTGTTTCGCTTAGACGTAAATTAATCAGTTGACAACCGAGCGTGAGATAGTCAGCTGAGCTACAGAAAGGGTACATGTTTTAAAGCTACAATAGGTTCTGTGCCGCCTCGGGTTACCGTGCGAAATTGTGCGCGGAATGTACCTCATCTCTCGTGACACTCTTATTTCACGACTTCATTACAGTACCGTCTGCTTTCACTTTTCAGTGGTTTCCGACTAATTCTAATATACTAAATATATGTTTACGACCATTTAGAACCTGGTTCGAAGGTTAAGTGTACATATAACGTGCTATATTTTATAACCTAACTATTAAATATTTCTTCCGCGTATATGATGCACTTTCTTTAATTAAACTAAAATGAGTAACACAGAATATAAACTTAGTGACTAAACAGCTAGAGATAAATAAAGACAAAAGAAAACAAATTTTCACTTAAAATATCTTGTGCAATAGGTAATCATTACATTCTTTCTCATGATATTAAGTAATTTATATTTATCTGTTAACGACGATAAACATGATTTGGTTTTCAGACAATGATTTGATGAAGTTGTTAATGGAGATAGAATTGTTCCATGGAATAATATATTTTTACCTACCGACATAAAAGATTTGGACTACTACTACTAAAATATATCTATTTCACAAGTACCTCAATTACCTATGAAGTAACGTGCAGTAACCGTTTTTGATAACAAATTAAAGTGCAGGAAAGTAATGCGTATTTATCGCAATAAGTGTGCATTACAATTTTATAGAAATATATAGGTTATCAGGAATTCCGGGTGATAAGCTCGCGTTGGGTGCGGCGACAGCGCCGTTCCGTTACTTCTAAGAAACTTACCGACTAGGTATTAAATGTACTCATTGATTTTAGGTATGCGAAGACCAAAGTTGTCAAGAGGAAGTGTTCCCTCTGGCGATGACTTACCTGGACCGTTTCCTGAGCCTGTGCACTGTTAGGAAGAGCCAGCTACAATTGTTGGGCACCGCATGCCTTCTGCTCGCGTCCAAACTTCGGGAACCGAGTTCCCGGGGTCTCCCGGCGGAGCTACTCGTCTTCTACACAGCCAACAGCATCACCTTAACAGATCTTTGCGTAAGTTTTTCTTATATCTAATACTTATCCATTTTCGCATTTTCTACGAATGTTTAGCGGTAATCCCTTTATTTACAAACTCTAATTATTATTTATGTTAGGTGTTACCAATCCATTAGCTCAATTTTAGATAACAATATTAATAGAAAGAAGTTATAATCGTTTATTGATATTTTGAAGATATGAAATTACACGTTGATTACATACAAACGATACACGTAATACATGATTTATCATAGGTACGCCAAAATGAGAACATAATTCATAAATTTAGGTATGTCTCCTACCTGCAAACTGGTTCTATTTAACATTTGGTATACATTGTATTTATACGTTATGAGATAATATAAATTTAGTACTTGTATAACGATTGAAAGTATCATAAATCATAGGTGATCTGTATTAGTAGAAGCATGTATGATGCGTACTAGTATAATTCATTTCCCATAGCTTACAGACTTGGTATATGCGCTTTATGTATGACCATATATTATGTATTCAGCGTTCTTAGAAATGCGAATTATGTCTTCACATAGATAAGTGTCATATGCAACGCCTGATTGGACGCAGCTTGCGTTGTTTATTGATTAGTTTTCTAACACATGAGAAGTAAACAGCTGATCTAATTAGTCACAGTTACGCGTATTGAGTCGCCAATGCAACTGGTGCGCGGCGCATACAGCCACCAGACGCTTTCGTGACGTTCATTCGCCTGATTTCTAACTGCCGCAGTCGTCTCGGCACTCCGCGAACATCCGTGAGAGATTGGAATTCTAGATTTGTGACGGTACATTAATTGATCGAACGCTGAATGATCCCACTCTAAATCTGCGATTCGTTCGGGAATTTTGACCAAACCATTCAGAATGTCTTTTAAATTTCCATTCAAACTTAAATAAAATTAATATCGCAGAGAACACAAACGAGAATATATTATAAAGCACCTTGCAGATTGTATGAAGAGAGATAGAGGACAGATATAAATAACGTACCTATTAAAAATATCACCACGTTCTAAGAATACTGTCTCCAGCTGTACCTACCTTTATTTTAGTACAAACACTAGTAAACGGTTACAGTAAGTACTTATATCATGCAGTCGGTGCAGGGAATATCACAAAAGGCTAGTTTATCATAAAACAAGTGTTACAAAGAAACGATAAGTCGGTAATGGTAGGTGAGTGCTTTGAACGTTTATTCATTTGTTAAACTTAGTTGAAATATTGTTACTCGCATAGAGACAAGCGTTGTTGTTTACAATATGACCGGAAATTGCGTATTCCTTATCTGGTAACCTCTATACTGAGGTCTTAGTATGCTAGTTAGTCTCCTAAACTAAAAAGTTCAAGCTAAAGCTATCAAGGCTTTAACATTTTATTTTAAATTGTGTAATTATAATTCTTGTTAATGGTAATCCAAATCAAAAAACAAGTTAACAATACTATTCGAGAACTTCATTCTTATTTCATACTTGTAATTCTATAAGTCCGTACGTTGTTACACGTATCTACGGCAAAGTGAACCAAATTCTGATATTTGCATCACGATGTTACGACCGTATGCCGGTTGCATTCTGGCGGCGCGGCCACCCGCCGGGGCCCCGCCGTCCCGTAGATAAGTGCACGGCACATCTTCACGCGTAATGCATGCTACTCTGTAGTTTTTAAAGTGCATTCAGAACAGACTGCGTTAGCGTACTAGCTTCGCTTATTTCTATTGCAGTTATTGCGTTTCTATGAAGGATGTGGTTGCCGCTTCACTTATGAGGCGACCATCATAGTCCTCGGTGTAGCAACGCATCTGATATTGACTTCAAATAGAACTGTTCTGAATGACGTTGCTTACAGCTGCTGGTGACAGTCACCACTTACCATCAGGACTCCATGCTCCCTTGCCACTTCCATCGGATAAATAAATCTAAGACATGTATTACGTCATACATGTGTTTATTTCGAAGCCAAATATTACAATATTGGGCGCTGTTTCTTTACATTTCGTTGCATTTATATGAGTACTTAAAATATTTGGAGCCAAAGTTGGCCTTGTTGGCGAGGAATGCGGCAAGGAGCGGGTCTGGGAGGAGGGATACCCTGCGGACAGTGTCCCCTAACGAGCCGACAGGCTTCTTGGAAGAACCGCCGAACGAGAGGCGCGTTTCAATCAGACCAATTACAGGCGAAGCATGCCGCTTATTTTTTCTCACGCCCGCGCGACCGCCGCTAACCTTGCTCTAGGGATGGGATTCTTGACGAAAATATCGATTTTGAAATCGATTCGACTCGTTACAAGAATCGACTAACGGAATATTGATGACTGGAGAGTATTATGTTTAAAAAAAGTTACATTATTATTATTTTTCGGATTATTAGATTTAGATAATATTGGCGTACAATTTTACACATGACAAGTCTTTCTTTCCGCCTAGAGAAATCAATGAAAAAAAGCATCTACGCGAAATAAGGAAGCTTAACATTTGTGTGATTTTAAAAATTAGTTAATATATTTAACAGAAAATACCGATAAGGTATTTTCGGGTAACACATATCGAGTCACAGCTTAATATCGACAACAAATGCTCCGCGGTTTTCCTTTGATTAGTAGATCTCAAATCGCCATCCCTATCTTACTCACCACATCACAAAGCGTGAACTCTTCAACACTACGCTAAATGAGATCGCACATTCGATTTGTCTATTTATAATTTTTCACGACTGAGTTTTTTATATCTCATCTCTCATGCTTCGTGACTTACCGCAGGATCTACATAAGTGGGTAACGGATTTTACATTAGGCATCGGACTTTCAGTCAAATAATTAAATGCGTATGAATATTAAATCTTGATTTATCTACTTTATCATTTTGGTACTTAAATAATTTACGCGTAGGTATACAATCTTTAAGAAGGAAGTGTCTCAACTCCTCAAAAATAATATGGTCATCGTTTCACATATGAACATAATAATGTATACTATATATGTGTATGTATTGTGAATATTGCGTTTTTAAAAAAATCACGACAAACGGGCTGTATTTCTGTAAAACACAAGTCAAATAACCTGCGTAGCATTTTCGTAGCACTTCTACGAATATCCGTAGACAAGCGTTGTATTGTATTTAGATACTAAAACGTATGTAGAAAAGCCCTTATCGATTTAATATATAATTTCCCTATCTAAAAAAGGTTTTGAAATGATTTAACGGCGCGTTCACACTCATTGCATATAAAATTATGCTCATCTCATAATAGTTCAACCAAGTGTGGAGAATGGCAGTGTTCTACCGTAGCTGTGTATCAATTAATGTTTTATGCATACCAAAATTATTACTGTAAGTTAAGAATTTACTTACAATTATGATTTTAAGAGCGTAGAAACCAGTAATTATTTATTAATGATGATGAGAGCTGTACAAATTGTTCACATGAGCCGCAGGTTCATTAGAAACATTGAGATCTACGCTCGGTGGAGAACTTGAGTAGGTCTATCCACTGGCGGATCCTGGCTAGAAGGAATTTAGTCTCTACAGTAAAAACAACGTATTCGTCCATAAAAAAAAAAACTTTTTCGTCATCAAATTCTTTGTGCCATGTCAAGAACCCTCCCCTTTAGTCATCGAGTCTATCTGTCTATACATGATAGAACTATTTGAGCTAGGCAGGGCTAGCCGAATTTGTAAGTACTTTATTCCCAGGAAATGATGAAGAAAAAGTTTTATCTGGATCTTATTGTTTATACTATTAAACATTGTCACGCGAAGTTCTCGCAGTCTGCCATCATAGAGCTCCAACATGAACATTACCGCCGTAAACGTCTAATAATCTGTGTATTAAATATATCAAACCAAAAGGTTACTCACTTCCCACTTCTAAACCAAGAACCTAAACTGTAACCTTGAAATTTGGACAATCGGTCCTTTTTTTTGTAGACATACACTAAGAGGAAATTTATGGTTCATCCCTAAGGGAGTTAAATATTTGTGTTATGTTCGTAGAAAGTGGCAGACAACAGTTACTTAAAGTAATAAAAAATACTATTATTATAATATATGTTTACGACCAGCGGCGTCAGTTTCACATGAGGAAATTAGTTACGTATTCGTATGACATTTATATTAGACTTTAAATATTGAATAGCATTAATAGAGAGCCACTTGGTAATAAGGTGAAATGTACTGAGAAGACATAGAAAGTAAAATCTAAAAACAAAATTAGGTCTTCTAAATTTAAAATTTGGCGACGTTGGCCGCAATTAGTGTAAATGTTTCTAAACATTAATGACTTGCATGGAGCAGACACAACTAAGACTAATTAATGCATCATGTTGTTAATATGACTCATGGATAATTATAACATAGCATAATGAGTATTTAGAAGTTATTTGTAACACCAAGTTATTGCTAATTACGGAGAATTAAAAGCAGAAGACAATACACATTTAAGCTATCTGATCCATATTGGTAAAAATGACGAAATGTCTGAATTGCAATGGGCAAATAGCAACAGAAAACGCAATAATAAAATGAAATACTTTCAGACAGAATTTGTGTTAAAAAGGGAAACAAAATTGTTGATTTCTGCGAGATTTATGTCCAGACATGGAATAACCCAACGCTGTTTGATAGATCTAGTACAACTCTGATGAAATGCAGATAACCACTCTTAGTTAAACGACTATATACCGCTATACATTACTATATCATAAATAGTTTATATTTTCTTCTTGGAACTCTTAGGTTATTTTTATCTTTCCATTTCATAACATTTTACCAGTATAAACCTAATATTATTCAATGGCGTCGATAAAATTATCCCAAATTATTCTTCCAAAAGTTTAAAATACAGAAAGTAATGATTGTACCTACATATTTTTAAATAATGTGCCCGCTATAACTAATAATAGCATTTTACATAAAGATCTCAAATGCGCTTCGAATTTAATGCTAAACACATTCTTCAAATCTGTCTAGTGAATAATTATTCAGAAGACCAGTCACAGAGAACTCGATTAGTCACACGACTACTATTCAGATCAAAGCCGTTTTGCAATATAAGATAAACTTTTTACAAACATTTACTGTTTAAATATTTCAATAAAAACCTGTTGTATCTAGGTGGTATTTACCTCAAATGAAACGCTACGACGAATTTTTAATAGGATGAAGAAAAATTAAAATATGATGGTAGAACAATATGTTTGAAGATCTCACGGCACGGCCCCGTTTGTTTCCTGTGCTAATGAATCTTCCCTTGCAAACTTAAAGCGAAACAACGTGCTTGCATTAGTCAACACAAATATTTTTTGTCTAATATTTTCCTGAAACAGTGAGAAACTGGGCTTTTTTTGGTTACGTACTTTAATATGTACTGTATTTATACTTTAATATACCCAAGCTCTCTGTACAATCAGGTACATGAAAAACTAGATATCAATTCATGTAGCTTGAGTGAATTCGCAAAAATTGTTTTTAATATTTTATGTTACCAAATATATAGTTATATTTAATAATAATAGAAAATAATGTTAACCTTTTAAAAAAATGAATAATTGTCTACGCTATCGTATTGTGTGCTACCTGTAATGATAGACGTAAGACTGAATAAATAAATAAATAAATAAATAATATTGTTTCTCATGGGTATAGTGAACAAACTACTCAAAGGGTAGGGGGAATGAGGTATGCGGGAACCAGTCGCATTCCTCTCGAGAAGGCGGCCTCGCCTGCAGTCTCACTATTTGCAAAGAAACCTCTCTGACTGCGAGCTGAACGTTATTATAGGTACTTACGACCACCATTCTTTGTAATAATGTTCACCGTCTTTTGCCAATACCCGTTATTTTAAAATTTGATCATAAAGTTACTTTTTTATAATATAAAAGAATAGTATTTCACATCTATGAATACCATAGATGTATTATTATACTATAGATAAGATTATCTATTAATTAGTATTGGATCTTGAAATAAAATATTTGTTCCCAATTATTTTCCAGATTTTTATATTATTTAGTGTAAATCGTGTAAATCTTCTAATATACACTCGTATATTAGAAGATTTACACGATGTATTCCGTTATATTTTATTTATAGATATGTTTTATTTGTGGAGAAATAAATGTAGAATACATATCTTCTTATTACTCATGCGGGTATTGCCAGCATGAGGGAAAAGATATGAAAAATTTGTGGTTGGCACGACTGTTAGCCGTTTACGAATACGGGGTTAGCTCTCATATTTTATTGGATAATATTCTCAGAGTTGTCGTTTCAATAGCAAATATTTTAAATATTAGGAACAAGTAATACGCAGCATGTATCTGCATTAGCCTGATTAAATTTACACGCTTGCAAACAATTTTTGCAACGCTTCATAATCATTATTTTAAGGAATTTGCTATAATAAAGCCTTACGTAACAACTCTTCGTAAGCTTATCACGTTCTGCATGCCCGAGGTAACTTAAGTATTCTGTACAACAATATAAGGCTTCCGATTGATGACAAATCTTTCAGTAAACTGTTTTAAAAATCTTAATGCTTAAAATAGTCAATGTATCATTGTATGTACTTCAAATCTTTATATTAATATAATACACAATGATGGCGCGATGTTATAATCAGGAAATGCGACATTCTTATCCACATCTAGAAAATAGTTTCTTTAATCTCAAAGTTGTTATGGCCACGCGACACCGAGCTCATTGTTTGGAACGAGTAGAGCCCGTTCGGTGAAATTGGATAAAGCATGGGAACCGAGTATGGAATCCAGCGTGTGTCGCGGGCGAGGGTTGTTTGCATAGCTCGCTTTATTGGCTGTAACGTGCCTCGATAACTGCTGCCGCCGTACATGCGGCGCGCCAGCCTTCTCTAATGAACAGCGGCTTGGAAATTTACGAGCTGCATTCCACTCGTCTCGAGTTATACGTACCTTCGTACGCCTCAACGCCGCTTTTGAGGTCAGCTGATAAATTTGTACCTTTTGTACAACATTTTTACCACGCTACGTACTCGCATCCCATTTTAATATAATACGCAATAGATAGAACTGCATATCCGCCTGGCATCGTGTGCAACGATGTCTGCGGTGAATGCTTTATGAGCGTATTGTTTCCGAAGAGCTTTTCAACCGATCACAACACGGCCGAACCGACGACCGAATCTTTTCAGTTCGCGGTCGACCCGCATACCACGACATCGTTAAGAGCCTTCGTCCACCTGTTCTTTTTATTTTCGAGGACCGATATTATTATGATATTCGTTTTTTCTCACATTTCAAATATCTTATCGTGAATTGAAGCTACAGTATTCTAACGCACACTGACACACGATCTTAATTCGTGCGACTTCCAGTGATGAGACTCCATTCATTCACAAGCGTTCGTTATCAATAACGATAGGGTATATGCACTAGTCGTTGCTGTACGAGTTTGAACTGTACCCCTACAGATATGAGATTAAACTCGTTTGGGTGCAAGAAGTAAACGATTCGCCGCAGCGAGTGCTGCGAGCGAGTCGGCTGTTTGAGTTAAGTAAACATCGAGTATTATCTGTCAACGGTCATCCATCGCTATCGTTTATGTATGAGTGTGTGTGTCTGTTACACGAAATAATCAAGTTATTCATAAAATCTGCCATTCATACTGTCAACTTTGCTCTTGATATTATTTATCGTGAAGTTAATTAATTTAATCTGGGTCAGCTGTATCGGAATAAGATAATAGTTGCCGAAAGTTATAGTTTTTGTAACACTTACCAAGATAAGGTAAATAGGTAGGGTATTACTTACCGTTTACTATGAATAATATTGTATTAGTGGCATTTGTGACTAATTAATACATTTAGTATATGTATAAACATCTACGTTAACCCAAGTAAACATTTAAGATATGCGCAAGTTGCGTTATGTAATATACATATTTATTTACACTCTTATTCAATACAATAGATGGAACGGAACAGTTATAGATACTTATATATTGGACTCTATTCCCCGGTGGTCATGCTGACTTTCAAGGGATACCTTTACTAAAAAGTAGCTTGCATTATAAGTTGGATCGCACAACAATGTGCCGGGGACTACCTACGCACCGTTCCGGGAAGTGCAGCCAAACTCGGCGTGTTTACGATTATACAGCGGATGTGGCGACGGGTTGCCACGTTATTGTCCTAGCAAATTAACTCTGCCTATTAAATTACTAATCTTATACTTTTAACCGACGTTATTAGGATAATCCTTTTTATACGAATCCTGAGTAAGCGCCTAAACTTCTAAACTGCTAAACTTTGCTCATTTCAATAATTTAAATATTTGGAACTATTTTGGGTAACAGTGCCATCTGTTGACGAGTATGTGAACTTAAATTATTATATTAAACATTTTTCTGTTTTTGATGCGGTATCAGTTTAGATGACGTTACAAACACAACTCATTACAAATCAAATCAAATAGGAATTTGATTTTCATTTGTTAAGGCCGTTTCAGACAAATATAATACTTATAATAACAACAAAATGGCCGCAGTTGCTACATCCTGCCTCCTAATTAAGTTTATATACACAGTTGAGAAATGAAAGCTGTAAATAATCCTGTCGTAATGTTTTCGTAAATAAATACTATTTTTGTCCACAGAGCTGGGAGTTGCTGGTGCTGTCAAAACTGAAATGGGACGTGGCCGGAGTGACCGCGCACGACTTCTTGCCGCTGCTGCTGTCTCGGCTGCCGCTGCGGGGTCGTGTACAATCTGAGATGGTGCAAAGGCACGCTCAAACTTTCATCGCACTCGCTGCCAGAGGTACGAAATCTTTTATAATTATGTAATTGTTTATTTTCTTCATATTTTGTCAACATTTTTAACGGATGAACCGATTTTCATCTAGTTTTTTTTATAGGTTTTTCTTAGCTTTGATTAAAATCTGTTTTGGAGTTTAAAGATCTTTATCCGTTTTCTAATTGGCGTTTGACCCTTATTATTTAAATATCTTTGTTAGGCGGATTGATAGTAAGGTAATGCACGATTGACTGGACTTTAAACGGATTAAAACACATATTTATAATAGCAACAAATATGTAAGTTGTCGTAATAATGATTAAAATAAGAGTAGTATGGAAAATCCAAGTTCTTCACGATTGCGATCAATTACCTACTTCGTCGACGTACCGAAGACATACATATTATTACTTAGCATATATTCCTCTAAGTTAACTCACGCAACCACATTCTTCATTTACATACAGCTATCAAGACGGACAAATTAATGATTTTAGAGATAGATGAAAAGTTATTATATCATCACTGCAAGATGATATATTTGATTTAAAGAATATTGTTTGTAACGAAAGATACACATAGCCAACCCTAAGCCCACACAGTATAGATATTTACGTACAAGTACTTGATAAATTAAATTAAGCTATGATTAATTAGTGCAGTAATTAAATTAAACTACTTTAAATGGAACATTATTAACCAAGCATTCATAAATTACTTCGTTGACATTATTGTTGCTTGATTGTTGCTTTGTAAACTTCAATTCGTTACTGATATTTTCACCCGAATGTGGAGAAGCGTTTATAAAGATACCGATTAGTGCGTTATCTTTAACGGCATGATTTTTAATACTTTTACGATTGGTAAAATTCCTTTACTTTATAACTTTTATTTTTAAACGTCCAACATACACATTCCATACCGTATTTGTTACGAGCGTAACAAGTACCACGTTACCGGCGAGGCATTTGTTTGCAGTCAGACGATAATTAGCATCTCCACACCACGTCATGTCACGACACTCGCACCGCACTCGCATCGCCTCTAATGTCACATGTGCAAGTCATGTGTCAATGAACCTTAACGTAATGATCAATGAAACCATAAGCTTAGAATTTATCGAAACCCCAAAGAAATATTTTTATCCTTTCAGCAAAATTAACCGAAAAGTTACGGCAGATCTCGTTCATTCCGCTACGTACCTACTTTATTCTGCCCGTGAAATGTAATATTCTCGAATGTCGCGTATGATTAATTATTTTCGATCAGATTATAAAACAAGATGTAATCTGGAGCCGCAGCAACACGTCATTAACAATTGTAAATGATAATGTCAATTGTATTATGTAATGTTCGATGGTTTGATGATATAAAGTTAAAGGCAGAAGAGAATTGATTCACACCACCGAACACGTGGGAGAATCCTTCATGGTTCGACTCCGCAAACACCACCATATTTTCGTTGAATAAAAGCAGTGTTAAACGCCACCATAGTATGGTTTGAAGGGTGTGTTAAGGGTACATACTTACCAAGTGGTTACAAGTAACGTATGAAACTTCTTTGTACCTACCGCATGCAAATTGAAAGTAGGGTTTCTTGTGAGAGAGGCATCGAAAGTGTGCGCTAGCCGTGAGATGTGAATAGGTTTGTTTACAGTGAGGGTTGAGGGCGCGTGTGTGTGGTGCCCCTCGCCGGCGGCGGCGCCTCCCACGCCGCTCGCCCGAGCGCATTCCAGCACGCCTCGGGACTCCCGCCCGCACCGCGCCTTCGCCCCCCGTATCCCTCATGGGATCATATGTTTTTGTGCAACGGTTTTTGTTGTTCGCCGCCGCTGTCGTGTTGTTTTTTTAACCGAGAAGTTCACGCTCCAGCTCTTTTATTGCACTTGGATATCATCTCTCACTTGGTGAAGCCAGATTATATCTATTTTGTCGTTTAAAATAATATATCTAGCCAATAGATTGGTATTGGGTGATTACCCAGCTTGATAATTTCTACTTACCTTGCAATGGTTAGTAGTGGCTAAAGATATACTTAAGAACTAGTACCAATATCGATGACGATAATTCCGATTAACTGATTTGTACTACTTTTATAGCATATGATCGCCTATCGACAGATATATCAAAAGAGGTTATAAAAGACTCCCTTAACTAAAGATCAATCGCGAGACTACCCTCTGCTTTTTGCGAAGACGACGTCGCGAATAGGTACAATTCACGGCATCGAGCGGGCCCGCATTATGTATCATTATTATGAATGGCACAATTTACTCTGTGGAATCATAACTCGCTTGGATATTAAAATTGTAATGGGTTATTTTAAACTGCCATGTCTTACAGGGCTCAGCCAATTGAGATAAATTAATCCTACGTCCTATTTTTGTTTTACATCACTAGCAGTAGTTTTGCAGTAAGCGAAACATTTTCGATTATGTCTTATGATAATACGTATAAAGTAGATTGCAAGCCATCACCATTTAACATAACCGCCGGTGCCCCACGATCATTTTGATGGATGGAAGATATTTTATATTGGTAACCGTCGTTAGTGCGAGCTGAGCACCATTTGTTCCGGTGGGCATACGGATTGGAATACCACCGTCGCGGCCTCGCCAGAGCGTTCACCTCGCGAATAGAAGCCGACCGCCCGCACCGTCAACGTCTGTTAGTACCTGTGTACTCCACGTTCAAGGATAATAATACGACGATTATGTCATCATGCTGCCGATGGGCTTGTACTTACCTACTTGTGACTTTCTGTTATATCAATTACAGACAATTAGCTCATTATCAAATGCGTTGATTCAGTAGAGGTTATACAGTAAAACATGTGAAAGCTTATGACTTGCATGTTGAACAATTACCATGAAGGTTAGTAGTAAATATATTCAGGTATATTATGGAGTTCTACGATAATGTTAGTCGTTTTTGGCCTATGCTCCAGATAGGTCCCGATGCTAGCGGAGTCAGAAGCTAGCCGCCGAGGTCCGGACCGGTCCCTCGTCGAGCGAGGCGGTAGGGCTTCGATGTTTGATTAACATCAGATTATGCAAATGCTTCGAGAGCGGCCGCTCTCATTGTTCCTTCTCTTCCTTTTTGTTCCTTCCTTTTCGTAGCCTTTATCTTAGGTATGCCGGCATGCAAATTAAAGAAGTATTCAGTAAATCTCGTACAAAAGCTTAGAGTTCGGTATCAAAGTCCTTTTAATATAATAAAATCTAATAATGAATAGAAGTGTTTGAAGGTTTAGGTTGTCCAATTCTTACCTGTATTTATGCATAAATGTTAGTAAAAATATAGACAAATATTGTGTTACCCAATTAATAATTAAAATAAATACACATTAACATAAAACACAACAATATCCAAGGTTAGGTTAGCTGATTTTCCTGCTAAATTATCGTTTTCCAGTATTTCCGCCACCGCTAACGGATAAAATCGTGTTGGAACGCAATTGCATTAATATCTGTGTAATATTCAATACATAATACCACAACTCATAATAAGTGTTTGTTACATTTCATTAAATATAATAAGTTCTGACTCTATAAAAATCTTCTAAAATTTTAACAGGCTCAATAAAATCATAAAAATTATTCAGGACATTGAGCTCGGAATTTCGGTGCCATGTAAAGTGCAATCAAAATACATTTCAAAATCAAAATACTTTTGCTGCCTAAATTGACTTTGTTGACATAAACTCGCCAGTTCCATCGTCAAATTAGGTATCAAAACCTGATTGGAACAGACATTTTCTCCCCTCATTTAATTTAATGTCAATTATCTGGCTGTACAAATAAAGGTTGTTCAATACAACCTGAAATGCCCACACCAAAAGTGGCCCACGATGGAGCCTTTTTGAGCGAGTATGTATAGGTATAATGGTTTCGCCAAAGCGAGTCTGTGAGAAATATTCGAGTGAATCGGCCGCGCGGGCGCAGACTATGGAATGCGGCCGCGAGGGCGGATGCCGGCGCCTTTGAGGCTACACTCTCCAGACAGGGACCAACAACCCGTCGGAGAAAGGGACTTTTTACATATTTCAAACAATCTATTTAACGTTCAATCATTGGCTCAGCCTTTGGTACACCACAACATAAAATGTTCACCGATTAAACAGTTTACGCCTAGCTAGATCTAGTAGGTACAGTGTATATAAGTAGTATGCATTCTACAAAACTGGGTTTTCCTCTATGTCATTATTTAACACGTGTGCCTACTCTAGTAATGTACTGTCCTATGCGCATAAATGGAGTGACCTGGTTTCCAACTGATATCGCTCGCCAATGCGTTCGTTTGTTATTTAAATCGTAGGCACATGCAAGAATTCTGCGCGGTGCAACAACATGCAATGAAAACATGATTGCACTGCAATCTCGGTTATAACAATCTTGTGAGTTTGTGTCAAAAATTGTTTCTCTTGTTTCAGATTATGAGTTTACGTTGTACTCTGCAAGCACACTTGCTTCGTGCAGTATCGCCACAGCTTTACGTGGCCTCGGCTTAGACGGTCATTTGCAACGTCTTCACGAACTTACCGGGATAGATTTGGTAACTATACATATTTAACTTTATATAAAAATAGACCAGCTTTCTTTCTCTTGCGTATGTCAACCGATTTGTTCTATTTTCTTTATTAGTGTTGTCTATAAACAAATTAGAAAGGTACCTATGATTAAGTTCTAATTTCAACTACTGGATTAACTTATTACTCGTAAAAAAAACTCTTTATTCTAAATTCTATTTGTTTTAATTCTAGTTGTTAATAATTTAGTAAATCTTACTTGTCACACCTGTATCTTTAATACAATTATATAATAGTTTTTGTGGTTGTCAATAACGTTATGTTTTTGTCATAGGACTGCCTTCAAACGTGCTTGGAACAACTAGAAGAGATGGTCCAGACCACAATTGATGAAGGGGTCATATCGGTCCCAAACGGACAAGCGAGGGAGGCGGCGGGGTGGACGCCCCCTCCAACGCAGGACAAAGCGCACAGTAACGCCGCCACCCCTACTGACGTCAGAGACGTGCACTTTTAACGCATCAACTACGTGTGCGTACGTAAGCACTACGGATGGAAAAAGGGACTTTTGCTTTAATTATGGTGCATTAGTACGAAAATACTTTAAACTAGAACGATTATATCATACGGTGCATCCGTGATCGAGGACTGATACCAAGACTGACAATTGCATGTGTCTAAGCGTAGTAACCTACTTACTGCATATAATTTAGCACACATATGTGGATATTTTTTTATAATTGTAAGCCCTGCGTGCTACTTGTAAATTGCCTCTAGTCTGTTTGCTAACAACTTGTATGTTCAGAGGCGTTGCGCTGAGCTATACAGTACCTATGTTATATAAATCTTACATTAAGGATGTGACTTTTTCAGTTTTAGTTAACGTGGTTCTTGGAATTACAAACTACCTCTTTACGTTAAGACACACATTTCAGTTAGTTCGGCGAGTGCCACATCGGTACAAGCCGTTTATAAATTAAGTAATCATGTTATTCACAAGGGACCAAAGCTAGCACACCACTCCTTCTTTGACCGTTATTAGATGCAGTTAATATACGAATAAAACAGAGATATTATATACGTCTAGCTTTCATATGACGGAGAAAACAACAATGTTTTGAAAACAAAGAATTGAGTGTAGTCGCACAACGGCACTATATATCTACTGACTAGCGTGTATATGATATAGTATCAATAACAAATTAGACAAGGGCGTCGCTAGCCGATGGCCTAGGGGGGCAATTGATGTATGGAGCCATGGTTTATGCATTTCTAGTATAATGACGCCAATCCGTAGAAATCCATGGTGTAAGACGTTTCTGAATCTCTATGATGGGGTGCAGCTGACCCCTGTCCGCCCTTAGCGACGCCCGTTAAATAAAACTAATAATCTAGACCTATACAATATCTTTGTGGTAAAATAGATGATATTAGTAGATGTTAGATTAAAATTATTATATTCATTTGTTCAATTATGCAACTGCTGAAGGGAAATGTTTACTTGTAAGTTATAGAAAGCTAAGTAAAATATTTTTGCTTCATTATATAGTTTAAAGGTAGTGCATATGATATGCAATGATGTAGATAGGTAGATACATAGTACTCGCAGTACAGGAATTGAACCACCGTTGATTTTGTCGATGAATTTAAGTATGATCCTATCAGATTCCACTGTTGTCATGTGGTTTTTTAATTTAGGAAATTTATAACTTGCAGCCCTCGCTGACAATTTTCCTATCTTAAGAATTTCACGAACAGCAAGTCAGTTAGATATTACTAATATCGGGGGAAGGCAATAAATTACGCTTTTATATGATAAAAAAAACTTAAATTTACTTTCTCTTACGTATGTCGTGTGTACGTGTACCTACCGTGTACGACGTATAAACGTGACGTATATAAAGTGACGATTCCAACACAACTTCAAATAACAAATATTATAGTTATCACATAAGTTCGACGTAGGCAAAGGGCTGTATATTTTGTTACAGAAGTTTCTTCTTAATTTGTATGTAAGCATAGAATTGTTCCTTGATGACGAGAACTGTTCCAGCGGTTTAGGGTTAAGGATTCCAACATATAATGTGATAGTGTTTATATGTTGATTTAATTTCAAATCATAGTCACTTCCAGTCATAATATGTTAACTTAGGGGTACTATGTTATTTGTCTTTGGATTATTATAAATAAGAAAATAAAAAAAAATGTGATTCGATAAACCTAACGTTAAGATTAGCATTTAGCCGTTAAAATCATATTGTTCCTATAGTTCGTTGGAAATAAAGGCAATAGTTCCACAATGTCGTACTTAATAAACCTTTAGTAAGCTGGAGGAGAGGGAACATAACTGTTATATTTTATTATTGTGATATAGTATCCACAGAAATTAATTATATTATTAGTATGTTATATCGCTTCATTATTTAAGTACGGGTGGCGCAGGCAATGAGTAGACTATAAGTATAAATTAAACTTTGTTAATTGTAATTAATAAATATGTAATATTATCTTTATTTTGTTCATAGTTTATAAGATATCGATTGTCCAATGTCTTCCATTAATACACGAATATCATTGAATGCCTAGTACTGTCTAGACATTTGTCTATTAGTTAGACAATCCATATAATTGTGTCGCACTGTACCTCAGATGTTTCTATGCAACCTAACAAGAGTTTCTTAAAGTGAATATATATTTTACGATGTATATAGATAGCTTAGATTTAAATGTAAATATAAAATATGTTAATATGCTCTGAGCATGTGGTGCCATAACACTACTATGAAAGTATTTTGTAAAAATAAATTGAAATCTTTATTTGTGTGAACCTAAATAGAACATATATTATACATAGCTATATTCACTTGAACAGTATGTTAATTGACAAATTCATAGTATGAAGTAAGTTACATAAATAGTTCAGTTTATTACTGAGTTAGTAGTTAAAGTTGACAATGACACCATTATGGACATCTATTATTTACGAGATGTGTAAAATTTTGTGGGAAAATATACGCATTACAGAATAGACTTATTAAATGCTTATTTTGGCTTTTGGACTGGCTTATTTGTAATAGATGTAAGAGTACGATAAACTGTTATTATGTAGTAAGTTTTTATAAGAATTAGGAAGGCATTGATTTTCCAATATTATAAATAATTTATATTTGTATAGTTTTTAGCACGGATGAGACGTGATTAGAACATTATCAGCGCACAATGTTGTAAGAAGCTAAATTCTAAAGATTTGATTGTCACGCAAAAGTTGCGTTAATTTTGATTTTATATGTGATTATTACTTTTAAGTTACTTTCTGTATTGTATGATTGTTGCAGTTGAGATGTAGATATTTAAAAATGATAATAAAAATCTCCAAAATTATTTCGATTTTCATTTACATAAATTTATTTTTAGTTATATAAATTATAACGGAAAGGAGACTGAGGGGTAGATTCAACCACCTGGTTTTTCAATCTTCACTAAACTTCTTAAATATCATAATTAAACCGAAACTCTTCAATCATTTAATCTTTGCCAATCAAAAGCGTCATCAACTTCTAGGGGGTGATCCTCCCTTTGCCTTCTTCGTTGAAGTACAAATTAAACGTATAAGGCATTTTCTGTTCCTTTAATGTTGTCGATCGAGTCATCAAGTTCATCCCTCACTCCCGTTCAAATCCCATAGTCCAGAAGTTGTTCTGTGACTCCTTTTGGAATTTGCAACTTTTGAGACGACTCTCAATTAACGTACAAATATATGAACAAATTTTGGCAGTACCTATTAAAGGAAATTATTGCGAGAAAAACTGTACAAAACAATTTCTGTTAGAAAATAAGAAATAAGTGAAAACAAAAAGAAAAGGATATGCATGCTTTTCTAAGAATGACTTCAAAACGGGGCTCCAGGTTCAAAATTGCCACTCACATTTTTTCTGCTGCCACACTAGGTCGTCACGACATTGTTAGGGAAGCGATGCCATCTTAAACTGTTTTTTCCATAACTAAATGATAAAATATTTATGGTTAGGCAAAATACTTCAAATACTATTAGAATCCTATGAGATTCGTCGTACACTCATTGCTGCACAGCAAATCAAGTTGGTAATTTATGACCGTAACAGTAACATCTACATAGATCACAACAGCTATAACGTGTTACACCTTGGAGTTTAATTTTACCAGCTTCTTTACATACATTCTTCACACCTTAATCTTTGACCCTTTTCCATCTTTCCGTATTAAGTAAATGCTGGTATCATTATAAATAAATATTGTTAACAGAGTTCATTCTTGCGCTTATTACAAAACGGATTAGGTTAGGTTGTAATACCCTTTAATATTGTAGAGATTAGAAAAAATAAACATTTTCAAAAAATTAACATTTATTAAAACAAATTTACAGTTTCATACACGAAGGAAGAGTTATCACTTTGGAATCATTGATAGGTATGTATTTTTAATTATATACATTGAATAATCTTAACAATTTATAAATAAAAGAATACAATATATATTATATAAATATATAGTACTCAAATTATATTAAGTACATATTAAATTTAGTGTGTTTTGCGTCGAGATAATTATTGTAGGATTCTATCGGGCAAATAATCAAGTAATGGTACAAAGCTCACGAGACTCAATGCCACATAAGTGTACTATTTTCTATATTGAACATAATAATATTGTTTAAACTGTACTAAATGCAATCTAATTCTATGTAAATTATTTAAATAAACTACTCGCAAATCGTTCGTTCGTAATTGTTAATTATAGTTATCATAAAATGAAGGGATATAAACTTATTAATAATAAGGAAACAGTGCAGATAGATAGTTATAGAATAGTTTCAAATGGCGAGCGTTTAACATACAGTTTAGTAGCAAACCAAATAAGCTTCGTTCAGAAAGTAGTAAAAATAAATATAAAAAGGGGCATGAATTTGCTTCGGAACTATTTCTTGCATATACATAAAAAAAAACAATAAACAAGTTACTTCGGATATAAACCATCCCCATTTTTCTAACAAGTACATGAATGTATAAAAAATGGACAAACGATTTACTCTCTCGATATTAGAACACAATAAAATGATTTCAACATAGATATTGATTTCATAATATAAAGTACATTGAATAAGCCTAAAATACCTGAATAATCAACGAAAGTATTAATTTATTAATGAATACATTTCTGCTTTGCCCCAATATGGTGCTGTTCGTTCATTTATGGCAAGTGCTTACATGAAGTGAACAATTTGTAAAAACATTTTTTCAAACATTCTCCAATTGTAACCAGTAGTGGCAAAATTTTATTTAAATGCAGTCAGATATTGTAAACATTTTTGTATCATAAAATAAAATTTATTCATCTTAGAGATAATGGAATATAAAATTCTGTACAGACAGCTTCTATGAACTGCGATTACATGTGTACAACCTTGGGAGTGCTTTTGCCGCGTAGCCAATTTAGAAGTACTGTTGGAGTGCTTTGGGAGTCGCGAGCTAGAAGCAAACAGAAATAAGATCATTTCTCTGAAAACATGTAAGGATTAAGAAAGAATCCTCTTTTATTATAAGTCTAGTTTACATCGATTCTATTGCATGGTTGTTTGTGGCACACGTTTACATACAAAAGAATATAAATATGCTTAAAATTATTGTAAAATATTAAATGGACCGAAAAATAAAATAACAAATAGCTTATATTGTACCTGCAGGTCTATGGGGGCGCTTAAAAAATTAAAGTTTTCTGTCAAGAACACGAGTTGAAGAGTTTCAGCTTGTGATTAATTAGGTTTATCTTTTATGTATCCGGTAAAAGTAGCAATCGAGCACACAATTCACCTTTTTTTCTTTGTCTGACTGAAGTAGCAAAAGAGGATGCAGTTCACCTGATGGTAAGTGGTCACTGCTGCCCATGAACATCTTTAATCAACTACATACAGAGCATGAGTTCCATCTGAAGTCAATAACAGATGCGTTGCTACTCCCGAGGATGATCATGGTCGCTTTATGTGAAAGTGTGCCGGCAACCACACCCTTCTATCGAAACGCAAGAAATGCTTCACGCTAGAAATAGGTGATGATATGAGGTAGATATGGTACTTCCCCGATCGATCTACACTGATTCTACCACCTTGGCATTTACGATATTAATAAGATTATACTCACTGAGCGTATGATGAGCCTGGGCCAATTGGTCGACAGCCTCTGGGGGGAGGTTGGCCACATCGCGATGTAGCAAGCGCATACCTAGCTGCCTCTGTTCGCTCTCGTGTCGCAGTCTTACGTCGCGACTATGTTTCACGCTACGCAGTTCCGATAACCTGGTATGAAATGTTTGTGTTAGGGGCAATGCCATTTGCATTTTCATTAGACTACAAGGAAGAGGAGAGAAGATCCAGAAGGGCCAACGCTGATTTGCACTTCTTAAATTTGACGACCCGCGTTTCGAAGCGGTTACCAT